>CM076570.1:881792785-882177661 GCA_034641835.2 Pinus albicaulis
ACACAACAAATATTGTTGAAGTGTTGGAGTTGTCCAACATCAAGACCATTGTTAGAGACTTATTTTGGACAAGTGAGGCATCAGACAATGAACAATCAACGAAATTTTTGGAAGCACCTATTAAGAAGTCTGTGGAGATATATCTTACTTGGGAAAGGGTTATTGAAGACACCCTTGAAGAATCCTTGAAGGGTTATCTTATGATTGATGCCTACAAATGAACCCCAAACATCAATTTTTCATAATGGTTGTTTTTAATCATAAGAATGATAATGATCCTAGAGTCATTAATCATAATGATTGAATTCATTCTTATTCCTTTAGTGATTTTAAACCCTTTTCAAAGTGCATGTGCCTCTATTTGTTATGATTCCACCGTATGTCTTTAGCATTCCAATTTTATGTTCGTCAATAAAATATAAAAGAATAAAGCTAATCCTTCTTCCAATTTTAAAAATTAGGAGTATTTTGTTGAAGCTATCAATATATGCTCTAAACTAGTTTGAGTAAATTTTCTTCTCCTTAAATTTGAAATTTACCAAACCATTTCTCTTCATCTAGATTGAAACATCGATGAGAGTTGAGTTGTTTTCCTTGGAAATAATAATTTCATCTAAAAAAATTTGGATGTATTGCTACAAGGTGGGATATCTATCTCTTAATATAAAAGTGTGAAAATCCATTACTAGAAAAACTCTCTCGACATACAAAATAATTCATAGCTAAACACACCCTTATGAATAGTTTTGACATTATTAACAAAAGAAAGAAGGGTAAAACTTTTTGAGATTTACATGATTATCGATGATTATCTTGAAAATCCATTATTATGAGTAGTAGCATGTTTGGTGTTAGATCCATATGTTACACTATTTTAAAATACAATATTGTATAGAAAAATTCATGACACTTGAAAAGGATCATAAACAAAATTCTTTTTAATTGGTTGGTGTTTATATTTGCTAAAACCCATTTACAGTGGTAATTATGTGAAGGCAAAATTGTTAATGTCACAATCAAGATTTGGGAAATCCATTGGAAGTGTAAGAACCTACACATAAAACAACCCACTAATGAAATTTTGGTTATATGGTGCACGGTTATATCTCCATAAAAAAGAATTTTAAGGATGAAAATGACAAGTTGTACAACACATGGAAGAGAACACTTTCTAGTTTAATCCACCCATGCCCATGACGTTGGATTATAATAATAATAGAGAAAAAAGATTTAAACTATATTTGATACTTCCATGATGATTGATGAGGAAACCGTTATTACAAGTAATAACATACATTATTCATGTGTTAGATTTATATAATATCCTATTTAGAAATACAATTATGAATAAGAAAATTCATGATACTTGAAAAGAGTCATAAAAATGTTTCCAAAAGAAATTAAAATAGCAACTTCCAAGTAAAGGGAAATGGCTTACAAATAGGGTATAAGCCCATACCACATGTTGAAACTTTCAAAATATTGGAGAAAAAAATATAGATTACAAGAGGGTGTGTACAATATGTAAACGATTAAAGATAGAATTTTGGAGAAATAACTAAACTGGACATAAGATCTTGAATGTTCCTTTGTAGGATCTATTCCATGTTGTGAACAATATTTTCCAAGCACATGGAAAATAGAAATATGTCAAATGATCATAGAAACATTTGAAATTTGACATTTGTAGGATACTTTGTTGAAGCTATCAATATGCTCTATAAAATATTTTGAATAAATTTTCTCCTTAAATTTGAAATTTACCAAACCATTTCTCTTCATCTATATTGAAACATTTATGAGAGTTGAGTTGTTTTCCTTGGAAATAATAGTTTCATCTAAACACTTTTGGATTTATTGCTACAAGGGGTGGGATATCTATCTCTTAATATAAAAGTATGAAATCCATTACTAGCGAAACTTTCTAACATAAGAATTAATTCATAGCTAAACACACCTTTATGAATAGTTTTGTATTCTTGAATACATTCCTTTATAGGATCTATCCTATGTTGTGAGCAATATTTTCCAAGCACATGTAAAATATGAACATGTCAAATGAACATAGAAACATTTGACATTTGACATTTGTAGGATACTTTGTTGAAGCTATCAATATGCGAGCTATAAACTAGTTTGTATAAATTTTCTCCTTGAATTTGAAATTTACCAAGCCATTTCTCTTCATAGATATTGAAAAATTGATGAGAGTTGAGTTGTTTTCCTTTGGAAATAATAATTGAAAATCTAAACACTTTTGGATTTATTACTACAAGGGGTGGGATACCTATCTCTTAATATAAAAGTGTGAAATCCATTACTAGTGAAACTTTCTAACATAAAAATTAATTCATATCTTTAAACACACCTTTATGAATAGTTTTGTATTATTGAATGTTCCTTTGTAGGATCTATTCCATGTTAGGAACAATATTTTCCAAGCACATGGAAAAAATAGAAACATGTCAATAGAAAATAAAAGTAGGAGACCTCCATCATGAGAAGAGACAATAATGAAGAGATTAGCCACATCAAATATAAACTAATGAAGAGATGCAAATATGATGACATTTGATATCAAAACTAAACTAACGATACAATAATATATGTGTGTGTGTGTGTGTGTGTGTGTGTGTTCATTCATCACCATCATATCCATGCAAAAAGCAATGGCGAGTTAAGATCATCTAGGATTAAACATCATGGACACATTAAATAATTATAGCTTAATTATCTATCAAAGGACCCTTATCTAGTATATCATAATATATTGTCCGTACCCAACACACATCTAATCATCCACATGTCCATTTATTTAAAAGCAATCCACAATATAGTCTTAAACTATATAAAGTCCAATGCATTGTAGCAATTATATGTTCTAACCCTAGATTCAAAGTTCATTGTTCATCTTGAACAATGTGTTCCACTCATGTGAAATGTGCTAGTGGAAAATTTTCCTAATGGCATCATGATCATCTATTGATAACCTCCATTGTCACTATTTTTTTCTACTTCTTCACTTGCTTCAACCGCAACCGAGTTGCTATGACCAAGTGACTATATTGGGCATAAATAACCTCTCGTCGGTAATCTTGAAAAATAATATGATCTTTACATTTCTTTACTTCTTCAAAGAAATGTCCCATTAACACCATTGAATCAACTAGGTATGTATAATTCGATGATCATTATACTCTTGCAGCAACATGGATTTAGACATAGTGCACGAAATAAATAGTAATGCACTTTTTCTTGATAATTTTCTAGTGTAATGAAAGCGAAGACATCACCTTCTAACCATATTAGAAACAAGATCATAATCATTGTCAATCACAACAACTTCATTGTCCATTTCCTTGTCACCACATTTCCAAATGGGGGCAATGGTGCCACCTTCGTGTTTTCATGGTTTAACAAATTTCTTAATTTGGTTTTCACAAACTAACAATGGACTCTCGTATGATCAATACATGCATAACAAAAGCAAGAGCACTTTCGTTTCTCAATGCAATGTATATTTGTCATGTTCTACTCATAATTAAGTGTAAACTTCTTGTTTGAGGGATTCCAAGGCAATTAAATGGCAACGATCTATCAACATCACCCATTGCAATATTCCAAAAGTACCTGCTTGAGAAAAACAAACACATGTATGAGTCAAATTTTGAACAATATTTAATATTTTTTTGATAAAAAAATACACACATGTGTATACACATATATATCTCTAGAAATGTATAATATATTGTTAGTTAAATGTGTACACTTACGTGTGCACATCAGCGATCCTTGGGTTCGATACATGACTTAAATTGTCTTTGCACCAATTAACAACATCTAAAGAATTTGCAAGTCGCAGAAGTTGAGTGATTCAATCGATGCCTCCTAAGTGCACAGCTTATGCATGCCCCGAAGACCATCGTGCTCTCCTTTTCCATGCCTTGTCTCAAATAAATTCCATGTATAAGTTGAATGTTGGTTCTCTTATGGAGACAAGACAACCAAAAGAACAATCTTTGCCGATTTAAATTGACCTTCACAACTATCCGACCATACCCAATGTTCTTTTAAAAGTGACCTTCATTTCAAAAATTCATTATAAATAACATTAAAACAATGCGTCGAATAAAACATGTATCATGTTCGATCATCATTGATGTAGAAATGATACTCCTTAATCACCTAACAATTATTTTCATCGCTATCAAAACCATCGATAGCAAGCTTCGCATGTCTATACAAAATATGCACAAATATGTATACTTGGTCCGAATGATAATACTCACTTTGTATCTCTCCTTTTAGACTAAATGTGTAATTTCGCCGAAATCAACGACCGATAATATTGTTCCTTTTTGGAACACATCACGTGATTGCTTGAACCGTAAATCCTTCCACCGTGTTAGATGAAAATGCTTAATATATTTGTATATATTTGCACCCCGAACTTCTCCATAAAAGATGTCACCGGGGATGTCATCATCAAGTAAAGTGAATTTTTTTATGTTGTGCTTGAACTTGGCAACTAGATTGTAAGTAACATTTTCATATTGCTTCCAATTTAGACTGAGATTTGACAATTGGGATCATTAGGATCAATGGGATACTTTGCATCATGCAGTGCCAAATGAGAACATTTGGGCATTTTCTTCCACCAACACATTATTTTTATAATAATTAATTATCTTCGTGTACATAATATTTTTGATAAAAATTCACAAACACTTGAAGGAGGAGGGATGCTTGGACCAATATTTTATGCCAAAATTTACAAATGTCTCATAAAATAATTGGAATTCTACATGGTATCGACAAAAACATTATTATTAGAATAGCGATAGGCACGACATGCCATAGTTTAATATTCAAATGTCTTCAAGAAACATACATCGGTATTAATCTCCATAAGTGCGGAATAATTCTATTGAGTAGGCTTTGTGTTATATTTTTGGCATGAGATTCATAAACTCCCTTGAATATCTGTGTCGCACAATGTCCTTTTCATTTGGTGACACACGAGAATTCAAATCCAAAACTCTTTACTATCCACTCACACCATCAAAGAGTCTATCGTGATATGGACGCTGTAGATATTCAACCCAACATGCAATTTCATCATTCTCATCTAATTGAATTCTAAATTTTGTATTCCTCCACCAAAAAATTTCTTGATTTTTTAAACAATTTTTGAAGTTGTTGACATCAACCGACTTGATGAAGTTCGTTTCATGACTACACATTAAAAAGTGCTCTACAAGCATTCTTTTCAACTTGATATCGCTTTTGGCTAGTGTGGCAAGCGTCGACGTCACATTTTTTGATACCATTCCTTTGATAAAACCTCTTTCTCTTTAATACCCAATAATTCCTGAGAATTTACGAGTTGTGCTTTAAAAAATCGTAACATGCAGTTGTTCTATGATAGATTTGCTTCAAAAATATGTTCCAACACCAATTTATTTTATCTCAAAGTTTTGTCCTTTCATCCATTGGTGGTCCTAATTCTTCTTTTTTAGTTGGATCCATATTTTCTAGAAAGTTGTAGTTGTATACAATGTTCATGGAACTTCCAATTAATTGTAATGAAATTAGAGTGTGGTAGTATCTTCTTGTGGTTCTGATATTGTCCTTTGCACTTATATTAAATTCTAATTTGAAATTGACATATTCTATTTTTTATTTTAAAACTATCTTGAACTAAAACATTTTTTTAACAAAAAATACAAAATTCAAATTGAAGAAACTATTGACTCACCGATTGAAATCGATATCAATATTCTCTTGGATATTTGTGTTTTTTCTAATATTTCGTTGACAGTTCCTCAACATTTCTCATTTCCTCGTCATTTTCATGCACCTCTACATCTCTTTCACAATGCTCTACCTCCACATTTATTTCATGGCTTAATCTTTCCTTTCCTCTCGCCTTTTTTTTGTAAACTCTCATTTTTGTCCGCTAAATTAGTTCTTTTTCGATCATGTCATGATAGGAAATTCCTTTGGTTTTCCCATGTTCACAAAATTGAAGTACAAATCCAATTGCATTTGGACCAAATACCCAAAAAAACATAAAGACCGAGAATAAGTACTTCATGCTTTCGGTAATAGAAAAAATTAAAAATAAATAATTAAATTCATAAATACATTTGAAAAAAAATAATCATGCCTTCATAGAGACATTTTCAAAAATACTTCATGTCTTCATAGAGACATTTTTCAAAAATATTTCATTATCCATGCACCCAAAAAAAATTCATTCGACCATTTCACCCAAAAAAACTTTCATTAGCCAAAAATATTTCGCACCCAAAAAACTTTAATACCAAAAAGAATTTTGCACCTAGAAAATATTCAGCACCTTCACATAAAAATAATTCAAACCCTCGCACCTTCACAATTTTCATACCCTCGCACCTTCAGCAATTTTCGGACCCTCGTGCCTTCGCAATTTTCGTTCGGTTAATAATGGTGTGTGGAATTAACCTATTTCGACGAGTATTTATATACAACTCTCGTCCCGAAATATTGCATCAGATTTCGATTAAAATTTAATAAACTCTGCGTCATATATTTTAATAAACTCTCGGACGAGAGTTAGCCATGGGTAAACTCTTGACCGATCAGATTGGCTTGGGTATAGCTCTCGGGCGCAAACTCTTGGGAGAGAGTTTTTAAAACTTTCGGCCGAGAGTTTGTAGCCATACTGGTTAAATGTAACCTATGGTGGTTTAAACTCTCGGTCGAGAGTTTAATAAATATCTCGCCCAAGAAATTATCTTAAGGCGCGAGAGTTTCTAGTCAACGAAAAACCTAGAAAATCTACTTGAGTTTTAGAACACTGCAACTTTGGAGGGGCGGAACACCTACAAAAAAAATATGTTATATTTACATTACCAGTACCATTATATTCATCTCTGAATCTGGTTTTCTAATGATCTAATATTATTGGAGTTTCATCAAAATTTTCAATGATATCTAATTTTACTCACTAAATTGTGTCACTATGAAATTTCATTCATTTACGAAGAGTGCATGAATGAAAATTCAATAACTTTAAAATGGAAACACCTAAAAAAATCGAAAAAAAATAATATTGTCAATTCCTCTCACCGTCTTCTTTCTAAAAGGTGTATTCTACACTTTTTCTTATTCGCTTCTTGATCACATTGAAAAGAAAAGAAAATATAGGGCTCATAAAATGTACTGAAACATCACCTAGATTTTTTGTCTTTGTCCATTTCAAAAACAATAAAAATAGTGATTTAATCTGAAAATTCATCGAAAATTATTTTAGTACACTAGTGCAATATATTTAGATTATGATGATATGCTTTATTTTCAAAAAATGAATAACCTTCTAAAAAAAGTTAGGGTTCAAAAGTGACTATTTATGTTTGTGAAAAATTTCAAGTATATGCAATTAGTAAACAACAAATTTACCCCTCTATATGTAATATAAATATGAGTATGGAGGTAAGACAATTCTATCTACAAATCTTGTTTTTATGCCAAAGCATAATTTCCATTGAAAATATGAGAGTTTCAGTGAGTTAAAGAGTTGAAAAAAAACATGAGAAAATTCACAATCTCAACATCAAAAAAGACATCTGGACACTAGATGTATGATCTAGACTTGACAGGAGAAAAACCCCACTCTTGTGGAGAAATACAAACAAAATAATTCTTCCTTTAATAGTAATTCTTGAGAATCTGAAGACGTACTTGACCTCGGGAACTTCCTCACACCAAGTCGGTGTGATCCTTCCTGAATATGCATTTGCAATAGCGGCGATAGATAGCATATCTATGATGTATTTACTTTTGACCTCGAACTTCGACCTTGATTATAGGATACTTTGATCTTGATGTGAACAAAGTCGATCTCAGCTTCAAATAATTTGAGTTTAGGCCCAATAAAACTTCTCCAAGAAAGCAAACTTCAACAAAACAAACTTTGAATTCCTCTTCTCTTGCTTGACACTGATCCAACAACTCTTGCTGATCAAAAACTTTGAGAACTTTGATCCTTGAATTTATATGCTCGAAATTCATAGAGATTGGTGCCAAAATTTCATTTTTCTACTCAACTCTATAAGTCTACCCAAAAATGAATCCAAAAATTCCTTCTACTCCTTCACTTCGAAAAATTTCTCTTCTTGCAACTTAGCGAGATCGAATTTTATGATGTTGCAATGATATGAGTCTAAGGGAGTTCGATTCCCATCGTATACTATAGGCTTGAGATGAGCTCAAATTTTTTTTGGTTTTTGAGGCCAACTTGGTTTGAGGCTTCATAAATCATATTTTACTCAATACTTGACCTATTTGCATGATTCCAAAAGCCAATATGGATCAATTTAAATTTTCCAATAATCTCTAGGACTCAAATAAAACCTACAAGTCCAAAATAGGGACTTTGACTAAAATAAATATGGCCAAGCATGAAACCCATGCTTTAATAACTCATTTAATAACAATATTAAATTATTTTCTTTATTCGTTTACGAAGCACAATAAGTGATTGACTCAAGTAAAATTTATGAAGATTGAAACTAGTTACATTATTCAACACTCCTTTTAACTAGGAAGGTATTCATAACTCAATAATAAAAGGTAGATCTCAACTCTACGAAATATGAATAATTTTTAGACACTTAAATGTCACTTCACAGGACTAGATTCTGACCACGAAACTCTATCTATTGGTCACTCAACAGGTTTAGGCACCACAATGCCACTGGACTAGATTCGACCAAGGAAATCTATCCAAGTGAAACTAAGATGGACTAAATCTCTTTAGAGCCTCTATAGGTACCATCATGATTAATTACTAACCATCAACACTAGGGAAATAGGTGCACATCCACTTGGTGTCACCACTCCTAAATAGAGCAACATCAACACAAGAGTGTTGTACATGATTTCTTTTTAGGGAAATGCTTTACACTCACTAAGCTCCACTCATCACACCTTTATGTCCAACATACTTCAAGAATAACCCGATCTCTCCCGACAATAAGCAGATTGGTAACCAACATCGCTATAAAAACCTTTGAGAGTTTCACTATACAAACACAACCCTAATCAGCAATACATATTCAAGTATATAATCAAATCTAACCTATGGGATTTTTGATGTTTCTCTACAGCTAATTTCGATGTAGGACTATCGGTTGAATCTTGAGAGAAGATTCTCCATACACTTTCCTTTCCCTAATTTTCATAGTATGCAAATATATTATTCATTTTTATCGTGATTTCCTTCTTATAGCTTAATACCAAAGCATTCTCCAATCATAACCATGATTCTTACTCATGGTCTTCACTAAGAAGTTGCTGAGTTGTTAGTCTTAGTCTAGTGCATGATACATGAGGTGAGAACCATAACCATTTCTTCTTTTATCCGAGGTTCCCTCTCAATCTAGGAGATCAACTTCTTCTATTTTAGGTGTTGGAGAATCTTTCATGGCTTCAGCATCCTTCTCATCATATTTATACTCTTATACCCAAAACTTATGAGATCATATACTCTTAAAGATAAATTACTAGAGACTTTTTATCATCCCAAACCTAGACTACTTCCCAATGTCTTTCATTCTATCTATGGTTTTCAATGTTTCTTTCAAAGGTATAATATACCTTGCTACAAAAGATTTTGATAAAACCCTAGAACCAATATAGATTTACAATATATATATATATATATATATATATATATATATAACAACACTTCAGAATTCACATGTTCTACTTTCCACTGAGGGATTCATAAAAATCCCTATAGATTCATACAAAATATTCAATCATGGTTAATCACAACTCATACATTACTCATGTTCAAATTTAACTAGAGTTCAGTTTTAGACTCTAGATTTTCTATAATTCATCAAAAACATATCATCAAGAGCTCCTACTAGGGTTTGATGTAGACCCTAGATTTTCCATCTATAAATTACTGAGCACTGCATTATATATAGAGTCAATTAGATACTACTATTAGATAATTTAACCATTACTACTGATTTTACTTATATATCCCTAGGGAGTTTTCAATCATCTATCCTAGATCTCTCAAATTTTGACAAAGGTTTGTTTACAAACTCTAGATTCTTAGGACCATTCAAAAATAGGTCAACATACATGTACTCGAGAGAGATCACCATTATCAAATCACATCATATTTGGAGATAAAGCATTAATAAATTAGACATATATTTTCATAGACAAGGCTAGGATTCAATCAAGAGAACATATACACTAGGGTTTCACTCTTAAGACTTCCCATAACACAGGATTTTATCTGCTAGACCTAACCAACACCTAGGGGCTTTGGGTTGTTCATTTTCAAATAAAACCCACTTATTATATGAGACTTTAAAGGTTCTATATTTCTAACAACATCATTTTTGACTCAAGCAAACAGTCTATATCTTCCATGATGACATCAAAATCCCAAACTCGACAATATCAAATAACAACTTCTTCATAAATATCCCTAAATAGGTTTAGGGGTTCTGCACATTATCAACATACCCTTAGAGTTAGGGTTTCTATGGGAAACTCATTGAGGAGGTTCTATTTAGATAATTAATAAGAGGGTGTATAAGGTGGGTAGATTAATCATACGTCCACAAATCATCCCAAACAATAATTCTTTTAGGATTCGGTGAGAGCTAGACATAGAAACATTTTAGTAACATAGAGATGGATATTTCAAAGAGAGTAACACGAATTTATATTTTAATACATACCTTTACATTATTTGAAAAAACTTTTTGACTTGTGTGGCCTTACTATTTGATCCTTGACTCCTTCTTCATGATTATTGAACATCTGGTAGATTGATTCCTAGATAAGGAATAAAGGTATGACAAGTGATTATTATTTAATACAATAAAAATGATTATATAAGTATATGAAGACAAATAGAGGAAATGAGATACTTATCTTGAGGAGTTTTTGTGGGCTCTCCCAAAGCTGGAAACCTAAAACAAATTAAAAAAATTAAAAATATATTTCCAAGAACTATGTGTGAAAGCCTATACTACATAAAATATAAAAATGAAATATAAGAAAGAAGCGCTTAACGGTTCAAGTGCCTTAAATCTTCTTCGAGCTTTTATTTCTTTGGGGATGATGTTTATTTAGCCATGTTAGTATTATCATTGTCTCTTTTATTACACTTAAGGTTGTCAGGAAATCACTCCTATAGTGATCCCCATATTGTAGCAATGATAACACTCAATTTTTGGACATATCAACCTTATTCTTTAGTGCCTTCTTCTTGAATATTCACTTTATGATGAGAAGCATAAGAATTTTAAACTTCTTCATTGTTGGTAACCATGGATATCTCTTAATTATTCTTGATTTCATGTTATCCATAGCTCCTCAAACGTGGAGTGTTGCTTTCGAGGTGTTGAGAGTTGAAGCAAGCGAACCTACAGAAGAGTGCGTGAGTCCCATAATAGGCTGTAATCACTAGTTCTTTATACGGTACTATTTTCATAAATGGAAAGAATCTCATCCCTTATCTTTCTATCCTCACAAATAAATAGGAAAAAACATCCTCCTTTTTCATCTTAGTAGTTCTTAGTTCATTCTTCTGTATTTCCCTTTTTCCAATGTTCTTGATGGTGAAAGCGTTTTGACAAAAGCCTCACTACATTTCCCGAGCATGATCATATTTTATATGAAGGGGAAAAAAATTTACGCTTTATTTCTTCAACCATCAAAGCCATAGATACTGATTCCAATTCTCTATACTTCACCTATCAACATTACTTGATTCTTACGTATGAGCCTTTTCATATTTCCTTTGACTAAATATAATAACTTTGACCTTGCTTCTTGAGACCTCGATCTTGAGGTAGAGACATTGATCTAGATTTAAAGACTTTCTGTTAGGACCAATAAAACTTCTCCAAGTAGAAACATTCAAAAAAACAAACTGTCAAATTCCTCTTCTCTTAGCTGACTTAACACCTTGGTAGCACTGATGCAACAATCGTTGCTTGAGTAAAACTCTCGAGAACTTTGATATCCAAAACTATAGCTCAAAATTTAGAGAGAGTGGTGCCAAAATTTTTATTTTCTTCAACTCTATAGGGTGTATCAAAAACCAAATCCAAAAAATTCCTTCTCCTTCACTTCGACCATTTCTCTTAGATTGCCGACTTAGCGATCGAATTTATGTGTTGTGGTGAGATGGTTCCAATTCGAGTTCAATTTCACTTTGTATATATATGAGTGGAGATGAGCTCGAATTCTTGGAGCTTGAGGGCGAATTGATCACCTTAAGTTTGACTTGGTTTTGATTCTTCATGAAATGCATGTTTTTATCAATACGCAGCCTATTTTCATGATTGAAAACTACCAATAATTTGATCAATTTAAATCTGCAATAATCCTATGAGCACAAAATAAAACCTATAAGTCCACAATAGGGACTTTGACCTAAAATAAATATGACCCAAGCATGAAACCCATTTTTTAATAAGTCATTAAATAATAATATAAAATTATTTTCTTTATTATTTTGACAAGTGTCGTGAAAGTATTGACTCAAGTACAATTTATGAAGATTGAGAACCTAGTTAAGCTCTTCAACATCCTAGAGGTTTTTTCTGCAAAGTAATGTAGGGATTTGTGTATTGCTCATTAGGTAGGTTGGGTGCCAATAACTTTAAAGGGGGCTAGTATCTCTTGTAGCTATGTTGCTACAAAAGAAGTGGGGATTGGTGTTTTGAGAAAGTGTAATATCCCTATTTTTCGATTTTATTTAGATAGTTGAAAATCTTAAAGGTTAAGTGGACCTAAAGGAAAAATATATGTGGACATATTATGTTTGAATTAAATAAATGTGGAATTTAATGATTGTGACAAAAAGACTAGAGTAAATTGGGAGACTATGATTTTAAATCCATGAGGATGGAATAAAATCCAAAAGACTTTCCCAAAACCTACAAATATCCTTGGAGAAAAAAATAAAATGAAATAAAAATATTAGATGGGAGATAATAATCTAATAGATACCTTAGTAAAGTGGAAAGTTACTAAGAATAAGTGAAATAAAACTCGAGAAAGAGGAAAAAGCTAGTTTTTAAAGAGCTTTTGTGGAAAAAAACAAAATTAAAGCCTGAGGCTAAAGGGAAAACAGCATCTAAATTAAGTGGACGTAGTTGTGGAAACATGTTGAGGGAGCAAGCTTAAATAATCCATTCCTAGGTAGACGAGGGGTTGTCTACACTTTGGAGGGTGGTCTCTACTTGGGGGGAGTTGCGGATTGAAGGTCAAGGTTGAGTGGAAATTAGTCTTTTACCGAGATTTGGTATGAACGAGTTTATTAAACTTTGTCTTTTGATTACGTTATAATCATGATATTCTATTGTAGATCGAAAGGTGGTTAAATAATGAATTTAGGCGAAAATTTAGAGTTGTAATTATAAAAACCTTTTGATAGTATATTATGATGCTTAGAAATAAATTGTCACATGTATTTAACAGAAGTTTAACTATAGTAGAGTATAGTTAATTTCTCTACTGTATAGTTACATAGACTAGACTAAATAGTTGACCAACATCAGAAATCTCTAAACCCAAAGAGAAGGTTTTAAATCTCTTGTTAGGTCTCACATTAGAACTTTTTATTTTAGATACTAGAGGACACAAAGTTGGATCATCTATAATTATATACGCCCAATTAACTAAAGTTATTGAAGATATGAAGGAAAATATATAGTTATTTTCTGTACAACTAATATTGAAAAAAGCGGATATATATACATTTGAGTAATTAAATACAAATAAATCATGAAAAGTATAAATGCATACATAATTAACATTCAAATTTAACTATACAATTTCCTATTGTAGGAAAGATTCATACATATAGATACACTATGTGTATTAAGAAGGTAACCATAAAACATTTACATAACTTTGTTTAGAGTATGTGAATTCCTTTGATAGAGGTAAATAGAAAAACATACTATAATTCAAAGTAAAATATCGGTTATAAAATTCTAGGTCATATTATTTGAAACTCATCCCTTTACTAAAATTATTTACAAAGTATGTACTGTATAGCATCGATAAAGATCATTAGAGCCCGAAGGGTTGAAATTTTGTACATTGGAAAACGACCGACATGGAGTAGATGAAACTTGTCGATCGAGAGATTTTGATAACAATGTGAAGGAATTGTGAGGGAATTATAGGGAAAGCAGATTTGCACTATATGTAAACACGTACAAATAGTGTTAGACTAAAATCAACCATGACAAAATAATTATGAAATGCAATTTCTATAAGAGGAAATAGTTCAAATTGTACATTTTTAAAGTACCAGAAGGGATTATTCTTATACGAAAATAACATGATATTTATTTCATAAAAATACATGAAATAAAATAAGTGTAATACCTGAAATCAATTAAATTACATAGTGATATTTCTAATTCAATTACGGAATTGAATATGTAAAGTACCTATGTTAAAGACTAAAACAGAGTAAAGGGTGGTTTCGAGTATGTTGTGGAAAATAAATGGAAAAGAGGTTTTTCTCGAAATCGAGAAAAAGAATAGATTATAGTAAGAAGACATAAATTTTGAGTTATACTCTCGATGATTTATGAAAGTTAAAATGTTATTTTCATAATCCTAGAAACATGCAATATATATAGATACATATGAATTAAAGTAAATATGTAATTAATTAGAAAAATTTATATACCTATGTGTTCATGAAATATCAAGTGGGATATCATTTGTCGAATTTTGTATTAGAAGTTTCGAAAGAAAAAATACGATATAGACAATACATATATATAATATTCCATCTAATTTCAAATAGCTTTAGCATTATGAAAATGATAATCTTAAATCTCTTATTAAATCTACCAGAATAGTAAAAAGAAATAAAGTTTTGTGAATTTAAAATAGTAATACATTAAGAACAAAGAAAAAAAGGCTTCACTGATATTACCATTATAATTAAGAAATTATGGATATATAAAAAAGATAAGTATCAAATTTCCATTAAAGTTAATACGAGAATCTGAAATTGAGAAATTAAAGTTTGTATAATTTACAATGATTGTGGTTAAATATAAGTATATGCCGCAAGTTAGAAAGTGGGTTTCAGTTGGTCTCATCGAAAATTTATGTTAACTTAAATTATTCGAATGCGAAAGAGAAATGAGTATTCATAAATTCCCAATTCACATATCGGGAATATCATTGGGGGAAATGATGCTTTAAATTAGAAGCAATTTTACTATGTAACAAATTTTATGGTCGAGTCGAATGACCATAACACTTGCATGAGAGTATGGTAGTTATAAAATAAATAGCAATGACACACGGTGTGAGCTACATGTCGAATTTCATATTTAAGTAATATTGAAAAATCAAAATCGTAAAAACACTAGAGACCCATTAGAGTTTCACCGATCGAATGGTTTAAAAATCTAGGACAAAGGAAACGTGGAATGACTCCATTCGTATTTAAGAAAAAAGAAGGTTTATATGATAGGTTAAATGCAAGAAAAAAGCGTTAAATTATGTTCCAGAAAAATTAAATTCGATGGGCGAGTGGAAAATTACGATAAATTTCTACAAGAGAAATGATAGACAAGTTTAATCCAAATTAATACTAAACCATAATGACTACTCAGAAAATTGGTAAATGGATTTGGGAAAATCCATTGATAATTCCAACCAAAAACATATATCTATAGAAATCAAAATCTACGTTCTTCTTACAAGAAGCAAAAATGTCAAATTATAGTAAAGCCATTGCATGAATGATAAACCCTAGAAAATAGAGATTGTAGGGGAAAGATGAATTGAAAGCTTTACCAATAGTTCAAGGTTGAGACAGTAATGAAGCATAGAGTAAGTAGGGAAAAACACAAATTTTGTATGTGAAATGTGAAATCGTAGGAAAGGGTTTTGCGAATACCATAACACGCAACAAACCAATCTATTAATTATATAAATTGAAAATGAGAATACTTGCGAGTATGGAATACACTCATAGAAGGAGAAAAGTTCCAAAATAAATTTGATGAGTAGTAAAATTAACAAATACAATAAAATTACTCAAAATGGAAAAACGAATGTTGTGGTAAACGCAGGCTTAAGCGATTATACTATCGGCGTAGATGTAATACGAATTGGGCCAATTTCCTTCGGCTCGATGATTTATCCTTCGGGAAAACTAGAGAAATGGAGAACCATTGAGAAAGATAGTCTCGGATACAAAAAAAATTCATAAAGCGAAAAATTGACAAAGGGTAAATTCAAAACCCTAAACCTCTTCATTAGATTGGGGAGGGAATACGAAAAGATCTAAACCATCGAGTTCAAAAACCATCCACCGTACAGTTGTCCTTAAAGTAAACATAGCCCATGTGATGAGAGTATGAAAAAATTAATGAGGGTTAAAAACAAAATGATAAGGGGTAGTTAGTATAGCTTTCAAGTTAATGGAGATGTATGAGTGCAATTAAATTCATAGGAAAAATTCATTCACCAAAACAATAGAATTAAATAGTATTTCAATCATCCAAGACATTACAAGGCCGGTTAATTATATAGTTATGTCGGGAATATGATATCTCATTTAGCGAGCAATTACACATAGAGTTGGTGGGAATGGGAATACGTGAAAACGATGAGTGAACGTATGGTCCCAAATAACTTGTACATAGGAGATATTGTTATAAATTTGATTTTTAATATGGTATATGTGTTTGTGCATAGAATGGAAATGAATTTATAACAATAGGAATATAAAGGATAATGGAACATATATATTCGAAAACCATTAACAATATGGGTCATTCCATATAAGGGAATTAAGATATGATACATGCGGTTAATGTGTACGGTAATTTTTATGATATAAGTGTATGTATATATATATATATATATATATATATTAGAAAACCATTAACAATGTGGTCATTCCATATAAGGAATTAAGATATGATACATGTGGTTAATGTGTCTGTTGGTACATGATATGCGAAGTGTGTGTGTATATATATATATATATATATATATATTAAAGACCATTAACAATATGGGTCATTCCATATAAGAAAAGAAGTTAAGATATGATACATGTGTAGTTAATGTGTCTGTTGGTACATGATATGCGAGAAGTGTGTATATATATATATATATATATATATATAGCGGCGATGTGAAAGATTTGGGTTACACTTTTGTGAGAATCGGGGGCGCCGAAAAAATTTTCGGCAATAGATCGATCGAACATTTTATAAAGGATTCGCGCAGGAACTATTTAATAGTTCGTGCGAACTTTCTTAGAAAGTTCAAGTTTGGAACTCATTGATTCCATTTAGATTGACAGATTGACACATCGATGATGTGGGCAAACGAAATTTTTACTACTTGGGAAGATGGGAAAACCCGGCAACAAAAAGTTCGATCGAACTTTGAGTTACGACCAAACTTTTACTTTTAAAATAGTTTCGGCCGAACTAGTTTCTATAAATAAATCGCCTGCGAATTTGATTTGTTTACCGATCTGCATTATTCGCACATATTTTTGTCACTTTATGCTTCCTTGGTCTTTTCGCACGTTTTTGCTCCTCCCGGCTCGTGTTGTTGGTCTACTGGGAGTGCACGTTTTGTCCGCGTGGTGTTGCTCCTCCCATCCACGTTGTTGCTCCTTTCAAAGTCGGCGTTGTTCGTCTCTGCAAGGTATGTTGCTCTGCATCCCCATCCTCAGCGGTATGAGTCTCTGCAAATGGTGTATAGGTCCTCTTATTATGGCATTTTTTGTGAATGAGTGTAATAGACATTTACTGTTAAGATAGCTCTCTATCACGGACACACCATCATTAGGTTTGTTGAATTTTATGGAATTTTTTGTGAATGGAGTGTAATGAACATGTTCTGTTAAGATAGTCCTCTCTGTCTGGACACACCATCATTAGGTGTACATGTTGAATTTTACCAGTTATGCGATCGTTTGCAGTACATCTTAACATAGGGATGAGTGGGGGCGTATTTAACAGCTTGCAATTTTCTCACACAATAAACACGACTCCACAATATGATACTTTTTTTCCCATGTATAGATAGGCTATCACACGCGCTTCATATTAAGCGATCTTTGGTCAATGTTGTTGGTTTCTTGATATGGTCTGCGCTGAGTCAATGTTTTCGGCTTATCACACTACTCTCATGATTACGCGATGCTTTGGTCAATGTTGTTTGGGTTCTTGATATGATCTGATTGGTCAATGTTTTTGGGTACTTGATATGTATTGGATATCAAATGGGACGTATTCTACTATACTTTGCTTTTCTATTTTACTTGTTTCTATTTCACTTTGTTTTAGATGCCTCGGGGAAAACTTGGATACTACTTAGATTTTGGCATTATCATGAGGGTTCATTGCTTGGTTTTTTTATATCCGTTGTCTGACACGTGTGTGACATGGGGATACTTATCAATGTACGGGGTGGGACAACCTTTTTCTCTGGATGGACAAAATTGGGTCCCAATCATCAGATGTGAGAATGTATTGGTTCATGGGATTGCATTTTCTTCATATTATATAATCAAAATAGCATTTTTTCTCTTGTGAAAAAAAAACATAGGATGATTTTACTCTTTATCATTCCATGAATTCCCTCTACACTATTGCTCCCCTTCACTAGCCTTTGCTTCTCCTCCTGAACCTCAAACTGCGACTTTTTTTGTTTTCACTACATTTATGAAACCTTCAACTCTTGACTCAACTTGTAATTATGACTGGCATAGCATTGGGACGGAACTTTACGTAGTGCGAGATTTTAGATTATTGGATAGATTTGACAATATGGCATAATCTCACTCAATGTACAATATCACTTGTCCAATTTGATTTGACGATAATGTTTTCATTTTTTTTAGTTGACTTTAGTACCACCTCGGTCTCTCTCTGATGCTTTTTTAGTAGCACGATCTCTATTGAGGCTATCCATGATGTATGAAAAGAACTATGACATTAGACTTGACACATCACGGTAGGCCATGAATGTATGAAAATAACTAGAAGAATATTGGATAAGAAATAATGTCAATCTCATTAAGGGAAAATCTACGCAGGAAAAGAGTACCCATGAAAAGTAGATATTAGAGTTGAAACTAAACATATATAGGTAATTTATTGTAAAGTTAACTATTTTGCTTGTTATTAACTTAGAGGCAACCAAAATATGCTATGTTTTTGTATGAAGTATGTTTTTTGATTGGGAGCTATAGTAGTTTTACTGTTGAAGTTAAATTAGCTTAACATAGAAAGTTTTTACATTTATCCACCCCATGGTTTAGTTTCAATTGATAGTTAATAGTTCCATATTTCATTTAATGTTAACGCGTAAGTTAGCTCTATTAATTTATAGTTAACTTTTAACTTCATTAAGGAACTTCATAGAAAACTAATAATTCAATTATTTGAAACTACTAATTAATAGTAGGGATCTTAGTTGCATTCGATTGGCATTGAGTCTTTATACTTCAGATTGTTTTTTTAGTTGTTTATTGGTTTATTTCTAGTTTTTTTTTTAGTATAAAAATTCCACATAACTGGTGCTACTGCAATAACCAGTGCTGCTGTTGAACACCATTAACCAGTGCTGCTGCAATAGGCTTCATTATTTCAATAATTTCAGAAAATATAATACAAGAAGTGTTAGTTTTTTTTTTTCAAATAGAAAAAACAATCTTTCATATTTATTAGAAAAGAAAGTACAATTACATAGATCTTTCACAGTTCAGCTGGACTTGTCTCTACAAAATATGAGAATGAAAACAAAAGTATTACAATATAAGTCTTGTATATGCAACTGCTATCATTCACTAATTCTTCAGTTTGGTCAAAATCTTGAAAGAAAAAAAAAAAACCAAAATGGGACATAGTACATTTTAAAATATCAAATTAGATGTATAAACTAAAAAGTAAGAATAATGCCATAATTAGTCATGGATTCATATTTGTATTTAGAATAATGAATAACCTCAAGTGATAATGAAACTTCTATTTTCTAAAGTATTTAACATAACCGAATACAAAATGGCAGGTTATTACTTAAACAAACCTGCTTTGAACTTCCAAAGTGTTAGGTTATTTCTTACAAAGTGGACTTGAACTCCCAAAGTGTTAAAGGTTATTGCTTACAAGCTAGACTTGAACGCCCAAAATAAAACACATGTCTAAATGTACTTAAGAGTTATACATGTATTTTTTTTAGGTTGGAGAAGTGTAGATTTTTATCAATACAAAATTTTGTTATTTAATAGTCAAGTTTTATAGTTATTATAATGAAATAGTTTCTCACAACAAATTTGATAAAATAAGTGAAATTTGTATAATGAAGATTAATTTGTATTTAATTTTTTGATCTTTTAATAACTAAATTTCTATTTAAATGAATAAAACAATCAAATGTAAGAAATATAAAACATAATGAAACACAATGTAAGAAATAGAGAACATAATGAAACACACACATACATATCTAGACAATCAACACAATTATTTTCCTAGGAAATCCTTATGGGAGACAAGCAACCCTAAAAAGTAATGATGCTCTACTCCTTTTTCCCTAGGAAATCCTTATGGGAGAAAAACAACACTAAAATGTAAACATGCTCTACTCTCTCTTTTCTGGTATGGAAAATATGTGAGTACAAAGAAAGAGGTAATCTCTCTAGAGTTAGCTAAGAATTTTGGCGTGTAAGGTTGCTATAAAAACTTAACTTCATACATTTTCTCTCTAACTTCACACTCCTAGTTGTATTTTCAACTATGGAACAAAATACAATAACACAAAATGGAACTCTTATTCCTCCTAGTGGCCAAGTATTTAACCTAGTGTGATAGCCAACTAGGTGTAAGATTTGACTCTGTCAACCATTAACAAGGTTTGTGATTTTAGACCTTTTAGAGTCTTGTTAAAATTCCACATGTAGCTAGCTTGCTATGCATGATTAATGGGGCTAAAATGACATTCTCTCGTACCATGGTGGTCAACATGATAGGTCAACTTACTAAAGGCATAAATTTTGAATGAACTTAATTTGATGTTTTTCTTGCACCATTGGATATGTCTTTAAGTGTAGAATAATGGTCAAGATTTCGGCACAAGGGATAATCGTTTGACCCCTAGAAATGTCATTTAATACTTCAAAATGACTCCAAAAGGTTTTAGATCCCAATTCTCCACCCACCATTAAAATGACCCTACAAGTTGATTCTTTCAGTTTTTTTCACTCTATAAGCATCAAAATATATGACAAATAATATAATTATCCAATCTAGATCATTATTTAATAATTTTTTAAAATTATGAGTAAGATATACATCATGGAATTTAAATAAATAGTGTTAATTCATTGAACACCCTTGTACATTCCTTGTTGATACTTTGAAAGTAATACGTTTTGAAAAATAATTTTTTTATGGATTCTATTTTCCACATTCTCTCAACCATATCAAAAACCTTCTTATAATATTTGAAACCATCTATATACAAATTTTCATTTGTTTCGATAGGAATTAACATATTGAAATATTAATTGTATTTATGTCTTGTGTGCTAAGGAAGGGAGGTTGTGAACCTTAGGAGAAGAGATAGTATTTTTTAAGTTAGGAGGGATACTTTTTATGAGATAGAATTAATTTAAAATGCTTCTTAAGATTATGTAACTTTCGAACCATAATTACAAATTTATTTATTTTTTTACTTATCATTTAGTTGCTAAAAGTTGAAGAATTTATGTTGGTAAATAATTAATTAGGTCTATTTAAATCATTTACCACTTTTTGGTTTTTCGTTTTCATGGTTTCATTCATAATTTCACTTTTTTGCAAATTGTCAATTTCAATTTTTCACACCACATGTGCACAGTCAAAGGACCTAAGGTCTTTCCCATACCAAAGTATGTTCTTTTAAAACATGTTTTCTTAGTGATATGGGTGATTTAGAAATGATTGGGAGAGCGAAATTCCTCATTTAATACACAATATGTTTGTTTCATGCCACTAAGCCAAGAATTTTAAATTCAACTGACTTTTAATATAACCAACTAAATCCTGCAAAAAAAAGAATAAAACAATATATGTTAGGGTTGTGGATTTAGGCATTGAAACAACACACCATGATATTTCAAATTTTAAAATAATGGTTTGAGTCCTAGGTAGCTTAGAATCCTATCTAGAGGTTTGTTTTCAAAATAAGGATGCACTCCCATTTGATTCTCATGATTAGGTTGTAATCATGAGGCTCTCGCTCAAGAGTGGACCTTCCCAAAATCTTGTGATGTCTTGTCACAAACAAAACCATCAAACTTAAAAACACATCATGCAAGAAACATAGCTCATTGACATATCATTTTTCTCCTTCAAAGAAAAAAATTCACATCATGTGAATATCTCCATGTACTCTTACATATTGGTGTACAAAACCATCAACCAAACACAAGTCAACAAAACATGCCTCTTCAAACAACTGACTCTCAAGTCAAATAATAGCTCATGTACAAATTTCCATATTTGTTGCATTTAAGTGTGTCAACATAACTCTACTTTCAAGATATTGCTTCATGCAACATGCACCATGCTTTGAATTTGCAAAGAAATTCATGAAACATCAAAATACATGCAAGGCCTTAATTGGATAAGAAATCTAACCATCCCTTACCAAACCATTTCAATGGCGCTTCTTTCAGCTGCACTTCATCATCATGTGAATCATCTTGACCCTCATCGATTATGGAATCCTATTTTCCATTCTTGTCAATATCTCTTTCCACCTTCTTCAAATGTCGTGGATGACTTGTTGGATACAAAGTCCAACACTTGTCTACAAGGTGACCTTTCTTATGGCAATGAGTGAAAAAAAATTGCATCTTATTTTCAACATCATTTTCCTTGTCCAATGGGCCTTTGACTTTTTGCCTCATTTATTTAGAAAGTTTCATGTGCATGGATATCTTCTTCCAACATCTATAAAAATTATGATTATTCAAACCAAAAAAGGAACATGCAAACTTTTCCAAATCTTATGTGAATATTTACCATGTTTATCATAATCAAAAGCAATTTGATTAAAGGAAAATTTATACCTTGAGCATTCACCTTTGTCGCCTTCTTGAGGAGGTGAATTTGATGAGGTAGTGGCTCTCCTCTGAATACTAGCAATGAATTCAATGAATCTAGAGCTTTCAACATCCTCTTCTTTTAGATTCTCATTAGCTGCATGATTATTAACATCTTCTTGCAAAGTGGGTGTCAAACTTTTCCATTCATCATGAACACAAACTTCACAAGCTTGAGGTAATGAACACGAAATGAAATTCCTTCTTGGAACATCTTCATGTGCCTCCTTGGCTTTGGAGCATTCTCCATCATGTTTTCCATAACCAAGACCCAAATAATTAGGCCTTTCCTCAACAACATTTGGCTCAAATATGCCTTGTACATGTTTGCCTTTAACCCTTTACTTTCATAGCCCATTTTCATCAAAAATTTGGACCTTATTCCTTTAGTGTGTCTCTCAAAAGCACATACACATTCATTTTGAGAGGAAATTGAAGACAAAAACCAATAGCTAATTCTTCTAACTAACTAGCTAAGACATTGACTAAAATGAGCTAAATTGTACTTTGATACCAACTTGATTTGAATATGGACAAACTAGCTTTGTTGGGATATCTCCCTCATTAGTTAAATAAAAATGTGTTTAGGATCATCAAAAGTTAGCCAATTCGGAAGGGGTTTATGTGTCAAGTTTTAAGTGTATTTTGTGAGAAATTTATGAGTTAATTAGCTTTTAAAAACTCATGTGTACAACAAATAAAATGCAAAATTTTTATTTTGGAAAATTTTTTCCCTCAATCCAGATTCCGATCATTGGACATGTAAGAGGAAGAAAGAGGGAATTTACTTTTCAAATTCTAGACCTTGTCTAAACCAAAATAAACTAGAGGTTCGGTTTTCAAATACATTCACTTATTTGGAAAATTTATAGCTACCAAAAGTCCATATGCCAATCTACCTCCCAAGAAATCCATTTATTACACCACTAGTTAGTTTTTTGTCTTCCTATATTCTTTATCAACCTCTTCTAGTGATTCTTGAAATGTGGATACTTAAATCCTTCCTAAAAAATTGAGCTCTAAAACGAGAAGACATACAAGGTCATTTTAAGTCATTCCTCTATCCAATTATAAAATCCTGGAAGTGAATATTTCTACACATTGATTTCTGTCCCATAAACTGTACAATATAGGTCAATTTTTTCCTTTAACTTATTCAAATATTGTTAGTGCACAATTGTTCAATGGTCTGATTAAATTTCATTGATAAAGGCATGATTATGCCAATCCATGTTGCATATTTCCATTAACAATGTTTACTTACATGTAAAACAATGTTGTCTCTGCTTTTATGTTATTTTTAGTTTGCTTTTAGTGCTGAAATTGGAATATATGATATTAATTTATGACTTGCAATTATAGCTGCTGAGATACTATTCTTTTTCTCTACTATATTGTTATTTCTAGTCCTCTGGGTGCTTTCTTCATTTTTTTTTTTTTTTATTTACTAATTGAAGGGATTTTTAATTCTACATTTTACAATATTGCTTGCTGGTTCCATGTAGATTTAATTGACATATAATAGGTGGTTTCTGTTTTTGGGATGTCTGTAAAGTTTTTGGCACATCATATTGAATTTCTATAATTTGTGTAGCTCCCTAACATTCAGATAGAACCTTCATTGAAAAATGTGAGGGGGGTTTCAAATTCACATTGGATAACACCCTCCTCTGGGATAAAGAAGTTTAACAAACACAATAATAAAGAAACAATTAGTGACGTCACCAAAAGATGTAACCTCTTCAAGGTATCATATCCTCTCATCAAGGTGAAGAATCTATTCACTAAAAATTTCCTATGGAAATGATGGTTTAAGAAACAAAACCAGACAAAAACCTTCAGTGAGAACAACAAAATCTAAAACCTCTTCAAGGTCTTCAATCTGCTCGTAAAGTTAAATTGTGTCTTGATCAAGTCCAAAAACAAAGAAACATTCAGTGACAAGACCAAAATCTACAACTTCTTCAACATCTTCTAAACCATCTTCAAAGTCAATATTTTGTGCATCAAATTCCTTAGCAAGGTCATCAATGGAGTCATCAAAACTACTATTTCAAACTTCAATGCCAAAAATAAGTCAAAAGAATTCAATTTCTCCTCCAAAACCTTCTTCTCTAAGCAAAGCTAGCATGATGTCGTCGAGAAATTCAGTAATTCCACAAGGAAATTCTATCAAAGTTAAAACAAATCCTTTTCATCCATATTTAATGCCTACTTTTTCAAGTGGAACACCTCCAAATTTAAGGACCACAATGCCATAAAATACAACTTTACCTAATAGGTGTAGACCTAGAACCCCCAACTTTGTGTGACATGTACAACTAAAGATTTTATGGTAAGTAGTGTGAGAAGAGAGTCATGGTCACTAAGTTGAGCAAGAGAAATAGTTTGGTATGACAACCTTACTTGTGATAGGTCTAGCTAGCATACTACCAAACTACATGGTAATGGCATTCAAAATGTGAAAATTCCCATTTCACTTGGAAATAAGATGGTAGAGAAAGGTATAGATGAAAGGAGATATCCATCTATGGTGAAGAAATCAAATAGTTCTATCAATTCCACCTTGCAACTCTAAGAGACATTGAATTAAATTTCATCTCAAGACAGGGCTTTGGGAGGACACTCTCAAAGCCAACCTTAATTATGGCTTTGAAACACATGGTAAGTATCAAGACTCAGCAACCTTATTTGCATAATTTTTTTCTAGCATGGACCTTAATTTCATAGACTTCTTTTGCCTAAAATGAATGCAAATTTCCTTGCAATTTGGCTTGCAACATTCATAATTCATGCTCATGGAACATGATTATGTTGCAATTGTGATAACATCTGCTGTATGCAGAAGCTTTAATAAAAAATGATCGAAAATGACATTTTTGATCTGTCTTTTTCAAGATTTAAGTAAAATTACACCAAGTAGCTTCCAGCCTCATATGACCATCATGTCAAACTTATCTCAGGATATTGTCCAAGTAAGAGCCACTTAAGCAAGAAATCTAGTATACATGACTCTCCAATTTCAATTAGTAGCAATGATAGTTCTAAGTATGGTGCAAACATTGCTCCAGATCCTCAATGGGGCATGTTTGATGACAATAATTTGGGGAGTGAGAGAGAGAGCTGGTAGGAGAAAAAATTCAAGGAATCCACTGGAAATTGAAAAATATATAACTAATAAGGTTTTGAATAAGATCAAACTAAAATTCCACAAGATATGAAATCATTTGTGCCATTGAGTTGCTACCCAGATAATAGATGATATCTGGCATAATACTGTACACATTTTGTGCTTAACATCATGAATATTGTTAGTAATGGGTAGTTAGTGTGCATCAATTCCAGTGTTCAATCATCATGAGGATCATGACATCATGTCCTACCATAGCTTTGTTCCTATTCATTTCTATATTTCTAATGCGATGGATGTTCTATGGAAGAATGTTTGAACATGATGAATCCTAGTTTCAATGTTGAAAGTTTTTTTCTAATTCATTTTCAATATAAAATGCTTCCTTTAACTATCAATAAAATATATTACATGTTAGTAATGTCACACAAAATGGTTCCCAGTTGAGAAGTCTCAATGATTGAAAAAATTCATGTGAAAATCCCTTGTATCTATAAAAAGTTGCCCAACAACATAAAGCCTATCAAAATTGACACATGGACATAAATTTTAGAAGCAACATTTCTTTAAATCTGCTTGAAATAAGAGGGGAGAAAACCAAAATTCTTTCCATAAAGGCACAAAAGTAGTTTTCATAGATTTCCAAACAATTCACTGTCACACCTCCCATTTTCCTTCCCAAATTTTTTTTTTTTTCATTCATTTGTTCAAGTATAATTCTAGCAAGATATTATACTATCCCTATGTATATTTAACCAGATCAGATTTGTTTCCACAATTAAGATTTATTTCCATATGTCAACTATATCGAACCAAATGTGAATTAAATAGATTTGTAACAAAACATAAATATATTTGAAATAAAACATAATGGGTTTATTTATCACCAGCCACTTTCATGTCCCACCTTCGTTTGTATATAATCAACCTTTGAACCTTCAACAAATTCGCATATGTGGGATCGATTCGCTTTCACATGTTCACCATATTGTTATATTTCAATGGACCTATATGAAATCAATTCGATTACCCATGTTTACCACTCTATGTCCCCACTCGTTGATAACATATAAACCTTAGCGGGATTTAACTTACCCACGTTGATATCTATGCGTACCTGGCACTCATGTCCATTACTGACTTCTCGTCCTCATTTATATCAAGATTGGACTCATTTATTTTGGTCTCCACGTAATACGAATTTGTAAATTGGTTCAACGTAGTTGGGAATTGAGACGTGAAGATAGTTTCCACGTAAGCTTATATAGGATTTTCAGTCTCGTCATAGAGGCTGTAATGGGTCTCATTCCATTCGTGGTCACGTGAGTTAGCTCCACGTAGCTCTGGACTCATCCCGCCAGCCTACCTTATTTCCAAGGAAATTTCTATGGCACGGCCAGAACGCTGTGACATTTATTTCATTGCTTGTCACATTAAATGTTGAACGTATGGTGTACATGACACATAAAACCTTTCGATCCATGGCTTCACCCTTAGGATCTTGCCATGTGGACGACACGGATTCATCTGGTGTGTTAGGGTTTCATTGATCGATTCAGGGGACATTGATATAAATTCACCATGTTATTTGGCTCGTCGTTTCTTTTCCTTTCCAACTTGTTTGGTTTGTCGCATGACAGTGAAATTCAACTCCATGGAAAATTGAGCGTGACTCGGTTCAGTCTTCGGCGTATCCCTGAGCTTCAATCAATAATTCAGGTATGATCATTTCGGATTTTTGAAGTTTCACGCTCTGTTCTTATCGTTTAACATGGGCTTCCCTTTTCTTGTTTAGATTTACGCTCATTGCGTCGAGCCAGTACTGAGATTTTGGATTTAGATGGATCGTTTACCATTGTTTTGTTCCAGATTGTTTAATGTCTAGCAATTTTTTATATTGTTTTTGCAGAGAATTTTTTTTCTCTATTTCAAGTGATTCGATTTGCTTGGTTTAAATTCATAGTATTTGTATTTCCTTACACGTATTCTCAGGAGCGAGACTGAACGAATGCTCTTATGGTTTCGAAGCTTACCCTCTACCTTACGCTCATCGAAGGTTGCTCCGAGGTCATTCGCATGGCGCTAAAGGGATTCTACCCCTCTCGACATTCTGGTTCGCTTCTTCCCTCGACCTGTGTAGGGCGCAATTCCTATTGTTCGTTCACCAGAGTGCTAGCTTCGTTATTCTAATTTGAACGCCAACCTCCAATTTGTATTTATTTATGAAAATTTCCTATTTATATGTAACAGGTCATGGAAGGAATGGGGTTTCTCCCTCACCAGGTAGCTATTCCCTTCTCAGTCATCATTTTATCTTTATTCCCGTTTTTCTTCCTCGTCACGTTCTGCATCGTATTCATATTGGGGTTTTGTCTCTTACAGGTAATTACGACTTGCGTCTTGTTCTCTCTCTTGAACCATGAGAGACGTGGCTTCCTTCGGCATTAACATTTACTCCTCTTACCACTTGCAGGTCGGTATTCACCGAACACAGGTTAGAGGAAGTCTGTTCTTCTCTCATTGTTCTATAATTTTTCCGACAGCTTAAAAATTTTATTGATGAAGTTGTATAATTTTGACGATTATAAATTTTAAGTCCCGACACTGAATGTTCCTTTATATCAGCTCCTGGAACATTATGAGATTGTCCCCAGGCCACAGTGGGCTTGTAATCGTTGGATTATTATGTGTTCCAGTAGTGCTTTATCTTTACTCTTTTTGACTTGGCTCTAGCTTAATACTTACTGATGGCATTTTCTATTTTGTATATCCCACATTCTGTGTATTTTATTGCCTTAAAGCTTTCAGGCCATACATTTGTTAAACTATATTCATGAATATGGTGATATTTTAGTGAATAATGTACTATTCTTCTCCATAGTGTAAAATCAGTTACCTGCATTCTTATAACTCCACATTTTATTATGGTGTTCAAGTAATTGTTCTGTCTAAACCATTTTTGTAGCAGGAAGATTTGTTGTCCAAGGCATTTGTATGTGGTTCTCATACCACACTGGTTTGTAGTTTTGATAGTAACAGTATCTAGGTCTCTTCAATAATCTTGGGAATAGTACAAAATATTACCAGCTCTGCTCTATACCTTTGCTCATTAATTTGCACAGAATATTTATCTACCTTGTTAGCATCATTTCTCGTCATGTTGCATGAATACCTACAGGTGATGTGTTAATATATATATATATATATATATATCTGTGTGTGTGTGTGTGTGTGTGTGTGTGTGTGTGTGTGTCTAGAAGACATTTGCATTTCTAATATGTCACTATACACTCTTGCCTTTAGTTCACATGATAGAATAGAATACTTACAGCTAAATATGCCTTGCTGTTGTGAAATTTGTATGTTGATTATTTACTTAACTTTCTTTCACCTATTAGTTCTAGCCTCTCATGTAGAAATGGTTCCATAAATTAAATATTAAAAAGCAGTCTCATGCTAATTGATATTTGCTTTCTTCTGGTGTAGAATAACTTTCTTATATGCAGAAATATCTTGCTATTGGCTTCTGGTTATGTATGAATGATGTGTTGAACCTGAAGTCAGTCTATATAATTTTGTTCTTTCTCGTTTAATGCACAGTGTAAAATTTCAGCTCGTATATGGCTGTTTTCAAGTATGGTACAGGAACTCTCATACTGCTCTATCCTAATCATGTTCATAATTTATACTAGCATATCAGAAGCAGTTCAATGTTAAATTATCTGTGGAGGAATATGTATCCTCGGATTTAAACCAACCTCAGTTTAGAGTTTCTGTTGGATTATACTCTACAGATTTCTTTTCTACAACTATACAGAATTATAAAGGTGAATTCCTTATGATTAATTCTGTTAAATGTAGCACTAATAATTCTAACATACAAATCAAATGTTATATGTAGCCAATTCATACCACAGGAAGTAAAACACACCAATCAATTTAGAGACATACCACTCTTGCAATTGACCAACCTCCCAACCTTAGAGTCCTTTTGTCTCCTAGAACTCACCCCCGAGCTGAGATCACCTCCTAGGACAGATCAACCTCTAATTTGTTTAGGAGCAGCTTATTTAAGCTATTGTTCCCCAAAGCATGTTTCTAATTCTACGTCCAGAATATCAGGATGCTTTTCTTCTTGTTTGCCTAGGCTTCCCATTTTAGGGATTCTTTAAAGTTGTTTTATGCTTTTCCCAGCTTTTCCAGCTTTTTACCTCTTCCCAACTATTTTCCTCATCATTGGGGAATTTAGATTTTTCCTCAAAAATCTAAATTAGAAATCATTTCTTTCAAGGATTTTTGAAAGATTGTGGGGAAATAGTTGCCTTATCCATCCTCATGGATTTAGCAAGTGATCTCATAAATCTCATTTTGGTCAATCTGCACCAAAATCATTTTATTCATTTCCTCAAATTTAAATATTTAATTACATTCAAAAAATACTTGTCCTTTGGGGTCCACTCCCCTTAGGATTAAATTTAAAATGTCTAGTTTTAATTTCAAACACATAAACTAGGGGTGTTACATATTCCCCCTCTGAAAGCAAACACCATCCTCGGTGTTGTTATTTTACTACTAGAGTTCATTTTTTTTAAACAAAAATGGATATCTTTCCATCATTTTAGCTTCTCTTTCCCAGGTAGCTTCTTCAGCAGTAAAGTGCTTGCATTGCACCTTTACTCTTGCTACCGTTCAGTTCCTCAATTCAATTTCTTCCCGCTCCAATATTCGAAGCGGTTCTGGAGGGAACTCCCCTTTTGGTTCCACCTGTACAACATTCCAATCAACTATGTGAGAAGCATCATGGACATATATTTTTAATAACGAAACATGAAACACATCATGAACTCTAACATGGGGTGGTAAGGCCAGCTTGTAAGCCACTGGTCCCACCCTTTCTAACACTTCAAAAGGACCATAATATCTAGGAGCCGGTTTTGCACAACTTCTAGCATAAAGTGTGCTCTTTTTGGGTTTAATATGCAAGTACACATGCTCCCCCACTTTAAATTCTCGGTGCACTCTTTTCTTATCAGCATAGTTTTTCTGGCGATCTTGTGCTATCTTGATGTTTCTTTGTATCTGTTTAACAATTCTTTCCATCTCTTATAAAGCATCTGGTCCCAACATTAGTTTATCTTCTGGTTGGCTCCAGCTCAAAGGAGTACGACACTTTCTTCCATACAGTGCCTCAAACGGACTCATTTTGATGGATTCTTGGTAGCTGTTGTTATAGGAAAATTCTGCTAAATGCAAGAAATCTTCCCACTTTGGTGGCCTATCCATCACATACATTCTCAACATTTCCTCCAAAATTTGATTAGTTCTTTCCGTTTGACCATCTGTCTAAGGGTGGTAAGCAGTACTAAAATTCAACTTAGTACCCATCCCTCCAAATAGCCCCTTCCAAAAAGCTGCTGTAAACTTAGCATCTCGGTCAAAAAAAATCACCTTTGGAACCCCATGGAGTCTTACTACCTCCTTCAGGAACACATTCGCTACTTGAGCTGTCCCAAAGGTAGATTTCACGGGTATAAAATGTGCAGCTTTTGTTAAAGTGTCTACTACCACCATCACTGAATCATGTTGATATTTGATTTTGGGTAATCTTGTTATGAAATCCATGGAAACTGTGTCCCATTTCCATTCTACAATTGGCAAAGGTTTTAAAAGACCAGCAGGATGCTGATGCTCAACTTTGACTAGTTGACATTCCATGCATCTAGTTAAATATTCTGCTACATCTCGTTTCATTCCTGGCCAAAAAAACTTCTTCCTCAAGGTTGTTACCATTTTCTGATATCCTGGATGTCCTGCATATGGCTGTTTGTAATATTCATCTAGAATCTCTTTTTTCAAGGTCTCCACATTGGGAATATACAATCGGTTTTTATAACAGATCAGTCCTTTTTGGTTTTGAGTGAAATCAGCCATCTCCTTCTTTAGGATTTTCACTTGTATGTTCTCATAATTGGGATCCTGGTCTGCTGCCTGTTTCACTAACTCTTCTAAATCAAACTAGGCACTACTTCCACTGCTGCCTATAATTTGAAAATCATTTCTACTTAAAGCATCAGCAATTTTATTTTCTTTCCCTCTGATATGCTTTATATCCATGTCAAATTCACTTAGAAAGGACAGCCATCTGGCCTGTCTCGCATTCAGATCAGTTTGAGAAAAGAAATATTTAAGACTAATATGATCAGTCATCAAGGTAAATTTTTTTCCAAGGAGATAATGTCGCCACATTTTCAAAGCATGAATAACAGCAGCTAACTCCAAATCATAGGCACTATAGTTTTGTTCATGTATCTTCAGTTTTCTAGATTCATATGCAATAACCGAATTTTCCTGCAAAATAACTCCTCCCAACCCCTCTCTACAAGCATCCGTACATACCACAAATTCTTTATCAGGATCTGCAATCTTCAGTATAGGGGCTGTAGTAAGTTTTAGTTTTAATTGGTCAAAACTGTTTTGGCATTTTTCAGTCCACTCAAATTTGACACCCTTCCTTTGTAGAGAAGTTATGGGATATGTTATGGCAGAAAATCTCTCCACAAATCTGCGATAATAGCCTGCAATCCCCATGAATGATCTCACTGCTGAAACATCAGTTGGTACAGGCCATTCTTTAATAGCTTTTATCTTTTCAGGGTCAACAGCCAGCCCTTGTTCCAAAATAATATGACCCAAATATTGGATCTTATCTTTATAAAATTCACATTTGCTGAACTTGGCATATAATTGGTTTTCCTTCAGAGTTTGCAATACTATCCTCAAGTGTTCTTTGTGTTCCTCCTCACTTTTTGAGTAGACTAAAATATCATCTATGAACACAAGGAAAAATTTATCCAAGTACTTATTTAACACACTGTTCATCAGGCACATAAATGTGGTAGGGGCATTTGTCAAACCAAAAGGTAGGACTACAAATTCGTAGTGACCATACCTGGTTCGAAAGGATGTTTTGCTGATGTCTTCTTCTTTAATTCTAAGCTGGTGATAACCAATCCTTAAATCAATCTTCGAAAACACTGAAGCTCCTCTCACTTGATCAAAAAGAAAATCAATTCTAGGTAAAGGGTATCTATTCTTAATGGTCAATTTATTCAATTGACGATAATCAATTCACATCCGAAAGGTTCCATCTTTCTTTTTCACAAACAGCACCGGTGCTCCCCAAGAAGACACACTCAGTCTGATATAACCTTTATCTACCAGTTCTTGCAATTGCATTTTTAGTTCCATAAGTTCAGGGGGACTCATTCGATAAGGGGCTCAGGAAACAGTTACTGCTCCCGGCACCAGATCAATTGAAAAATCAATCTCTCTTTTGGGGGGAAGATGAGGAATCTCATCGGGAAATACTTCCTTAAACTCTCTTACTGCTGGCACAGCATCCAGCAATCTTTCTTTAGGTTTATGTTCTGTTTCTTCCACATGTACTGCATAAAATTGGTATCCTTTTCTAGTTGTTCGTTTTAATTGTAGTGATAATATTTGTCTTACAGAGATAGGTTTTGGTTTTCCCTTGAGAATAAAAGGTTTCCCTTATTCATCTACACAATGCAGGGTCTTGTCCCAACAGTTCATCATGACCTTCTTCTTTTCCAGCCAGTCCATTCCTATCAGCAAGTCATATGAACCTAAGGGCAGAATGTTCAAATTTACTTCTGTTTGAAAATCATTTAATTTAATTTCTGTTCGGGGCAATTTATGTGTTACCTTCCTCTTGGTTCCAGTGGCCAGCTGAACCAACCATGACTGCTGAAATTTTTCAGGTTTAAGATTACATTTTTCTACAATTTTTGGACTAATGTAACTCAAAGAAGCACCCGGATCAATCAAAACTGTAACAGATTGGTCAGAAATCTTACCCTCCATTTCAACCATGGTAGCTTGATGTTCTGCTTGTCGATTTTCCAAGGCTGCACTGATAGTTGGTATATTTCTGGCTATGTCATTTACTGTGGTGGCTTCTCGATCTCTCATAATCATCTGAATGTTTCGATGGGGACAATCTCTCAACAGATGGGGTTCTCCACATCCCCAACATTTCAGGGGTTCTCTCATTTTCACTGTGCCCTCTTTCTTATTGTCTCCATCTATTTGTTTTGAGGCCACATGGGACTGAGCAGTTTGACTTTCTTTGGGTTTATTAAACTTTTTCCGCTGCTGATCTCTTCCAAAATTCTTCAAATAAGCTGGTTTATGTTTCTTCCCTTTGAATTCACTCTTATTTACCCAGATTTTCCCATGTTTAGTTTTTCTTTTGAACTGTTGGTAGCACAATCTAGCTTTTCTAACAGCTTCGTCCATTTTTTTTGGGTTATCAAACTCAATTTTCTCTTTGTACATAGTAGGCAAACAATTCAAAAACCTTTGTACCTTTGCCTTTTCTTCCCTTCTGTAGGGTACATATCTCAACAGATTTGTAAACTTAGTAACAAACTCATCAATAGTGAGCTGTCCTAGTCTGAGTTCATGAAATTCCTTGGCTTTATCATCATAGTAACGTTCATTTAGGTAGCGGTTTTTGAACTTAACCTGGAAATATTCCCAGGTAACTGTCTTTTCATCAATGGCATGCACCATTTTTGTCTCCTCCCACCACAAGGTAGCCTTACCTTGTAGCTGGTAAACAGCTAATCTGGCCTTCAGATTGCTTTCATATTCATAGACCTGGAAGTACTTAATCATGTTCAACAACCAGGCTTCAGCATCTTCCTCCTTCTCCCCATCATAGGAGAGAGGTTTGATCTTTCGGAATTCCCCCTGTAATTCCTTTTTTTGCTTATACTGATGCCTAAGAGCATCATCATCATCAGACTCATCATTCTTCCTCTTTTCGAAACCTTCGCCTTCTTGGATGTTCCGCGAAGTTAATTCTCTGATGAGCTTTTCCTGCTCCTCACTGGCTAATGACAATCTGTCATTCTGGCTTTTTATCTCAGCCAATTCTTGTTGCAGCCTCTGCAACATAGCCATCATGGGCGCATTAGGATCTGGTGCATTATCCTCATCACACAGATTAACATAAATTTCATCACCTTCTGCCATTCCAGCACCACTGTACACTACACAACACAGATCAGTGAAAATAAAAATATATGAATTTTTTTTTTTTCCACAGAAATCAATTTATACAGTGAACACACAACCACAGTGAACACAATGTCACCAGCCTAGTTTTATAACTTGGGCTCTGATACCATTTGTCACACCTCCCATTTTCCTTCCCAAATTTTTTTTTTTTTTCCATTCATCTATTCAAGTATAATTCTAGCAAGATATTATACTATCCCTATGTAGATTTAACCAGATCATATTTGTTTCCACAATTAAGATTTATTTCCATATGTCAACTATATCCAACCAAATGGGAATTAAATATATTTGTAACAAAACATAACTATATTTGAAATAAAACATAATGGGTTTATTTATCACCAGCCACTTTCATGTCCCACCTTCGTTTGTATATAATCAACCTTTGAACCTTCAACAGATTCGCATATGTGGGATCGATTTGCTTTCACATGTTCACCATATTGTTATATTTCAATGGACCTATATGAAATCAATTCGATTACCCATGTTTACCACTCTATGTCCCCACTCGTTGATAACATATAAACCTTAGAGGGATTTAACTTACCCACGTTGATATCTATGTGTACCTGGCACTCATGTCCATTTATTGACTTCTCGTCCTCATTTATATCAAGATTGGACTCATTTATTTTGGTCTCCACGTAATACGAATTTGTAAATTGGTTCAACGTAGTTGGGAATTGAGACATGAAGCTAGTTTCCACGTAAGCTTATATAGGATTTTCAGTCTCGTCGTAGAGGTTGTAATGGGTTGTTCGGTCACGTGAGTTAGCTCCACGTAGCTCTGGACTCATCCCGCCAGCCTACCTTATTGCCAAGGCAATTTCTATGGCACGACCAGAACGCTATGACATTTATTTCATTACTTGTCACATTAAATGTTGAACGTATGGTGTACATGACACATTAAACCTTTCGATCCGTGGCTTCACCCGTAGGATCTTGCCATGTGGACGATGTGGATTCATCTGGTGCATTAGGGTTTTGTTGATCGATTCAAGGGACATTGGATTTAGATGGATCATTTACCATTGTTTTGTTCCAGATTGTTTTATGTCTAACAATTTGTTATATTGTTTTTGTAGAGAATTTGTTTTCTCTATTTCAATTGATTCGATTTGCTTGGTTTAAATTCATAGTATTTGTATTTCCTTACACGTATTCTCAGGAGGGAGACTGAATGAATTCTCTTATGGTTTCGAAGCTTACCCTCTACCTTACGCTCATCGAAGGTTGCTCCGAGGTCATTCGCATAGCGCTAGAGGGATTCTACCCCTCTCGACATTCTGGTTCGCTTCTTCCCTCGACCTGTGTAGGGCGCAATTCCTACTGTTCGTTCACTAGAGTGCTAGCTTCGTTATTCTAATTTGAACGCCAACCTCAAATTTGTATTTATTTATGAAAATTTCCTATTTATATGTAACAGGTCATGGAAGGAATGGAGTTTCTCCCTCACCAGGTAGCTATTCCCTTCTCAGTCATCATTTTATCTTTGTTCCCGTTTTTCTTCCTCGTCACGTTCTGCATCGTATTCATATTGGGGTTTTGTCTCTTACAGGTAATTACGACTTGCGTCTTGTTCTCTCTCTTGAACCATGAGAGATGTGGCTTCCTTCGGCATTAGCATTTACTCCTCTTGCCACTTGCAGGTCGGTATTCACCGAACACTGGTTAGAGGAAGTCCGTTCTTCTCTCATTGTTCTATAATTTTTCCGACAGCTTAAAAATTTTATTGATGAAGTTGTATAATTTTGACGATTATAAATTTTAAGTCCCGACACTGAATGTTCCTTTATATCAGCTCCCGGAACATTATGAGACTGTCCCCAGGCCACAGTGGGCTTGTAATCGTTGGATTATTATGTGTTCCAGCAGTGCTCTCTCTTTACTCTTTTTGACTTGGCTCTAGCTTAATACTTACTGATGGCATTTTCTATTTTGTATATCCCACATTCTGTGTATTTTATTGCCTTAAAGCTTTCAAGCCATACATTTGTTAAACTATATTCATGAATATGGTGATATTTTAGTGAATAATGTACTGTTCTTCTCCATAGTGTAAAATCAGTTACCTGCATTCTTATAACTCCACATTTTATTATGGTGTTCAAGTAATTGTTCTGTCTAAACCATTTTCGTAGCAGGAAGATTTGTTGTCCAAGGCATTTGTATGTGGTTCTTATACCACACTGGTTTGTAGTTTTGATAGTAACAGTATCTAGGTCTCTTCAATAATCTTGGGAATAGTACAAAATATTACCAGCTCTGCTCTATACCTTTGCTCATTAATTTGCACAGGATATTTGTCTACCTTGTTAGCATCATTTCTCGTCATGCTGCATGAATACCTACAGGTGATGTGTTAATATATATATATATATATATATATATACTTATGTCTAGAAGACATTTGCATTTCTAATATGTCACTATACACTCTTGCCTTTAGTTCACATGATAGAATAGAATACTTACAGCTAAATATGCCTTGCTGTTGTGAAATCTGTATGTTGATTATTTACTTAACTTTCTTTCACCCATTAGTTCTAGCCTCTCATGTAGAAATGGTTCCATAAATTAAATATTAAAAAGCAGTCTCATGCTAATTGATATTTTCTTTCTTCTGGTGTAGAATAACTTTCTTATATGCAGAAATATCTTGCTATTGGCTTCTGGTTATGTATGAATGATGTGCTGACCCTGAAGTTAGTCTATATAATTTTGTTCTTTCTCGTTTAATGCACAGTGTAAAATTTCAGCTCGTATATGGCTATTTTCAAGTATGGTACAGGAACTCTCATACTGCTCTATCCTAATCATGTTCATAGTTTATACTAGCAGATCAGAAGCAGTTCAATGTTAAATTATCTGTGGAGGAATATGTATCCTCAGATTTAAACCAACCTCGGTTTAGATTTTCTGTTGGATTCTACTCTACAGATTTCTTTTCTACAACTATACAGAATTATAAAGGTGAATTCCTTATGATTAATTCTGTTAAATGTAGCACTAATAATTCTAACATACAAATCAACTGTTATATGTAGCCAATTCATACCACAGGAAGTAAAACACACCAATCAATTTAGAGACATACCACTCTTGCAATTGACCAACCTCCCAACCTTAGAGTCCTTATGTCTCCCAGAACTCACCCCCGAGCTGAGATCACCTGCTAGGACAGAGCAACCTCTAATCTGTTTAGGAGCAGCTTATTTAATCTATTGTTCCCCAAAGCATGTTTCTAATTCTGCGTCCAGAATATCAGGATTCTTTTCTTCCTGTTTGCCTAGGCTTCCCATTTTAGGGATTCTTTAAAGCTGTTTTATGCTTTTCCCAGCTTTTCCATCTTTTTACCTCTTCCCAACTATTTTCCTCATCATTGGGGAATTTAGATTTTTCCTCAAAAATCTAAATTAGAAATCATTTCTTTCAAGGATTTTGAAAGATTGTGGGAAATAGTTGCCTTATCCCATCCTCATGGATTTGTAGTGATCTCTAAATCTCATTTTGAGTCCCAATCTGCACCAAAATCATTTTATTCATTTCCTCAAATTTAAATATTTAATTACATTCACAAAATACTTGTCCTTTGGGGTCCACTCCCCTTAGGATTAAAGTTCAAATGTCTAGTTTTAATTTCAAACACATAAACTAGGGGTGTTACATTCACTAACTATCATGATGAAACTTGCAATTAAAGGGGTACCTTATTTGTCTTTAGGAATGGACCAAAACTATTATTATTTCCCTAAAAAATTGTGATAATGTAAATTCAAACATCATTAACATGATAAAAATATTTGGTTGGCTTCTTATTCTTTGAAATAATGAGGAAAATTGTTAACAACTTATCAATCTGGGGTAGTGGTGGAGGACTACATGGACTAGCTATGGTGATTCTCGCCTTTAGAAATCAACAAAATTAGATTCATGACTTGGCCTTCTACTAGAATTTTGTGATTCCATAGAGAAAGCAGAGGGATTATCAGAACCAATATTTTTTTTCCTGCTCATAGTGCAAAGAGATCCCCTAAATATTCTTGCAATTGGCATAGATATTGCACATCCTACTAACTTTTGCATTTGAAAAAAAATTGCATCTAAATATTGAAGTCTTGCATATGTAGTTTATTTTTTTTCCCAAATAAAAATTTGACCATCTTAGCCATTGTTAAAATCTAAACAAGAATTAAATTTCTTCTCTTACACACAAGAAATAGAATTCTAGCTCTAATAATCTATTGAGGTCTATGGAAGTTAATGGCCTAAGACACTTTGTAACCTAAGAGAGAAACCTGTTAGGAAATGGGTGAAGGTGGTATTACACACCCAGTTGGATAACCTTGAGGAGAAAACATTTCTCCCACTTTATTTGTTGGCATAACCTAGTAAGTGTTATTCACTAGCATGTATTTTGTAAAGTCCTTGACCTAGTTCCAATTCAACTCCATCCACCAGGTTGTGAATGATTTCAAGCCTAATTTCATGAAAATTAAGTTGGGGATGATCACATTGTTCTGCTTGATGACATGTCTATGAAGATTAACTACCTTGAACTATTTTTCTGCGTAGGGAAAGAGACACATTCCCATGTCTGATCACGAAAACGTTCTTTGATATTGTTAATGCCTCTAGTGTTTACTTCTACAAGTTCTATAGGCAGAGTTTGTAAAGGGCCAGGTAGCTTTTGGATCTCATCTTTTATGAAAGGTGACATATCTGATAAATGCCCCTACAGGTCAATCTATGGAACAGCCTAAATAAAGTTCTTGATTTTAATATCCATAAAACAACCTTTAAAAGGTAAACTATGTACATGTGTCATTTATCCCACAAACTAAAGTGTATAAGTGGTAAATTTTATACCAAGGTATTGCTCCACCATTTTAAAGCGCAATTTGGTGAATTTATCATTTTTATAATTTCTTTTTTGCTTAAATTGAGTTTCACACATCAATTATTGCTTTGAAAGTTGTGTTCTACATTATTTGTGTACACTAAATTACAAATTGATTTTCTAAAATCTATTTTGTGTAAATGTCCACCAATAGATCTATATATATATCATGGAGGATGAACGACGAAGATCAACCGAATCCCATATGGGGGTTCAGGGATCGGAGGATTTTCACGGTATTTAAATATAATCTTAAATCTCCATACATGTGTGTACATATGGAGTTGATTTTTTATTAACTTTGTGAGTTAAATTAGTTGTTAATAAGTTTCATTTTTTAATTTTTAGGAGGTAAGAGGAGAAGGGTTTCTACTCTATCCATGGAGCATGCCCATGGTTCACCCAGTCGTGGTATGGTTCACGCAATTTAATAAATGAATATGTATATGTATTTATATGTATACATGAATGTATTTTTTAATTGATTATAAATTCGTATTTTTTATGAAGCTTCTCTCTCGTCTCGAGAGGTTGGTGGTAATTCAAATCCGCTTAGAGGGCCATCAATGAGTGGTCGTAGGTTGCATGAAGGGGGTGATATTTATTTCCCCAAAGGCAATCAACTACTGCTGGTTCTCAGCAGGGTCATTCTGGGTCTGGTTCTCAGCAAGGTCATGTTGGATAATATGCTAACAAATGACGTCAAGGTTGCCATCATTTTCAATATTTTTTTCATTAAATTTGTACAGATTTTTTTACATGTGTTTTTTCTAATATACAGAATTTTATATATATTGATGCAGAGGCCGAAAATGTTCCAACTAGTGGTCAAAATAGATGCAGGGCAGACTGCCACATTCAAGAAGAAGGTTGTATACCTAGCACAACTTATCTGGCCGACATTACTAATATACCATGGGAAACAAACATGGTACAATGCACCTTACAAAGGTGTGAAAAACTTCATGAAAAATTGCAGAGAGATTTCGTGGCTTTGTCTCTACCTGCTGAGAGTTAACAAAGCCTTGAAATAGTTACACATTCATTGGGTGAAATTGTAAATGTGTACAAAACTCTTGGGCCAACAACTGATAAATTTGTAGAAGTGATGAGAAAGAGAAATGAAACAGTAATGGGTCCAGATAAATGGGAGGATGTGAAACAAAATCTTACAAAATATGTGGCCAAGTCAATGTTTAATTTCAAGGAAGGGCCAAAAAGAAAATTTTTGAAGGTGCAATATTTCAAGCACCCAAATATAGCTCGCTATTTGTATGATAGGCACCTTGTGGCCTATGGAAAGCTCCCATGGAACGACGAGGTTCCTATTTATTTTGCACAAATGTTTTATGCAAATTTTTTTTTGGGTTTGAAACCCAACTACAATGACCTTCCGTCAAAATTTGTTGGCCCAGGGAAAGGTCGATTATATAACCGTAAAGGCGCTAAGTGAGATGTGGAGTTGCCTCGCCCTAAGCCGCCATTGGTGAGTCAACTTTTTTGGGTCAAAACTCTGCGGTCAAAGATGGATGCGACTTCTCAAATAAGTCGAGAAGCAAGGGATGTTATGATTGAAAATGTTTACAGTGGATTGGGTAGAGTCGATGTTTGTTTAAATCGACAAAGAGCACGTGAAAATGCATGTGCTAATTTTTTGTATTGTACAGCTGAAGAGATTGAAAACATGAATGTTGAAAATCTCTGAATATATGCAAAAAATTGTCGCAATGGTTTGCAATACCTAATTCTTCATGAGGAAGAGGGCACCGGAACGATATGTGTTAATGACCCTAGGGTTTGAAATTATTTTAACATACATATACATGTGTACAATTTGTAATAAATACATGTGTATGTATATGTATACATTTATTTGTATGTACATTAATCTAACAAAAAATTATTATTATATGTTAAAACACCATTTGCAGTTCTCACAGATGATGCATGACGAAAATGTTAATATCACATTCGGGACCTTTGGTTCAAACAATGCAGATGGGTGTGACCATCAAGATATGTTGGCAAATGTTAGTGTTTTTTAAGTGATTTTAAAATAAATAATTGTGCACACATGTACATGTATGTATATATAATTTGATAAAATGTTTTAATAGATACCGATTCTGTCCAATGTTTTTGGGATGGCGGTATCTTCTTCTTCCTTGGGAGATGTACCTTCTACTTCCTTGGGAGATGAGCCACAAGTATGGACAATTTTTCTGAAGTTTAAAATTTATGTTTTAAAAGTTATATACATATATATATATATATATATATATATATATATATATATATATATATATATATATATATATACATGTATTGCTGAGTTCACATTTTGGGGATGTTCCCATGGGGAAGAACTTGTTCATCAAATGGAGAGGGAACCTTATGAGGTATTGCATGATTTTTTTGTTATATTTTGTTTTTTACATGAAGTTCTAGATATATAGATTCTCATTCATTTTTAAAACATCAAATTTTAATGTTCAAGTACATGTGCATTGTGTATGTAGGTTTCCCATGATGCTTCACATGATAGGGCGCAGATTGATACCCTGCTAGGAAAGATGCTAGATATGTCTCTATTTGATGGACATGATTTGTAGATTTGATTTCAAGATTTAGATGGTCTTAAAATTTGTTAAACTTGATATAGTTTGATACTTGTGAGATCTACAATTTTTTGACATATTTTATTACATTGTTAATATAATTTGTTTTATTTAATTTTTGGATGGTTTTAGTACTTTTGGCATGTGAATGTGAAGTAATGTTGTCATATATAAATTAATGTTGTCATCTGAACTAAATTTGGCATGTTATGTAATGACATGTGTTATAATTTGTTTTGTTTTTAAAATTTATGTTTTGGATGCTTGGAGTACATTTGGCATGTGAAGTAATGTTGTGATCTATATTTTTTTGTTAAATTAAAAGTTAAAAGTTTTGGATGGTTTCAATCTACATTTGGCATGTGATATTTAATGTTAAATGTTTTTGTTGGATGGTTGAATTATAATTGGCATGGCATGTGAAGTTTTTAAAACTCAAGTTATGGATGGTTTCAATCTACATTTTGCATGTGATATTTAATGAACTTTAAATTTTTAATGTTTTAATGTTGCATGATATATAATCAAAAGGTTTTTAAAACTTAAAGTTTTGGATGGTTTCAATCTACATTTGGCACATGTGGTATATAATGTTAAATGTTTCTATTGGATCTAGTTGAACTATAATTGGCATGGCATGTGAAGTAACGTTGCACGATATATATAATCAAAAAGTTTTTAAAACCCAAGTTTTGAATGGTTTCAATCTACATTTTGCATGTGATATTTAATGTTTTAAATGTTTAATGTTTTAATGTTGTACGATGTATTATCAAAAAATTTTAAAATTTTAAAGTTTTGGATGGTTTCAATCTACATTTGGCACATGTGGTATATAATGTTAAATGTTTCTATTGGATAGTTGTTCACTATAATTGGCATGGCATATCAAGTAATGTTGCACAAATCCCTTTTGGATGGTTGAAGTACATTTGGAATCTTAAGATTGCTTTTGATCTCTACATGTAGTCTTGTTTGAATGAAAAAAATTCCAATAGGAAGAACATAGCCTTTCAATGCAACTAACCATGTATCAATTGAGCTCTAATTGAAAAAAGAGTTTAAAGAAGTAGATATATGTACAAATTATCCCTTTAATTTTGATTGGAAATATAATTCCAGTACATATATATGTTTTTTGAATTTGGGTCAATGTCGTTAATGCACTCAAATAGGTAGCCTTGTTGATTTATTTACATTGTGGAAAATTTTTACCAAAAAATCCAACTAGTTTTTCATCAATGCACATAGAAAAACTACTTGGAACAATTAATTGTATTCTAGAACATATATGTTGAGTACGTAAATAATTTTTCATCAATGCACATAGTAAAACTAGAACAATTAATTTCATTCTAGAATATATATATATATATAACATTTTTCATCAATGCACATGTATAGAAAAGCTACTTTCAGTTGATACTAGAGCACGTGCTTGTACCAAAACAATTTGTACATGTGCAAACACTTGCACAAATAACATAAGCAGCTCAATTTTTAGTTGAGTACTGGAAGTTCTAAAACATATTTAATCCAAAGAGAATAAATTGTTGGACAATTCAATCAAAAAAATTATAATGGAATTCCATCTTCAATAATCTGTTCATGATCGGATTTTGACATTTTCCATCTCTTAATTTTTGCTTTTTTCTTTGATTGAACTTCTATCAACTTTATGCGTGCTGCACACACCAAGTGACTATATTGAAAACTTATGGAATCAGGTTCATAGACTTCAAAGTAAACAAAGTCTCCACTTTGATGAGTTTGTCTGAAAAAATAACCTTTTAGTATAATAGACCCTCTGTCATATTGAAATCCGTGATCATTATAGTTTTGTAATAATTTCATTTTTCGTTCAGTGAAACGCATCAAATAATACTTCACATTTTCATCGTTGTCAAGAGGTGCAATTACAGCAAAAACATCTCCTGCACAATAAAATAAACTTAACAAAAGTATACATATTTAAATTTATTTCTAGATCTTTAAATCATTATAAAGTAATTCAAATGTTACCTTCTCTAACAAGATCAGAAACTCGATCACCATCGGATGATATTGTAGTTTCCTCTGATTGCATTTCTTCAAACATTGCAACAGACATTTTTCCCTTTGTATTTAGCTCTGTATGTTTTCAATCGTTCACATACATTTTGTTTTCACAAACGTCATTGGATTTTGTGTTGTCTATGCAAACATCACAAAAACAAGAATATTTTCTTTTATCCAATGCAAACACATTTCTGGACGACTTTGTTTGAATTGAATGCAATTTTTGAGTCCCTTTTATTGTTTCAACATCACTTCCAATTGATCTATCTACGTCTTCAATCCCAATATGCCAGAAAAACCTTTATATGGAAAATTAGAAGAAGAATTTGAAAATATGATATCAAAATACAATCAAAGATAATCATTGCATGATAAATGTACAATGTTTAAAATTAGATTTCCAATATAAATTAAATTGAATGTACCTTCGCACTTCCCTCGATGGGTTAGTCTCATGGCTTAGAGCAGTGATGCACCATTGAACAACTTCTTTAGCGTTCACAAGTCGGCTTGCAGAGTGGTTCATTTGATATCTTTGAAGTGCTCATTTTATGCATGCTCCTGCACCATCGTGTTCTCCTTTTCCATGGCCAGTCTCAAAGAAATTCCAAAAATGTTTAATGCAGGTTTTCTTATGAAGACAACGCAACCAAAAGAATGATCGTGCAGATTTGAATTGACTTGCGCATCCGTCTGACCATATCCAATGTTCGTTTAATGTTATTCCACGATTTTTCAAGGAATCATAAATTTTTCCAAAACAATGTTGTACAAAACATGTATCATGTGTACGATCGTCACTGATATAAAAGTGATATTATTTAATGATATGTCGATTTTCACTCGTGCTTTCTATATGATCGACATTTTTTTCAGCATGTCTATATATAATATGGACGAGCATGGAGACTTGGTCAGAATGATAGTATTCACTCTGAATTTATTTTTGTGGAACAAATGTGTAGTTTTCTGCAAAATCAATCATTGACAAAATGGTCCCTGGTGGAAAAAATTCACGAGATTTTTTGAATTGCAAGTCTTGCCATCGAGCTCTATGGGAATGCTTGGTGTATTTGTAAATTTCTGCCTCAAACTTTCTCAAAAAGTCTATCAGAAAAATTTCGTCTTCTAGTAATTAAATTCTTTTAACACTATTTGCACCTTGAATCAATGTATCGATATATTCATATCTCTTCCATTTCACTTTCATGTTGGACAATGATTGATCATTTATATCAATATGATATTTTTTTTGAAATTTAGTCAAATTTCCACAATCATCGCATTTTTTACCACCAACACATTTCTTTTTGTAAAATAGTTCATCGCTTTCTCTTTCACATAGAATTTGAGATATGAAATCACAAATAGTGGAAGGAGGAGGTGAATCCTTCCATAATGTTCTACCGAAATCAAGGAATGTGTCATAATATAACTCAAATTCCACATGATAATGGCAACAACAAGTGTCGCGTATGGTGATAGGTTTTACATACCATGGTTTTTGTTGAACAAAAGCACTGAGTGAAACATGAATTTGACGATTCTCTTCTTTGAACTTTTTGAATAACTCTATCTGAGTGGTTTCCAAGAAATATTTTTCATGTTCTTCGTACTGATTTCGTGTTATTCTTCTTCGCATCACATGCCTTGCAGTTGGCGAAACACGCGAATTTTTCTTCCAATATTCATATATTATTTTTTTAACATTTTCTCCAAGTCTATATTTGTATGGTTGCCTACAAATAGCTCTCCAACAAGCGAGTTCATCATTTACATCTATTTGCAGCCGAAATTTCCGATGTTTGTGCAAATTTTTTCACGAGGTTCCCAGTGCTCGTGCCATAGATGTTACCAGACGATTCTCTTGAGTACTTGATGAAACCATTGCCATATGTATTCCTCTACATACAATTGAAACATCTTTCTCTCTAGATCTCTTAATTGACTTTATAGCACTACTCATATTTTTTATCACATCTTCCTTCATTTTTTTATCTTTGGTTGATTTTCAAATACCCAATTGTGTCGTAGCTTCTTTTAATTTCCTTAATGATAGGAGACCTTTCAACATTTGAGCTTGAACTGTCACCCGTTCATTTAAGAAATACTTTTTCAAAAATGTAGTTAGCACGATATCGTATAGCATGGTCAGGTTTTTTATCTCCATATGTTGTGTAGTAATACTTGATTTTATAAATTCGTTAAAGTTAAGCTAACATATGTGTGATAGGTTACAGATAATTCCTTGGTGAATTATAAGGATTAAATATCGTCAGAATCAATTAGGAGTATTAGAAAAAGGAAAAATTGGCCCAACAAGTTAAGAACTGAGGTAAAGTTCTTTAGTAACAATCTCAAAGATTGTACTAATGTGATAAAGATAAAATAAGTAAAGGACATAAAAGTCGTATCAAAAATATAAATAGAAAAAAAAATTGAGTTAGTAGAGTTGTTACAAATGGTATCAGAGCCCATGTTGAAAGCATTGGGCCTATGTGTCCCCACATAGAAAAACCCAAAATTATGTTGTTAAAAATCAGAATTTTTTTTTCTTTTTAGAATTTGATGTACTAATTGAATTCTATGTACAATGATAAAGTGGAGAAACAATACAACTGATGTTAGGAATGATGAAGGAGAATTGTACATGAATTTGGGGGGTGCGGGAAACCCAGCAGTTAAAAATGCTCAATTGTTGGACATGATAAGAAATATGCAACATGAAACGATTCAGCTAATAACTACAATGAAAAATTGTTGCAAGCCAGTAAATAGCAAGAGAGGTTGATTCGGGAATTAACCTCATGGTCTATTCATGAAAGTGAAGACCATGGAAAAAAGAGAAAAGAAGTTGAAACCAACTCAGAAGGGTCTGAGGGTGGGGAATTATCTGGAGATAATTCCAGAAATAAAAATGAGTTGCAAAGGGAATTCAGAAAAATAAAACCTCCAAATTTTGAGGGTGAAAAGAGGAGGATGTGAAAGCTTGGCTCCTAAACATGGTTAAATACTTCTAGGTATATGAATACGGAAGTAATCTAAAAGTGAGATTAGCAATTTACCATATGCAGGGTAAAGCCACACTTTGGTGGAAAGAAACAAAAATGGTACACGTGCTCGATGAAAAAAATGTTACCTGGGAAGACTTTCAAGCCAAATTCAAGTATAGGCACCTGAATGAGAGATATTATGATGATAAAGTGAAGGAATTTCATGAGATGATATTGGGACGGCTCACAATTGATGAGTATGTTACCAAATTTACGAACTTACTTTTCTATGTGCCTTATATCAAAGAAGAAAAGGCCAAAGTACAACGATTTTTGAACTGCCTACTTACTATCTATAAAGAAAGAAATGAATTTGAAAATCCAAAAACAATGGATGAAGATGTTTGAAAAACAAGATTATGATATTAGTAGTTTAAAGGTAGAAATGATGAGTTTAAAATTTGGCAAAGTAAAGAGAAAGGGAAGGGTGACTCAAGCATAAAAAGAGCAAAACCAACATATCTAAAAAAAATTGGGAAAAACCACCAAAGGAAAATATTTAATAAGAGTGGAGAAAACCAACTAGCACAATCACATATGGGTTCTAAACAAATGGATACAAACAGAAAAAGGGAAAGTGTTATAAAAATGAAAGAACCATTAAAGTATTGGGGTTGTGGAGAAAATCATCTGTTACGTGACTACCCACACAGAACAATCTATAACATTCAAGAAATATGAGAGGCAACTACAGTAAAAGGAATTTCTCGAAACATTCCTAGGATCAGTGTTCCATTAGAATATCGGTAGGCTGAATACCAATCAACCATGATAGAAATTGAAGGTATGATTGTTGAAAAAATTGCTTCTATTTTAATAGATCCAGGAGAAAATTTAAGTTATTTCAGTCCACAAATAGTGGAAAAGTGTAAGCTAAAATCAGAAAAATTTCAGCAAGTATGGTTAGTGAAGTTGGGTACAGGAACAAAGAAAAAAGTGACCCATAAACTTCCAAAAAATGTTGTAAATTTAAATGGATATGAAACTGAAATTCATTTAAATATTTTTGACTCAAGGATCCTATGATTTGTTAGTAGGAATGAACTGGTTAGAGAAACAGAAAGCAATTGTAAATTTCTTAGACAAAATAATATTTTGTATAGATGATGAAGTAAAAGTTGTGATAGTAAAAGGAAAACCAAAACCAATACCTCTCACACAAATTTTTGCATTACAGTTAAAAAGGAAAGCAAGAAAATATTGTCAACTGTATGTTGTACAAGTGGAAAAATTTGGACAGAAACCAAAAAAAGAGGTTGTAGAAAACTTACCAGTGATAAGAGAGTTCAAGGATGTATTTCCAGAAGAAATCCCCCATATACCCCCTAAAAGAGACATTGATTTTTCAATTGAACTGGTACCAGGAGCTACACCTATTTCCAGAGCACCCTATAGAATAAGTACTCCTGAACTACTAGAACTGAAACTTCAATTGCAAGAATTGTTAGACAAAGGGTACATCAGACCAAGTGTGTCTCCTTGGGGAGCACCAGTGATGTTTTTTAGAAAGAAATATGGCACATTCATAATGTTTATAGATTATATACAAGTGAATAAGTTAGATATTAAGAATATATATCCTCTCCCAAGGATAGATGATTTATTTGACCAAGTGATAGGAGCTACTATCTTCTCTAAAATTGATTTGAGAATAGGATATCACCAACTCATAACTAAATATGAGGACATCAAAAAAATAACATTCAGAACTAATTATGGACTATGAATTTGTTTTCCTAGCCTTTGGACTGACAAATTCCCCTATTACGTTCATGTGTTTAATGAATAGTGTTGTGCATAAATATCTAGACAAGTTTGTACTAGTGTTCATTGATGACATTTTAGTGTACTGCAAAAATGAAGATGAACACCAAGAACATCTCAGGATAGTAATACAAACACTTAGAGAAGATCAGCTCTATGTAAAACTTAACAAATGTGAATTTTACAAAGACAAAATTTAGCATTTGGGTCATGTGATTTCAAAGGATGGATTAGCAATAGATCCAGAAAAAATACAAGCAATAATGAATTGTCATGTACCCACAGATGTACCATCTATGTGGTCCTTTATGGGTATTGTTGGATACTACCATAGGTTTGTTGAAGGATTTTTAGCATTAGCCTATCCTATTACTTTATTACAGAAAAAAGGAGTAAAGTTTGAGTGGACAGCAAAATGTCAAAGTAGTTTTGAACAACTAAAACTGAAATTAACTATTGCCCCCAACTTGAAAATTGTTGTATCCAAACAAGGAATTTTTAGTGTGTATAGATGCTTGTGTAGAAGGGTTAGGAGGATTATTACTGCAAGATAATTCAGTAATAGCATATGAGTTAATAAAATTGAAGAAGCATGAACAGAATTATGTTGTGTATGATTTAGAACTAGATGTTTTTATACATGCATTAAAGATGTGGAGACATTATTTGTTGGGAAAGAAGTTCATATTAATGACAGATCACATAATCCTGAAATACTTCTTTACTCAACCATATCTAAATGCTAGACAAGCTAGATGGTTAGCTTTTCTTAGTGAGTTCGATATGGAAATCAAACACATTAAAGGAAAGGAAAATAAAATTATTGATGCTTTCAGTAGGAATGCTCATCAAATTTTGGCACATGCAGGAAGTAGTGTGAAATTTGATATAGAAGAAAAAATTCGTGAAGTGTAGATACAAGATCAACAGTGTGTGAAATCGCAAGAGAAATTGTAGGAAACTGAAGTTGTGGGATATACCAAAAACTAGAAAGGACTGATTTATTATAAACAAATATTGTATATTCCTAATGTGAAATCTTTAAAACAGAAAATTTTATATGAATATCATAAGAGACCTTATACAAGTCACCTTGGTTATCAAAAACTGATTTCAGGATTAAGGAAGATCATGTTTTGGCTAGGTATGAAAAAAAATGTAGTTGATTATCTCGCAAGGTGTTTAGAATGTCAGCAAGTAAAAGTAGAACATCAGCATTCTACAGGACTACTGAGTCCTCTCCCTATTCCAGAATGGAAGTGGGAAGTGGTTTCCATATATTTCATTACTGGATTGCCTAGAACTAAGTATCAACATGACTCTATAATGGTGGTAGTAGACACTTTAACTAAGGCAACACACTTTTTATTAGTACAATCTAATTTTTCCATAGCTCAAGTAGCCAATGTGTTTATGAAAGAAATAGTGAAAATACATGGAATTCCAAAAATGATTATATCTGACAGATATGAAAATTTTACTTCAGCATTTTGGAAAAATATGTTTTGAGGAATGGGTACCAAATTAAATTTTAGTACTACTTACCATCCTCAAATAGATGGATAGATGGAAAGAACCAAACATATTTTAGAAGACATGTTTCCCATGTATGTGATGGACAAACCTACAAAGTGGGAATATTTTCTGCACCTAGCATAATTTTCTTATAATAATCATTATTAAGATTCTATTAAGATGAGCCCTTTTGAAGCTTTGTATGGAAAAAAACGACACACTTCACTTAGTTGGAGTCAACTAGAAGATAAGGTGATTCCTGGACCAGATGCACTACAGAAATGGAAAGATCTATGAAGAAGATTCAGCAAAATCTTAAAATAGCTCAAGATCGTCAAAATAGTTATGTAGACAAGAAAAGAATTCACAAAGAATTCAAAGTGGGAGACCATGTTTATTTGAGGATTAAGCCTCGCAAAAATACATTATATGTTGGTAGTTGTGCTAAATTAGCACCACGCTACTGTGGACCATTTGAAGTTTTAGGAGTGGGGCCAGTAGCTTACAGATTGGCTCTACCTAGTCATATTAAGGTTAACAATGTTTTTCATGTTTCCTTATTGAAAAAGTATGTACATGACTCTAATCATCTAATTGATTGGACTGTGATACAGGTGGAAACAAAAGGGGAATTTCTTCTAAAGCCCCTTTGTATACTATCAAGAGAAGAAATCGAGCTCCAGAATAGAACTGTAGCTAGGGTGAAAGTGCAATGGAGGCACTTTACAGCTGAGGAAGCTACTTGGGAGTGAGAAGAGGAGATGAAAGAAAAATATCCATCACTGTTTGAGAAGTAAATTGATATATTTACAACACCGAAGATGGTTTTTTGTTTTAGAGGGGAAATATGTAATATCCCTATTTTTCTACTTTTATTTAGACAGTTGAGAATCCTAAAAGTTAAGTGGAACTAAAGGAAAATTGTATGTGCACATATTATTTTTGAATTAAATAAATGTGGAATTTAATGATTGTGCAAAGACTAGAGTAAATTGGAGACCATGATTTTAAATCCATGAGGATGGAATAAAATCCAAATAATTTCCCAAAATCTCAAAAAATCCTTGGATAAAAAAATAAAATAAAATAAAAATACTAGATAGCAGATGAGAATCTAATAGATACCTCAGTAACGTGGAAAGTTACGGAGAAGAGGTGAAATAAAACTAGAAAGAGGAAAAAGTTAGTTTTAAAGATATTTTGTGGAAAAAACAAAAGTAAAGCCCAGGCTAAAGGAAAACATCATCCTAAATTAATTGGACGCAGTTATGGAAGCATGCTGAGAGAAAGCAAGCTTAAATAATTCATTCTTAGGTAGACAAGGGGTTGTCTACACTTTGACGGAATTGGTCTCTGCTTGGGGGGAGTTGTGGATTAAAGCTCAAGGTTGGGTGGAAATTAGTCTTCACCAGATTTGGTATACATAGTTTGTTAAACTTTTTCTTTTAATTCTGTTATAATCATACATAGTTTGTTAAACTTTGTCTTTTGATTCTGTTATAATCATGATATTCTGTTTTAGATCAAAGGTGGTTAAAGAATGAATTTAGCTGAAGATTTAGAGCTGTAATTATAAAAAAATTTGATATTATGTTGTGTGCTTAGAAAGAAATTGTCATATGTATTTAACAGAAGTTTAACTATAGAGGTATAGTTAATTTCTCTGTATAGTTACATAAACTGAACTAAATATTTAACCAACATATAAAATCTATAAACCCAAAGAGAATGGTTTAAATATGTTGTTAGGTCTCTGTTAGAACTTTTATTTTAGATACAAAGGACACAAAGTTGGGTCATCTATAATTATAACTGTAATTAACTGAAGTTATTGAAGATATGAATAAAAAGAGATAGTTATTTTTGTAAACTAATATTGAAAGCGGATATATATACAGTTGAGTAATTAAATACAAATAAATCATGAAATTATAAATCTGTACAATTAACATAATTCATATTTAATTATATAATTTCTTGTTGTAGAAAATATTCTTACATACAGATGCAATATGTGTATTAAAATGTAACCATAAAACATTTACATAACTATTTAGAGTATTTGAATTCATCGGATAGAGGTAAATAGAAAAACATACTATATAATTCAAGTAAAATATCATTATAACATTCCAGGTCATATTCACTAAAAGTCATCCCTTTACTAAAATTATTTACAACATGTACAGTTTACATCGATAAAGATCATTAGAGCTAGAAGGCTGAAATATGTAAATTGGAACGACCAACCTGGAGGCAAACGAAACTTTTCATCAGAGATTTTGATAACAATGTGAAGGAATTGTGAGGGAATTTTGGGAAACAAAATTTGCCTGTATGTAAAAACATAAAATGGTGTTAGACTAAAATCAACCATGAAAAATAATTATGAAATGAAATTTCTATAAGAGGCAATAGTTCAAACTGTACATGTTTAAATTACTAGAAGGGATTATTCTTATACAAGAAAATAACATGATATTTCTTTCAGAAAAATACATGAAATAAAATAGGTGTATTACCTTAAATCAATTAAATTACATAGTGAGCTTTCTAATTAAATTATAGAATTGAATATGTAAATTACTTGTGTTAAAGACTAAAACAGAGTAAAGGGTCGCTCAGTATGTTGTGGAAATTAAATCTGGAAAATATGCTTTTTATTGAATCAGAAAAGAATATATTATAGTAAGAAAACATAAATCTGAGTTATACTCTCGATGATTTATGAAAGTTAATTATTACTTTCATAATCCTAGAAACAGGGGATATATATAGATACATATGAACTGAAATAAAAATGTAATTAATTATACAAATTGATATACCTCTGTGTTCAGGAAATATCAAGTGAGATATCATTTTTCAAATTTTGTATTAGAAATCTGAAAATAAATATGTGATCTAGACAATACATATCTATAATATTCCATCTAATTTAATAGCTTCATCATTATGAAAATGATAATCTTAAATCTTTGTTAAATCTACAAATAGTAAAAAGAAATAAAGTGTTGCGAATTTAAAATAGTAATACATTAAGAACAAAGCCAAAAAGACTTCTCTGTTATTACCAATATAATTCGAAATTATGGATATATAAAAGATAGAGTATCATAATTTCCATTAAAGTTCAATACAAGGGTACGTAATTGAGAAACTAAAGTTTGTATAATTTAGAGCGATTGTGGTTAAATATAAGCATATCCCAAGAGTTAAGAACTGGGTTTCCAGTTGGTCTCATCGAAAATTTGTTAACTTAAATTATCAAAAATTTGTTAACTTAAATTATTCAAATCCGAAGAGAAATGAGTATTTATAAATTCCCAATTTGCATATCAGGAATATGATTAGGGAAATGATGTTTTAAATTAGAAACAATTTTACTTTGTAATTAAAACAAATTTTATGGTCAGGTCGAATGACCAATAACCCTGTGATTATGGTAGTTATAAAATAAATGGCGATGGCACAGTGTGAGTTGCATATCGAGTTTCATATTTAATTATTACTAAAAATGAAAATCTGAAAAACATTAGAGAACCATTACATTTTCACCAATCTGAATGGTTTAAAAATCTAAGACAAAGGAAACATGGAATGACTCCATTCGTATTTAAGAAATAATAAGGGTATATGATACGTTAAATGCAAAAAAATGTTAAATTATGTTCTAGAAAATTAAATTCGACGAACAGTGGAAAATTACAATAAATTGCTACAATAAAATTATAGACAATTTTAATCCAAACTAATACTAAACCATAATGACTGCTTGGGAAATTGGTAAATGGATTTGGTGAAAATCCATTGATAATTACAACCAAAAATGTATATCTGTAGAAATCAAAATCTACGTTCTTTTGACGAGAGGAAAAAGTCAAATTATGTTAAAGCCATTCGATGAATGATAAACCCAGAAAATAGAGATTGTAGGGGAAGGATGAATTTGGAAACTTACCAATATTTGAAGGCTGAGAAGTACTGAAACATAGAGTACGTAGGAAAAACACAAATTTTGTAGCCAGAATGTGAAATTGTAGGAAAGGGTTTTTTAATACCATAACTTGCAACAAACCAATCTATTAATTATATAAATTGAAAACAATAATATGCAGTATGGAATACACTCATAGGAGCATAGTTCCAAAACAAATTCAATGAGTAGTAAAATTAACAAATACAATAAAAGTACTCAAAATTGGAAAAATGAATGTTGTGGTAAACCAGAGCTTACCCGAGTATAATCTCAGCATAGATGTAATACAAATTGGGCAAATGCCTTTGGCTCTGATGAGTTATCCTCTAGGAAAACCCGAGAAATGGAAAACCATCGAGAAGATAGTCTTGGATACCAAAAAAAATTCATAAACGAAATATTCACAGGTAAATTTGAAACCCTAACCCTCGTCATTGGACTGGGAGGGAATAAGAAAAGATATTAACTGTCAAGTTCCCAAACCATCCACCATACAATTGTCCTTAATGTAAGCATAGCCCATGTGATGAGCAGTACAAAGAATTAATGAGGGTTAAAAATGAAACGATAAGGGGTAGTTGGTATAGTTGTCAAGTTAATGGAGCTCACAATGCAACTAGATGCATAGGATAATTCATTCACCAAAACAATAAATTAAATATTATGTCAACCATCCAAGACATTACAAGGCCGGTTAATTATATGGTTATGTCAGGAATATGATATCTCATTTAAGCAGCAATTACACATAGAGTTGGTGGGAATGGACATACGTGAAAATGATGAGTGAACGTATGGTCCCAAACCTTGTACATAGGAGATATTGTTATAAATTTGATTTTTAATATAGTATATGGGTTTGTGCATAGAATGGAAATGAATTTATAACAATAGGAATATAAGGATGAGGGAACATATATATTCGAAAACCATTAACAATGTGGGTCATTCCTTATAAGGAATTAAGATATGATACATGTGGTTAATATGTCTATTGCTACATGATATATATATATATATATATATATATATATATATATATATATATATATATATATATATATATATATATATATATACTATAATGTTGTGTAGTAATATTTGATTTTATACATTCGTTAAGGTTAAACTAAGATATTTTTCATAGGTTAAAGATAATTCCTTGGTGAATTATAAGGATTAAATATCCTTATTATCAATTATGATTATTAGAAAAGGGAAAATTGGCCTGACAAGTTAAGAATTGAGGTAAATTTCTTTAGTAACAATCTGAAATATTGTGGGTTTTTTTGAGCTAAGCACTGTGACCTAGCCGCCCTGCTTCCCTCCTCTGCGCCTGAGGCTCTGCCTCGGCCCTGTTCGACGGGCCTGGTTTCTGAAGTTTCTGTGCGTCATTCGATCCATGCCTCTCTTGGCAGGGCGCGGGGCTTTCGTTCTACATTGGCAGATTTCGGCTCTTCGTTGCTGTGCGGCCTCCATGTGCAGCGCCTTTGAGTGAGCTCGTCCTGTCGAGCTTTGTCGGTGCTGCTTCGATGGAGCCACCTTCTGACGCTGTGGCCTTCTCCAACCTGGTGGCATCCCTTCCAAAAAAGAAAGCGATAGAGACTTCGAAGTTTGTGAAACGCCTTTATGACATTCCTGAGATTGCTCTCCCTCCGGAGGGCCCGATTCAGGTCGCACTTTCTATGGCGGAGAGAGCTATGGTGGGTCAGTTCACTGGGCTTTGGCCCTCCCCCAAAACCACAGAGAGCTGGGTCACAAGAAACTGGGCGCCTCTGATCAAAGGCAGAGTTACTTCGTATTTTCTAGGAAAGGGATTCTTCCTGTTTGAATTCACTGAAAAGGAAGACAAGGATCTGATTTTCCGTAATGGCCCCTATTTTATGGGCCCTCAGGGGCTGTATCTCAATAAGTGGATGCCTGATTTTGATCCTGCTGTGGACGTCCCCACATCCGTACCCGTGTGGGTTAGGCTGCCCAATCTTCCAGTGCATTGCTGGAATGAGGAGTCTCTTCAACACATTGGAAACACTCTGGGCAAGTACATTGATCGTGCAAACAGTAAAGATCAGTATGACTGTGCTATAATTTGCGTGGAAGTTGACCTCGAGGTGGGTTTTCCTGAGGCTATAAAGATCAGAGTCGGAAACTCGACACACATACAAAAGCTGGACTATGAACAGCTTCCGTTCAAATGTCGGAAATGTCATGTTTACGGACACTTCGCTAGAGGATGCCCTAAGAACAGTGAAACGGAGAAAGGCAAAGAGGATGGCTGGACACAGGTGAAAAGAACCAAAACTACACACAAACCCCCTATAACTGGTAACATGAATGGTAAAGGGACTCAGGCAGGCATTGGAATCCAAACTCCTCGCTTGGAAGAACAAGGAAATAAATTTACCCAGTTAAGCTCAGCAATAGAAGACACACAAGAAATAGAGATGCAGAAAGAAGGCTCGTCCCAAAAAGAGTCCCCTCTGGGACCAAAGCAAGCTGAAAGCAATGCTGATAGGACAAAGTGACACCCTCAGAGGAGGCTGAGGAAGTCCAAGGTTCGGAGGACTCTGAAGAAGAAGGAGAAATAGGGGACTCGCAAAATTCGGTTAGAAAATCAGCGAGAGGACGAAAATCTACTCGTGAAAAAAGAGAGCAGGAAACTTATAAAGACAAAGTTCAAGGGAGTCAACCAACCCTTGAGAAGCTCTTGGTTAAAACTCTGAAGTCATCCAGAAATCAACCTCTGAGCTCTAAAGGAGCTCCACTCTCCAAAAGCAAATGATGAAGATTGTCTCTTGGAATTGTAGGGGTATGGGGAGCACAATAAAAGAAGAAGCTATCAAAAGCCTGATGAGATCTGAATCTCCTGACATACTCCTCATCCAGGAGACTAAAATGGAGGACAAGACCTTCCTCCAAGTCATTAAAAAACTATGGAAGAAACGTGAAGGAGTAGCTTTCTCAGCTCGTGGTGCCTCAGGAGGCCTGGGCACACTCTGGAATCCACACAAATACTCAAGGATCAAAGAAATCGTGAACACCCACTGGCTGTTTACTAAACTTCACCACGTCGACTCTGATGAGACCCTCTATCTCTTCAACGTGTATGCTCCAGCCAGCGCTGGCAAGAAGAAGAACTGTTGGGATACCATAAGAAGATTGGCAGAATCGGAGGATTTAGCAAATATCATCATCGCAGGAGATTTAAATCTCACATTATCTTCTGCTGAAAAAAGGGGAGGAAGCATTGTCAGGGATCCGGCGAGAGAACAGGTTGAGGATCTGCTCCAGGAGTGGGACATGATCGACATTAAACCATCGTCGGGAAAATACACTTGGACCAATAAAAGACTCGGTCCGGGTCACATTGCTGCAAGGTTAGATCGTTTCTTCGTTCAAAGCTCTTTTCTTCTACTTGGATTAGAATCTAGAATGCATATTCTGCCTTGTACTGTTTCTGATCACAGACCTATAAAGCTCGATCTTCTGGCTCATACGGACCAAGGTCCCATTTCATTCAAATTCAGCCCCCTTTGGGCCAAGGAACCCTCCTTTATGCAAATTGTGAAAGATAGTTGGAAGCTCCCTGTCAACGGTTCTACCTTCTTTGTTTGGGAGGAAAAACTTAGAAGAGTAAAAGCTGCTTTGAAAAACTGGGTTAAAACCCTTCCTAATCCTGCAGTGGAAAGGAAAAAGATTCAAGAATGTCTTGAGACACATCAACTTAATTCTGAAAATGCAGAGATCACAAAGGATATTCTTGACAAAGAGGCCGACCTCCAGCAAAAGCTTCTCAAGGCAAGCCCGGCCGAGGAAGAATACTGGAGGATTAAATCCCGTAGGCTTTGGCTCAAGGTAGGCGATAGGAATTCATCCTTCTTCCACAAACAAGCCCAAGCCCGGAAAAGTTTCAATTCCATCTCTGAAATCAAGGAAGAGAATGTGAAGCACAGAGATATTCAAAGCATAAAAAATGCAGCCTATCTCCATTTCAAAAAGTTGTATAGTGAAGAAGAGGGGCTGGAGTTGATTTCTAATTCTCTGAACGAGGTTCCTTCTCTGATTTCCGCCAGAAAGAACCAGCATTTGGAAGCTGAGGTTTCCAATAAAGAAATAAAAGATGCCCTATTTGCAATGGAGCCAGATAAAGCCCTGGGCCCGGATGGCTTTACTGCCAGATTCTTACAGACCTGTTGGCAGATCGTGGAAAAAGACTTATGCAGAATGATCCGGAAATCTCAAACTTGTCTGAAAATCGGGGGAAGTACCAATTTGGCCTTCCTAGCTCTCATACCCAAGGAAAAAGGTGCCAATTCCTTCTCCATATTTCGCCCTATCTCCCTTTGCAACATAGGTTACAAGCTGATAACAAAAGTCATTGCCAATAGACTGAAAATCATTCTTCTAGCTATCATTCCCGAGAATCAGGGTGGTTTCATACAAGGAAGACAGATCGTGGACAATTACATTCTGGTTCAAGAAGCGATCCACTCAAGCGTTACCCGGAAAGAGAAAGGTATGGTCATCAAATTAGACCTCGAAAGTGCATTTGATAGGGTGAGGCATAGATTTTTGTTGGATGTGCTGCACAAATTTGGCTTTGGCCCCAAATTTGTTCAATGGATCAAGGCTTGCATCAGTGAGCCCTGGATTTCCCCTTTGGTGAATGGAAGGGCCACTGATTTTTTCAAAGCCTCTAGAGGGCTGAGACAAGGGTGCCCCCTCTCCCCCTTGTTGTTCATCCTCCAAGCCTCTGTTTTCAGCTTCCTCTTGAATAAAAAGCAATCTACCCAAGAAATCATGGGCTTGAACATCGCAAGAGGAGTAAAAGATATTAACCATGCGCTCTTTGCGGATGACTCGCTCTTGATGGGCGCTGCCTCCTTAATCTCTGCTAAAAGAATTAAAGATGTGTTGGATGTCTATTGCGAAGACTCAGGCAGCAGCCTTAACAAAGGTAAATTTCATATCTATTGCTGGAATACTACTGCCAGAACGCTTCATGATATCTCCAATTGCTTCGGCTTTGCAGCCTCCTCTTCATGGTCCTCCTTCAAGTACTTGGGGCTCCCTATTTTCCAAAAATGCGCCCTCAGCAAAGACTGGCTACCTTTGCTTGACAAATTTAAGGCCAAAATTCTCTCCTGGGGCTTCAATTGGCTTAATCTCGCTGGTAAGACAGTGCTCATAAAAGCTATCTTGAACAGCCTTGCCATTTATCAATCTGCTGTTATGATGGCTCCTGTTGGTATCATGAGGAAAATGGAGGACTACATCAGAAAATTCTTTTGGAAAGGTGGCAAAGATAATGAGAAGAAAATCCCTCTTATAAGCTGGGATATAATCTCTCTACCCAGAATGGAGGGTGGTCTGCATTTCAAGAATATCAGCAAGCAAAATATTGCTCTGGGAGCAAAGCTGCTATGGAGAATAATAGGCCCTAATCCGGGCTGGGCTCAGATGGCATTATGGAAAAAATACTATCGTGGTCAGCGAACACGATGTCTGGACAACCCCATTCTGACCCCTGGAACGATGATCCATAAACTGTGCACAAAAGTCTCCATGCTTTTCAATCCCCATGTGCACTGGATTCCTGGAAATGGCAAACGCATAAAAATCTGGGAAGACCGTATTATGGGTTGTGAGCCCCTTGCTGATGATTGCTCCCTAGCCTTGTTAAAAGACTGGATGGACAGCGCTGGCCTCAAAACCCTGTGGGATATCTCTAAGTGGGAGAACGGTATTTGGCAGAAGTGGGAGAAGCCTGACGTCCCTCAGAATCTCTCCAAAGATTATGCAGACTTCCTTGCCCTCTTAAAGGGAAAAGCCCCGATGAACAGCAGGAAAAAAGACTCTCGTGGTTGGGGTCCGACCCCTGGGTATTATTCTGTGGCGCGGGGATACTGGCAGCTCTCTATGCATCCTCATGTTCCCCCTGATCCGAAGCCTTGGCAGGGGATCTAGTCTCAGACATCTATCCCCAAAATTGATTCGTTCTGTTGGCTCCTTTGCCACCAAAGAATCCTGACGGACGACAGACTCTGAAAGAGAGGCTTTATGGGGCCTTCCCGCTGTTCACTCTGTGGGGCTGATGAAGAAAATGCCCCCCACCTGATGCTCTCCTGTAATTTCGCTGCTGAAATTTGGAAGGAAGCCTTAGGCCCCTGGAATACAGTCTTCACCCTCCCTGCTAGATGCGTTGACCTATTCTCTAACTGGAAATCAAAGTACCCTGGAGGCACTATAAGGAATGTTCACATCAAAAAAGCCTGGCTCGTTCTTCCCAAAATCATCTGCTGGCAATTATGGCTGGAAAGAAACCACAGAATTTTCAGAGACAAGAAAAATGATCCAAAGATTGTCTGGATTAAAATTAAATCTCAGCTTAAAGATTGTTTGGGTGAACAATTCGATGGAGCAGATCTCAGTCCACAAGATGCTGATTGGGGCGCTTCTCTTGACATGCATTTCATGGATATTGTCAAATCACCTGCCCCTCTTTATCCCTGGAAAATTCGACTTAAGGACTCTGACTTCCACGAGCTGTGCATAAAAAAGTCCAAAATCGCACTCTTTTTCGATGGGGCTGCTAAAGGAAATCCTGGCATTGCCGAGGCAGGTGGTGTTGTCAAATGTGCGGAAGGCAGAATTATTTCCAGATTCTCCTGGGGTGTGGGCTTCAATACATGCATCCAATCTGAAGCTCTGGCTCTCTTCCAGGGGCTCAAACAGCTAATCTCTCTGGGTTTAAAGGATGTTTTGGTTTATGGTGATTCCCAGTCCATTATAAAAGCCATCGTGGACAACTCATCTCCTGCTGATTTAAGGTTGTCTAGGTTACTGAGCAGAATCAAAACTATGCTTCATTCCTTCCAGAGCATAGACTTTTTTCATGTGTTGAGAGGCAATAATAAGGAAGCGGATGCCGAAGCCAACACGGCGGTCCTCCTTCCCCTTGGAGCCCTTCTAAAAGATGGAGTCGAGGCGTTTGATCCCATCCCATAACCAGTTTTCAATGTTTTACTATCTTCTTGTAAATCAGTTCGTCTGTATAAGAAATTTAGGAAAGATTGACAAGGCAGCACATTCTACAGGTCGTTGTATACGCAGGCGCAGTAGAGGGGAGGTCTTTTGGCTACTGGCCATGGAGACAGTCGTGCGCTTCCATCCCTCTGTAACCTGAAATGAGGCATTTGCTATCATATAATTCAATACAATACCCGTTCCTGTCAAAAAAAACAATCTGAAATATTGTACTAATGCGATAAAAATAAAATAAGTAAACGAAATAAAATCAATATCAGTGATATAAAAAAAAATTTAAAAATGGGTAAGTAGAGTTGTTACAGAAATTTGGTTCGTGCAAAGAAAAGGGGATTGATGTCTCCTATAGGTTGGCACCTTCAAAGAATAATTAATTAAAATATGTTTTTTGGTTTTATCCCTGGTGTATTTCAACACATATCTTGTATTATATTGTATGATAATGTGATTTATGTTTTATTGGTTAAAAATAAACAAACAGAAAATTATAATGATTCACCCGCCAAGTATAATTTTGAATGTAACGATGCCAAAATGTTGGGAAAATGAATTGTCTTAATAAAACAAGTCAATTTTCTCAAACATAAATTATCAACCGGGGTAAGTCTTATTGTTTCAAGGTTATTTTTCAAAGTATATGCATGAAACAATTACTAACTTTCATTGGCTAATTCTAAATGCTATGCTTTCTCCTACAATAATTGACACATAATCAAATCAAAGTTGTCACTCTTCACACTGCAGGAATGAAAATTTGTATTGTTTTCAAACCATCACTTTCATAAAAATAGCACATTTCATAGAATGTTGGAAATGAAATCACACTTGCATGGAAAAGAGAAATCACTCATTGAATCAATTACAGAAATCCATTCAATCACAACCACAAAACCACCAATTCAATCAAAATAAATATGTATAACAAACTGTATTAGATGTAACAAATATTGACTAATATTATGTATCGACAATGAATTATAAATCTATAGCAACAATTGAATGGTAGTAGCACATAGCTAGTAGGGATCGATCTAGGATTAAATATGCTAACAAATGAGAAATCTATAGTATTATTATGAAAGTTAAATTAAGAAACAATAATAGAAATATATCAACAAGACTCTATAATAGTGATAGTTGAAATTATAATAAGAACTAAATTAATATAATTTGTAAACAAATAAAAATGAAACAACTATCTACTTCTACCAACACAAGAACCCTTTCTAGAGAGGAGGGCCCTGTCAGAACTCCTCATCTAGTACTAATTTTCGTTTTTCACATAAACTCTCTTAATTAGAAAGAGAACTACATAATGCATTCGTATATGAGTATGTAAACATATTGATATTCCCAATGTTAACAATTGTCTTAACATAAGGGTTCATTTTTTTTTTGAACTACACTTATGTTTTTATTTATCCCCCAAACCAACCATATATAAGGCGCATAAATAAAGTGCATATCCTATTAGAGTATAAATACAATCTTAATCCTAACTATTACCCCAACCCCAATTCTTCACAAATTTGTGTGTTTAAAAAAGGGTGTATGGCTTTATGGAATTTGTAATTATTTACTTGGTTTAAATGAATGTACATGATATACCTCCACCTGCCTTGGTACAATTACTGACGTCACACCCATATGGCCACTACCTACCATAGCCAATGATCAAACAACAACACACGCATTTCATGTGATGGAACATGGATGCCTTATAACCAGGATTAATGGCGGTGATTTGTAGAAAGTATCAAATGACAATGATTCATCTAATTGTAAACCCTAATTCTTGTTTAACCATTCCTCTCTTAGTTATTCATCATTTTCTCTTTTTGTATGTATGTTTACTGTCGTTCTAGTCTTTCCCACTCAAATTTGATAGTTCGCCTTTTTTTTTCTTGTATAACTATCACCATTGCGGCTTCAAATTACCTACTAAATAGTATATGAATGGTTCGTTGTGTTTAGAAATCTAGGTATGAAACCAACATTTTGTGATTCTTCGTCAGGGTTTTTCTTGCTCTATTATTCTTTTTGGTAATTTATATTATGGTGAACACAAATCTATGTATTTCTTCTTAGGTTTGACTCTTGTTCTTCCTCCATTTATTAATCTGGGTCTATGATTACCTAGGTTCAATTTGGAGGTAACTAGATCAATGATTTTCCCCATTTGTGGTTCATGAGGTTTTTTTTTTCAATGCTCTCGAGCTAAATTCTAGGTGTCGCCTCTACCTTAGATAAAGGGTAATGAATTCTTCTTTATTTTCTATGTATACCTATTTCCTATAGTCTCAGAACTTTGTTTAAGTCTATTTTATTTCCACTTTCTTTTAATGTTGATTCAGAATTTCTTCTTGAGTGTGCAGGGTTTTTCTCTTTTTTGAGTAAAAGTACCGGTGAAGACCATGGCTTTCCCCGGTGCTAGCTCAATTCAATTTTAAGACACAAACAAGGTTTTCCTATAGCAAAGGCAACTTGGCCATTAGTTCCTCATTTTTTTTTTATTTACAGGTGGGGTTAGTAACCCCCTTTGCTTCCTTTTTTAGCTTATGAATCATTTTCTTTCAGATATTTACTATTCTTTAATACCCCTTAGGCATTTTTATTTTCTTAGTTATTTCTACGGTTTGTAGATTATTTTCTAGCTACACCAAGAAGATGGAGAAACTATTATTTTTACCTAGGTAACTCTATTTTAGAGTTAACTCTCTAATTCATACATTATGATACTGTTGGAGTTTAGTCGTCGACCTCACTAATTTGTTTCGATTTTATGTTTCTTTTCAGATATTCATGCGACTCCTTATACCCGATATGCCTCCTTTGAAAGGTTAATTACACCATTGGCTAACACTCTATTAGGTTGTCCAAGTCAGTACCCTTTTTCCAAATCGAGCTGCGAGATTAGACACATGTTTTTTTTGTATATTCATGATGTTTGAAATCTAAGAAATTCACTAGACTGTTGACTTGATACTTTATCCTGGTTGACTACACTTAGGAGGTTGACTACAGTGTTTCGTTTACTTCCTTGGTCGCTTGGATGCATATGAATAGTGCATTTGAAAGGATAATTTACTCTTCTAGGGGTATAGTTCATATGTAGTGTATTAAACATTTGAGAAATATCTTTCTTGCATGTTGGCCAATTTAATGTAATTATAAATGTTGTCTCATATAAATTTTACAGACTCTTGTTTGTATGAAAAGAATGGTTGATAAGGCCGTATTTTAAAATTTAAGTGGTTTTTTTTCTCCCTATATGGATTCTTCTTATACCGTTTGTCATGTGATTATTTCTAAATCCACAAGGTGATTTGTGGGTGCATTTAATTTCTTTGCAAATTTATTTTATTATATATATATATATTCCAACCTTGAGTTGTATTATGCATTATTGTAAATATCATGCTTTTAACTTAAAATTAGCCAGTTAGCACAATGTTACTAGTTTAAATCAACTTAAGGGTGGGGTCATCAATGTATATAATTATCTTACCTATTTAAGCTAAATCCAATGGTGGCTATCGAATATAGGACTACCATGTGTTATTGTTTTCAGAAATAAGAAATAAGCTTACAGTCAGATATTAGGTCTTTTATAGGCACCATTCGAACACCAAATATATTACCTAAATATATTTGCCCATTCTAAGAGGACAAAATTATTAGTCTTACCACTCACTGAGTATTATCCTTTTAAGGTCCTTGTTTATTTTTATACTTGAAACAATTCCAAGGTCTAGAAATGGCTAAGGATGACGTCCCAAGCTTTATCTTTCCTCTGGAAATTATAGATCTATCATCCCTACTACTGTTACTACATGTGAACAAAATCATGTAATCTTTCAAGCTCATCATTTAACCTAATTAACTAATATCCTTTACTACATATAACCCCATAATTCATTAATCGTTGACTCTTTTATCTACATGTTTCCTTCCTGAAAATTACACCCTTATTTGGTCTTAGATATATGGCCTTTGGTTAGATAAGTTATTCTAATAAACTCTTAGTTCCACTACCCCTATTTATTCCCATCAATTATGCTTATTTCAATCACTCTTAAGTAATACCTTCATATTAAAACCATAAAATATAGAGAATTGATTGTATTATTAATTAATAGTTCTGCCGAAGAAAATTAATATGAAACGCGAAGTTTATTAAGATATATACTGAGATTTCACTACACCTAGTTTACTAAGATAAATACTAAATTTTCTTTAACCATGAAATATTTTGAATACATAATTTACATAGTAGTAAAATTTGATGCAAAACATATTTCCTATACCAAATTCGATCCATAATTTCAATGCGCAGTAAGCATTCACTTATTAACCAACAGAATTAAGCACACATAATTTCTAGCTAGAATAATGGAAGAAGCACTGAAAGAGCACATTATCCACCCAACCATGAACTAACCACAAATCCCCCCTTAGTCCAGAATAATTTCCAGTAAGATCCTTCAGAAGTCCAAAATCCCTTTCATCTTCTCCATAGTAATTGTTATACCTTTTCTTCCATAATTTATTTTTCCCATTAGCCTCCTCCCACTTTATGGAAGACTTTTTGCTATTAAAGCCTGCTCTCATCCTTCCATATACTAGCATCTTTATCTAGCTAAAATATTTGATGGATTTTTTTCTCCCAACCATTAAATTATTATATTCTAGAAACATTTGTTTCCCATGAAAGATTTATCTCAATCTTATATATTAAGATTTGAAATTATCTCTTTAATCAAGTGTCTCATTCCAAATAATTTTTCCATTCCTATTATTTATAAATGAAATTATTTGTTTCATAAACACTTTTATTTTTTTCATTTACACAAGTTATGGAAATACCATACAAAAAAACATATTTTAAATATGAAAATGCACAATACTAATTATTTCATAAGGAGAGAGATCCCACATCTTCCCCCCCTTTTTATCTACACCATCCTTGGTGTTTAATTTTCCAGTTTCTTCTCTTTGAAACAATGTTGGATGGTTTTTTTACATATTGTATTCCCACTCCCATGTAGCCTCTTAAGGAGTAAACTAATTCCATTTCACTTTAACCCGAAAGATGGCTTGGTTATGGAGCCAAATCTATTTCCAATCTAAAATATAGAGAGGTTATTCTAGGAAGTCTCCTTCAGGTTCCACCTATAGCATTTTCCAATAAATAATGTGATAACTATCATGTACATATTTCTTAAGTAAAGACACATGAAAAACATTATGAATTTTAATGTGACTAGGTAATGCTAATTGATAAGCTACGGGTCCAACCAAGTCCAAAATTTCAAACGTTCCACAAAATCGTGGTTCTAATTTTGGACAGGTTCTCATCCTTAATGTAATTTTCCTTGGTTTCACCCTCAAATAAACATGATCCCCAAATTTTAATTCTTTGTATGTTATTTTCCTATCTACATAACTCTTTTGTCAATCCTGTCTGATTTTGATATTCTATTGAATTCTTCCAACTGTCTGCTCCATTTCCTAAAATGAATCTAGCCCAAGAATCAGTCTATCCTCTGGTTGACTCCAACTAAGTGGGATATGTCATATTTTTTTATAGAAGGATTCAAATGGGCTCATTTTTATATATGTTTAATAACTGTTGTTTTAGGAAAAATTAGCTAAATGCAGAAAATATTCCCATTTTGTAGGTTGGTTCATAACATACATTATGAGCATGTATTCCAAAATATGTTTGGTTCTCTCAGTTAGTGCATCTATTTGAGGATGGTATGTTGTACTAAAATTTAATTTAGTTTCCATGCCCCCAAACAATTCCTTCCAAAAATTTGAGGTGAATTTGGCATCTTTGTCAGACACTATCATCTCAGGTACTCTATGTAGTCGAAAAATATCCTTCATGAAGATATTAGCAATCTGTACCATAACATATTGGATTGCACTGGTATGAAATGAGCTTCCTTACTTAGTGTATCTACCACTACCATAACAGAGTCATGTTGTCTTTTCGTTTTCAATAATCCAATAATAAAATCTAAAGATATTATTTCCCACTTCCATTCTGAAATAGGTAGTGGATTCAAAAACCCACAAATATGTTGATGTTCAACCTTTACCTGTTAAAACTATCCCTACAATATTTATTGAATTACTCTCCCTACCAACAGGTATGGTATGATGTCTAGTGATCGACCCATTCCAATTTTCCTTAATTAAAACCCAAACCATGGTAGTAGGAAGAGTTTTCAGATAATGGGAGGCACTAAGAGTTTGTTTCAATGATAAGTATGAGATCATATAAACATTTGGAATTGGGCTTCATGGTCACATTTAAATAAGGAGCACAAGGCTTCCTACAATAAATCCCTAGCACTAGGACGATATGCACACATTGTTTATGTCTTTACACACCACCAACATAAATATTGACCTCAAAACCATACACAACCAACATACCTCAATCGATGAGCCCTTAAATAAGCTACATAAACCCACAAAAAAGGGAGGTATATATATATATATAATTAAGGATAGAAAAATGTTATTCTTTCAATGGGGAATGCGGTGAGGATGGAAAGGAGCCAATAATATTAGATTATAGGGTTATTTCGATGGGAAATGAGGTGAGGGATGAAAGGAACCAATACAATTATATTATAGGGAATTGGAATATCGACAAGCCATAGAGTTGTAAAGAGGTAACATAGAAAGTGACAATCTAAGGAGTTATAAAGAGGAATCTAGAATGCTTAAATTTTTCTATACTATGTAAAGTTAAGAAAATAACCCCCAAAATTATATGGGCATTGCATCAATGAGAACAAATTTATATAACATACAAGATTAGCTATTGGGTTTCATATTCCAAGGTTAATTCCTATTCCAACTTTTCATATTTATTTTTATTTGTATTTCCTAATTATTCATCCAATCCGAATTCTAACACTAGATACCTATGTTCTTTGTTGGTAAGATAGAAAGAATTGATATTATACTAGGTATGATGTTTCTTCTTTCTTTTATCTAGAATAAAACATTATAAGTTTACAATCCAAAGAAGTTGATATATGTATCAATATTTTTCCTCTTCCTTCTATTTCCAAGAGGATTTTATAAATCAATAATTTATTCATCATTTTTTTTAGGCCTTCAACTACCTTTCGACTATTTCTCTAAGTAAAAACTAACCCCATTCTCTATTTCAATAATCCATTCTTTCCTTATTGATTAAAAAATTATACTAATGTATTACCTCTATCCTTATCCTCCTTATATTTATTTTATCCTCATTCCAAATTAAGGTCTCCCCACATATTAATTAATTCCTCTTAAACATATTTTAGGTCTCCCATATATTAATTAATTCCTTTGAAACATGTATCCTTTTAGGTTACATTTCCAATAAACTTATCTTCAAACATGGAACCATAAAAATTTAAAACAATATTATAAGTGGTTTGGACTATTAATTTATGGAGATATCAGTTTAAATAGAGAAGTCACACTAACTTTCGTATTGTTCTACCATACCATTACCAATTTCACTAATCTCTCTACATAATATAAATTTTTAAATTCCATCCAACAAACATTTTGCTCATGTTCTTCTAGAATCTTCTAGATCTATTAGTACTTCCTTAAATGTGGTGATATATGGTTTACATTCATCTAATACTTACCTAATGGATATTTTATTTTAGGAATATACAAAAACATGATTATTCAAGGAGAGGAAAATCATTTCATACCTTTTACAAAAGTTGTGTCTACTCTAAGGGTCCTCACAATTGACTTATGCCTTAATTCATATATATCATTATGTGCCAAATGTTGTGGTAAACTCAATATAGAACTTATGCACTTAGTATAAAGGGAGTTGAATTAAGGATTGCACATACTTAGACCCCCTTAAATCATGGCTTGATCTCACTTATTAATTCCAATTACAAACCTAAGATTAAATGTTTCATTTACATCTAGAACATATCCCTAGTCCAAGTTTTAATTGGAAAATGATTCTATACTTCTTTAGAACCCAAACTACCTTGTGTCCTAGAGTATTAGAATTTTAGGATTTTAATATTGGATTGATTTTTTTCTCTCCAATTTCCTTTTTGGAACTCATATAATTACTTTCCTATTATTCTGAAACTAGATTATTATCCTCAATATTTTAACTTGAATCACTTAGGTTAGTCTGTAAAATTTTGTTTCTTTAGCATGCCCTTTCCTTTTACCTTTTTTTCTCTCAAAGCTCTTGACAATAAATGATTATTTTTCACAATACCCTTACGCTATCCATTTTTCTCTGTTATGGATAAAGGCCCACTTTTTTTCATGATTAATGATGTCACATACAATGGAAGATCCATTTTTTAAGATTATTTATTTCGTAAGTATTAATATTATTACATATGGTGTACATGAAATGGATATAAAAATAGTTTGTTAGTTGTCAATAAATCCATCACTAAATTTTTTTATCCAAAATATTAGAGGGCCATAATATATATTCAATTACACATGGACCTTGGGACTATGGTTGTTTTCTTGTTTAGGGAACATGTTCATCAAGTATTTTACCAATATAATTTCTTATAACCTTAAAATAATTATTTCCACACTTCGCACTTCATACTGTAGGTAAGAGTATCCAACATAAAATGGAACCATGGAACCTAATTCTTCACCCAATCCCAATTCTAACATTAGATCCCTATGATCCCTATGTTCTTCATTGGTAAAATAGAAAGAATTGATATTATACTAGGTACAATGCTTTTTCTTTATTTTGTTTAGACTAAACCATTATAAATTTCCAATCCAAAGAAGCTGATATATGTATCCATAGTTTTCCTCTTCCTTCTATTTCCAAGAGGACTTTATAAATCAATAATCTATTCATCTTTATTTTTGTAACCCTTCAAATCATTTTATGCCTCTATAACATATTTTATGCCTCCCTAGATATTTCCTTGTAGGTTACCTTTCCACTACATTTATCTTCAAACATGGAACTATAAAAATTAAAAACAATATTATAAACTGTTTACACTATTAATTTGTGGAGATATCAGTTTTAATATGGAAATATCACTAACTTCCATAATGTTATAGCTTTAACATTACGAATGTCACTAATATCTCTACATAATCTAAATTTGTAAATTCCATTCTACTTAATCTAAATTTGTAAATTCCTTCCAACAAATATTTGGCTTTTGTTCTTCTAGAATCCTATACACCTATCAGTGCTTCCTTAAATGTGGTGATATATGGTTTATATTCATCTAATACTTAGCTTATGGATATTCTATTATAGGAAGATACAAAACATGATAATTCAAGGAGAGGAAAATTTTTTCATACCTTTTACAAAGGTTGTGGCTGCTCTAAGGGCCCTCACAATTGACTTATGCCTTCAATCCTATATCTCATTACGTGCCAAATGTTGTGGTAAACTCATGATATAACATATAGACTTAGTAGAAGGAGATTTGAATTAAATATTCCACATAATTAGACCCCCTTAAATCATGGCTTGATCTCACTAATTGATTCGAATTAAAAACCCAATATTAAATGTTTCATTTACATCTAGAAAATAGTCTCAGTCCAAGTTTTTATTAGAAAATTTTTCTATAACTACTTATTTAGAAACCAAACTACCTTGTGTCATAGAGTATTAGAATTTTAGGATTTTAATATTAGAGTTATTTGTTTCTCTCACATTTCCTTTTGGACCTCGGATAATTACTTTCCTATAATTCTGAAACTAGATTATGACCCTCAATATTGTAACCTGAATCTCTTAGGTTGGTTTACAAAATTTTGTTTCTTTAGCATGCCCTTTCCTTTTACCTTATTTTTCTCTCTCAAGAATCTTAACAATAAATTATTCTTTGTCACAATATTATTGAGCTATCTATTTCTCTCTCTTATGGCTAAATGCCCTCTTTGTTTTGTTTAGTCAAGATTAATGATCTCACATACAATAGAAGATCCATTTTTTGAGATAATTTATTTCATAAGTGTTAATATTCTTACATATGATATACATATAATGGATTTCAACATAGTTTATCATTTTTCAATAAACATGTCAGTAAATTTTTTTATCCATAATATTAGAGGGCCATCACATATATTCAACTCCACATCGACCTTGGGAACATGGTTTTTTTCTGGTTTAGGGGACTTGTTCATATATATCAAGTATTTTACCAACATAATTTCTTATATCCTTCAAATAATTATGTTTCCACACTTCACACTTCATAAGGTAGGTAAGGGTGTCCTACCTAAATGGGAACCACATGAAATACTTCTTCTTTGGATCAAAACATACATACTCACTTTATAAGGGAATGACAACATTGACCTAATAACAATGATCTTTCTCTTTTGAATATCTCTCTCTATAATTTCTCAAAATTAAAGTGACCCACTCCTTAGTGCTACAACTAAAACATGATTTAGTGATGTTTTTGCAAAAGTGCTTCTAACTATTCTTTGATTAGCAAGGATTCTAGTGGAAGAAAGTGAGATAAGGATTAGAAAATATTATCTCCACAATTTTCCTCAAAGCATTAATGTTCACTTGTGATATTTTATGAAAAATGCAATGATACTTCTAGTGGAAGCAAGTGAGATAAGGATTAGAAAATATTATCTCCACAATTTTCCTCAAAGCATTAATGCACATTTGTGATATTTTATGAAAAATGCAATGATAATATATATATATATATATATTAAAATTTCACAAATTAATTCAAAAGGTTGGAAACGATGCTTTAAAACACAAGCAAAGTACAAACAATTTCAATATGTGGCATTTTATGTTCTAATTTTGTAAAATTTAATACTTCTAAACATATACTTGCATGAGAAATTATTTAACATTATATTGCAGTGGCTAGACAAATAGTGCACCTCATTAAGATTACAAAAAAAAATTGACATAAAAATTTATTATTTATAATTGTGCATTGAAGAGATTTTTCAACACACACCAATGTAGAATCTGGAATGACCCTAGCACATATAAAAAACAATGAAATAAAATAAAAACACAGATCACTACTCAACTTGTAAATCTCATATTGAATGAGGTGTGTAAATACATTCTTATATAATAAACCTATTACTAATATTATTATTTATCAACTACTAATTATCTATTGATTATTTTCTCACACTGCCAATGTTTTTGAGCACTGGCCATCCTAATAATTTGTTGCACTAATTTTTAATAATAGAGAATCACAAAATCTATTGACTAATGTTAGCAATTACATGGTGATATTTAAGCATTATTATCAACACTCCCCCTTAATGCTCAATTAGGGCTTACTAATTTATCTCGTAGTGCCAAAAACTGAGCTTTTGCAACTACTTTCATGAAGATATCTGCTAGTTGATCCTTAGCATTTATGTGCTTCAATTCAACATCATTCTTATGCACCAAATCCTGAATGAAGTGATATTTAATGTAAAAATTCTTTGTTCTGCTGTGATGAATGGGATTCTTTGCTAACTTGATGGCACTTACATTATCACAATAAATCACTGTAGGCTGAATTTTCTTCTCTCCAATTTCTTCCAAAAAAATTCTAAGCCAAAGAGCTTGTGTACCTGTTGAAGTAATTACAACATACTTCGCTTCTATGGATGAGAGTAAAAAAAAGTTTTTTTTTCTTGAGCTCCAGGTAATCAAACCAGAACCAAAAGAGAAACAATTTCCAGATGTGGACTTACGGTCATCCATACTACCTCCCTAATCTGAATCACTAAATCCCACAAGATTGAACTTTTCAGCAGAGTAGTAATGAATACCAAAATTTAGAGTGTCTTTCACATACCTTAAAATTATCTTGGCTGCCCTCATATGTATTTCAGATGGATTTGTCATATACCTTGAAACAAGTGAAACTGAAAATGCAATATCAGGTCTTGTGTCAGTTAGAAACATCAAGCTCCCCACAATACTTCTATAAGTTGTCTCATCAACTAAATCAGCACCATCATCTCTACATAATACAACTCCATGAGCACTTGGAGTAGGGGATCCATTACAATCAAGCATATCAAATTTCTTCAACATATCATGTGCATACTTTGTCTGATAGATGAAAATTTCATCCTTACTTTTATAAACCTCCATTCCTAGAAAATATTTCATGAGATCTAGATCTTTCATCTCAAATTCATTCATCATAACAACTTTTTACTTATCATTCATTTTATAACTACTACCCATATACAATAGATCATCAACATACAAACTTATGATCAAAATATTAATACCTTATTGTTTGTAGTAAAGGGTAGGATCACTCTTACTTCTTTGGAAGCCATTTTCCTGAAAGTATCCATCAATCCTAACATACCATGCTCATGGTTCTTGCTTGAGACCATACAAAGCCTTCTTCAACTTATAGACATTATTCTCTTTTCCTTCCACTTCAAAACCTTTTGGTTGCTCCACATATACTTCCTCTTCTAAGTACCCATTCAAGAAGAAAATTTTCACGTCCATATGATGTATGCTCCACCTTTTATGAGTTTCTAATGAAATCAGCATTCTAATAGTCTCTTGTCTTGCTACTAGTGCAAAAGTCTCTTCATAATCAATTCCATACTTCTGTGTGAATCCTTTGGCAACTAATCTTGCCTTGTATCTTTCAACACTCCCATCAATGTTAAATTTGGTCTTGTAGATCCATTTGGAAACAATACTTTTCTTGTCATGTGGAAGCTCTTTCAATTCCCAAGTGTCATTCTTGTGAATGAAATCCATCTCTTCTTGCATGGCTTGCACCCAAACCTCATTAGTACATGCATCCTCAAAACATGATGGTGCAAAATCAGCCTTGGCTAATAAAGCAAAATTCACTGTCTCACCTATTGGGTTTTCTTCATGTGTTTGATTTGCAGTCCTCTAATATATATCACTCAATATCCTTACCTTCCTTGTATAACTTGGAGAAGAAGTTGGACTTGATACTAAATAAATTGATGAAGGATTTCTTGGTGGAGTTAAACCACTAGTTACAGAAGCATTAGTTGGCTTCTCAATATCAACAATTATATCATCATTTAAAATAGATTTTGTCTTCTCAACATGGCCTTTTTTATGACCATAAACTCCCCCTTCATCAAAAATTACATCTCTTGAGACAATAAGCTTGTTAGTGAGGGGATTATAAAATTGATAAGCCTTTCTTGTCTCACTATACCCAATGAAAATATATAACTCACTTTTTGCATCTAACTTTTTTTTATTTTGATCAGGTACATGCACATAAGCCAAACAACCAAAAACTTTGAAATGATTAACACTAAGCTTTTTTCCATACCAAGCTTCATAAGGAGTCATATTTTCTAGTGCACTGGCAGGGCTATGATTGAGGATGTACACTGTTGTAGTAACCAATTATCCCTAATAAGAGTTGTTAAATACCTTAGTTTATAACATGCACCTTGCCATTTCAACCACATAAGGATTCTTCCATTGAGCTACGTCATTCTGTTGGGGTGTGTATGTTGTAGTATGTTGCCTCCTAATGCCATTCATATCACAATAACTCTTGAAAGATTTTGAGTAGAATTCTCCTCCATGGTCAGTTTGCAAACATTTGATCTTACACCCTTTATCATTTTCTACAAGTGATTCGAAATTCTTGAATATATCCAGGGCTTCACTTTTGGCCTTCAAAAAATATACCCAATAATTTCTTGAGTAATCATCAATAAAAGTGATGAAATATGATGACTTACCCAAACTATTAGTCTGCATAGGAACACATATGTCTGAATGAACAAGTTGAAGTGGGTGATGAGCCCTCCATGCATTTCCCTTTGGGAACCTTTCCCTTGCATGCTTTCTTTATCACATCCTTCAAAAACCTCCTTATGCTCGTCTACCTTGGGCAAACCAGAAACCAATGCATTTGAGGTTAGAAACTTAAAAATGTGAAAATTTAAATGCCCATGAGATGCCATAGCCAACTTGAATCCTCATAAGCCATATTTCCAAGGCTATTGTTATGTTTGTCAAACCTCAAGGGAAACATCATATTTCTTGTCATAGGCACAAAGTGATCACCCTATTTCCCTTATTCTTATCATAGATAGTACATGTCTTATTTTCAAAGAATACTTTATAATTTTTCTCACATAGCTACCCAACACTTAACAAATTGTGCTTCAATTGTGGAGTATAATAAATATCATGAATACTCTTTATACCTTCTTTTGTTTGGACTTCCATAGCTCCTTTGGTAGAAAAATCCAATGGTTTAGCATCACCAAGCTAGACCTTGGATTTAAAACTTCCATCCTTAGTTGAAAACAATTTCGTATTCCCTATCATATGGTTAGAGCATCTAGAATCTATGTACCAAACATATTTACTAGTATTTTCATCTTTGGCATAAGATAAAAATAAGTGATCTGGAGGATACTCATCACTTTCTTGAGCATAGTTAGAATTTTTACCTTCTTTCAATTTGCATTCTCTTTCAAAGTGGCCATACATGTTATAATAGTAACATTGAACATTTCTCTTATCAAATCTATCTCTACCTCTTCCTCTGGAACTACCTCTTCCTCTTGAACCACCTCTGCCTCTACCTCTAGAAAAATTTCGGCTTTTCCATTTACCTAGATCTTGATTGGTTTTGGCACTACTGCTGCTTGCATCTTCATTATGTGTAATTTGTAATTTAAAGGAAAATTATTTTTCAACAACTTCAAAAGTGTCTTTCAATCTTTCTTCATGATACATGAGAGATCCAACCAATTGATAAAACTTTAATTGTGTCAAATCCTTGCTTTCTTCTAATATTATGATAACATTATTCTATATAGGTGTTAAAGATCTCAATACCTTTTTTATTAAAACTTCATTACTTATCGTTTCCCCAAGTGTAGCCATTTTATTGACCACATCTTTGACTGTCACAAAGTAGTCACTTATACTTTCAACAACTTGCATCTTCAAATTCTCGAACTCTCGCTTCAATGTCTGAAGCTTGACCACCTTAATTGGATCACTACCTTGGTAAGCTTCTTGTAGAGTCCTCCAGGCATCTTTGGCAGTTATTTATCTTGATATTTGTGGAAATAAGCTCTTATCAAGAGCTATCTGAATGTGAAACAAAACTTGAGCATTCTTCTTCCTTGCTTCCTTTCTTGTTGTTATTTCATTGGTTGTAAGGGTATTCCAATCATCTGGCTCATCATAACCTGATTCAACAATCTCCCACAAATATTTTCCAATCAAAAAGGTCAACCTCTTAATTCACCAATCATCATAATTGTTCCCATCAAATTCTGGAATAGACATGTTAGAGTTCGACATTTTAACTTTGGTGAAATTCCAACAATAAAACTTTAGCCCAAAACAATTTTACTACCAATTGTAGAATCTGGATACCCTAGCACATATAAAAAACAATGAAATAAAATAAAAACACAGATCACTTCTCAACTTGTAAATCTCATATTGAATGAGGAGTGTAAATACATTCTTATATAATAAACCTATTACTAATATTATTATTTATCGAGTACTAATTATCTACTGATTATTCGCTAACACTGCCAATGATTTTGAGCACTAATTTTTAATAACAAAGAATCACAAAATCTGTTGGCTAATGTCATCAATTACATGGCGATAATTAAGCATTATTCTCAACAACCAATGCTCATGCAATATACAAAACAATTCAAAATCCTTGTTCAAATACTATAAAACACATTATTATTAAACAATGCCAATTGTTGTGTATAGTAAATAAATGAAGAAACCAATGGTCATTAAACATAATGAAACACCTATGTAGACTAAAATTTTGTGAATAAAATCTAAATGATGAAGTTCCTCATAAAACTCATACATCCTATGATGATATTGAAGGTAAATTTTAGTACCTGCATTTGGGTTAAACCATTGAACTAGGTCAAATAAACAATATGAACTAGGTAAAATAGTATGAATCTTAGATTTCATGTTCAAAATTAGGGAAATCATGTATTTGATTCTCTTGATTTGCTTAGAAAAATAGCATGAACTAGAAATGAGATTTAAAACCCAAAGTTAGGGAAGAAACATGTTTCACTCTTTTGATTGGATTACAAAAAAAGTACTTTTCATGAAAATATCAAGTTTTAAGTTATAGTAAATTTATTTTCTAAATTTTATAATAAAATTGAATTTAATTATATAGCACTAATATATTTTCAGTTTCATCTTCAAAACAAAGCTATGTATGATACAAATCTTTTGTTTATGGGATAGAATATTCTAATATAAAAATTTTACTACTAATCTTCAGAGATGAATATATCTTATCATGTAATAAATACTTGAAAAATATACAAATTTTTAATAATTAAACTTACGTAAATATTAAAGATATTTTATTACCATATTTTCTTCTTCAGCGTCCAACTTCCCTCTAGCCTCCATAAATCTAAGGGTTTCAGCTTTATATGTTACGCCCTCTTCTAATATCTTTAATATTTCCCCCTCCTTCCTGCGCTATTCTTTGGATGTTCCACAGCTCGTTCACTATCATTTGATTGCAAAGCCACTCTATGTGATTCATTATTTGGCCCATCCATAACTTGTTCACTGCCCTTACATTGGAAAGCAGCTTTAGGTAGTTTTTCTTCATCAGATGTTTGCTTTCTTTCCTTAAAGGTTGTGGAGGAGATTCAACATACCCCTCTCTCATTGGGTTTTTTTGGCAAACTGATTAATCTTGAGCTTCATACTTTTCACAACTAGGGTTAATGTATGGCATCAATTTTCTGCAGGATGTAGTTTTAATGCATGAAGTCTGGCCGAGTTGAGAGAATGTCTATCTTCTTCTTTTTTCATTTTTCTGTTGTTGGATACCAAAACGTAACAAATCAGAATCCAACAAATTCAATAAACAAGCCCCAAAAATAATCGGTAATATCAATTTACATTTAACAAATATTCACTACTTAACAAGATCCAACAAATCGAAGAAACAAGCCCCTAAAATAATATCAATTTAGATTCAACAAATATTCACTGTTACTGTATAAATATTCTCTAATATAAAATAATAATAATATTGATTTGATGATAATTTTTTTCAATTATATTACTTTAATTAATAAAATTATATTATAAAAATATAACTGTTTAATTTAAATTTTTTGAATGTATTAAATTAATAAAATTATTTATTATTATAATTTTAATTATTAGTATTAACCCATGTGATCTCTAACCATGTGAGGTTTTTAATTGTTTACTATTTTTAATAAAGTTTTCAGTAAATTAGTTGTTAGGGTTGATTATATTAAATTTTAAATATTTATATTTAAAAATTATTTAATTTATTTTTAATTAGAGTGGTGGTTAGAATTGATTATATTAAATTTTATATATCTGTTGATATTTATGTTTTAGAAAATATTATTTTTTTAAAATATTTTCAATAATTAGTTATGAAATTCAATGTTCAAAGTATTTAGTTAAAAAATTATCAAATTTATTAATTTATTTTATTATTAAATCAATAATCAAAGTTTTTAAAGATTAACTAGAAGATTATTGAAAACTGTCTTTGTAGTTGACAATTAGAAAGACAACTTCTAAATGTTTTGGAAATATATCATTTCATAGGAATTTTTATTTGCTTTTAGCATGATTCATTCATTAGTTAATAAAAGTTAATGAAACAATTAGTGATTCATCATTACCTGTTCCTTATTGTCTAAATGAAATTGTTGTCTAAATACAATGTCCTACAATTCTTTGATTTTTAGACACTTTCTCCACTAGATGACATTTTTTTTCATTAATGAAGAGGTTTAGAAGACGTGTGGAATGCTACAATTTTAGCTATATTAATAGCTCAGTTATTTTAAGAAATTTTCAAATTGCCTCACACTTTCTATTAATTCTTTAGTAATAAACACTATTTCATCATTTGTTTTATTAAGAATTCATATTATGTTAAATATTACTACTATAAACCTATTTACCTATACATCTCTACCCATTTTGAGAGATTTGAGAGATTCCTCTTCTATTATCTCAATTATTTTATCTCTTATTATTTCTTTTCTATGAAAAAACCTATATTATTTTCCATATAGTTATTTCTAGTTTTAATTCAACTTCAGCACTTGATCCAATTTTGAGTAACTTTCTCATATTTATTAAATTATCTTTAAAATATTTAATTAAAAATTCTTCATCTCAATTAAAATGCTTCTATTTAAGAATATTAAATTTCTATATATTCTATTTATGAGAGTTTGGCCTAGTTGAAAGAATGTCTATCTTTTTTAAAGGTTTTTTTTGTCCACCTACTCCTTAGCTGTAAGCTAAAACCTAAAAAATGAGAATCCCACATATCAAAGAAACAATTCCCGAAAAAAGTGGGTAAAGTCACTTTCGATATAACAATAACGATAAAAATATTATATAAATATTCTCGATAAAAATATAATAAAAATATTAATTTAATTAATAATATTATAGTATAAAAATATAATTGTTATTTAAAAATCTTGAATATATTGAATTAATAAAATTATTTATTATTATAGTTTTAACTATCAGTGAGTATGTTAAAATTTATTTTTATTAGAAAATGATGATAAGTATTTATAAACCAATATGATGCTTAACTATGTGAAGTTTATATATATATATATATTGATGATTGAGGTTGATTATATTGTTTTGCTGTAAGCTAAAACCTAAAAAATGAGAATCCCACATATCAAAGAAACAATTCCCGAAAAAAGTGGGTAAAGTCACTTTCGATATAACAATAACGATAAAAATATTATATAAATATTCTCGATAAAAATATAATAAAAATATTAATTTAATTAATAATATTATAGTATAAAAATATAATTGTTATTTAAAAATCTTGAATATATTGAATTAATAAAATTATTTATTATTATAGTTTTAACTATCAGTGAGTATGTTAAAATTTATTTTTATTAGAAAATGATGATAAGTATTTATAAACCAATATGATGCTTAACTATGTGAAGTTTATATATATATTTTGATGATTGAGGTTGATTATATTGTTTTTTTGTTTTTTTGAAATTTTTGTATTGCATAAATTTATATATATATATATATATATATATATATATATATATATATATATATATATATATATGTAACATTCAACATAAAAAAATTAAAATTAAAAACTTACTCTATAACTTTCTCTAAAATTATCCCTTGCTCTAAGCCTCATTACTTAAAGGGAAACATATGCATGATCATTATACTATGCAATATAAGGTATGGATTTGAATAGATTTGAGAAACATTGCATTTTGATTAACTCGGCTTCCCACGTAAGTTAATATTCTTATCTATGTAGATGATTTATTTGATTTTCAACGATTAAAGTTTATGGTATTGGTTCCAATGTTAATTATAATTCCTCTGATTAAATCATTTACACCAGATCTCCTGGAATATCTTTAAAACTTAATGAGCCTCCAGCTGTGCAAGTATTTGGATATGTGCCAATGTCCTTTGAGGCCACCTACCCTCCTATCCACCATTCGATCAGTGATGGGAATCGACGGTAAGGATTTGAGTGGGAAAAATGCATAGGTATTACCCCTGCAATCCTAACTGAATTTCTTCATTTTTTCGTGTTTGTGTCGCGGTCTCGCCTGCAACCTATTAAGTTACAGTCCACCTCCACTCTCTTCCCGGTGTTGTAACAGGTATGGGAATACGAGTCCTATATATTATCAATTCTATATTTTCCATGGTCTGAACTTGGAAATGGTTTATCTACTTGTTCTTGTGTTTGTGGACAGAACTCTTTTTCGCCTTCTCTCTAGAATTTATGGAGGTTTGCAGGGTTTCATGGGAATTTTTTGACTTCCGCGGGCTTTTGAGGCCAACCCACCCTCAAAAGCTCCAACCCACTCCTGAAAGAGGTCTTCCCCACAGCGTCAGGTAATTTAATTATTCAGGTTAATCATTTGCTTTCTCTTTGGTTAAATAAATTGAACCCTCAGGTATTTAATTTCTCCACGAATGTAACACTTGAATTTTTGTTTGAACTCTTTTCCTTCAACTCGGAACTCGGATCCACGGAACAATTTATCGCTTAGGTATGTAATATTTAGTTTTATTATCTCGCGAAACCCTTGATTCCAGGCATTCTGCTATACTATATTTCATTTTACTGGTCACTGATGCTCTTCATGGTTTTTGGTTGCAGGTAGCTCTTTAACTCGAAGATCGAGGACTTTCCTGTGAGTTTTCTCCCATGAACAAACTTGGGTATCTTGCAAGCTACTGATACAATTCTACCCTCTTAGGTACCTCGCATCATTCTCTCTCCTAAAGTCAAGATTTATGTTTCAACTTCCAGCATGAATAGAGACCCAACAGGGTTTTTCGGCTCTAGTGACAGGGTCGTCGAGCTGCTTGTTTATATCCCTTTCTAGACATGTTTATGCCTAACTTGGCATACATGTAGACTTTACCATTAACTGTAATTTTTTATTGGTCACGGGTCCCAAATATTTTCAATGAAGTTTACTGGGTTTACTCTGAAACTGTTATCTTGGTTATTGGAACTTTGGATAGTATTTTTCCGTCCCAACTTTGTATAAATTATTGTTCTACCATGTATAATTCCTTTCTCAGTTTAATATATGGTCCTTCATTTCAGTATTGAAATTTTCGCTACGGGGGTTTTTACCAGTGTTACTGTAAAGGACTATTCAACTCTTAACAAATTGGGGAATATTTCCTTGTTCAGTAAATGGTTCACTGTTTTGTTTATAAATATGTAACATGTCATCTAATTTGTCTTGGGTATTTTGCGCCCTTGGTCAGACTATGTTTTTATTCCTCCACTGTGTTCTCTATCGTTTACTCTTATTACGCAGCTTATTCTCTGGTACAATATTCTTGCACTACGCATCAACATGCATGATAATTTAATTTTCGAGGCTTTCTTAGTTAAAATAAATTAGCATGATGGTTTTCTTTACAGATTAGGAAGATAGCCAGACCATCTCTGCCCCTGTCTGTGTATATTATAGACATGGAGTAACGATGTGTTTGGTGGTTTAAGGTTTCCACCTTGAACCCTGAACCGAAAATTCACTTCTAGTTTAACTTTAGAATAAACAGGTTTCCTAGCTTATACTTCAGCACTATACTTCATTGTTTTCTAGTATATCATAATACTTCGGCAGTGTATTACTAATATTTTTTTTTCTTAGTTATCCTTCTTTAACTGTTTTACAATAAATCAAAATCTTTGCAGAGAAAGATAAACATAAATAATTATGTAATAGATTTACACAGTGGTTCCTGTATCCTTCCTTTACTACATAACACATTTTTTTCAGAATGAAAATATATACAGTATACAACTCATTAATTTTTCATATTCATTTACTAGAATGCCATTTTCCATAATGTTATTTAAACACAATATTTGGTGCATTTCCTGTAATAAACTCTTCTATCTATAACAACTGAATAAATAACTCTGGTTACTTATCTGATTTTGAGCTCTACTAATGATGTCCTCCCAACCATTAAGAGAGGTTATTACATCCTCCTCTTCCCCCGTGCTCCACACCTGAGAAGTATAGGTTGACAGAGGTTTCTGGTGAGACCTCAGGACCCCAAGTCCAGTCTATTCCCAGAAATCTTCAGGAACGCTGAGTGTTTCCACTAGTCTCTACCATCTCAGGAAAATTCTTCACTCTCTTCCTTTTCCTTCCTTGGTTATTGAAAAAAAACCCTTTTCCTCACTGGGACGTACCTTTTATCCTCAAAGGAAAAGTTAACTGTCCAAAACTGTCCAACCACTTCTCAGTTCTTGGAATGCTTTTTACCATCAGTCTTTTTACTTTTATGGAACCAATTTTCCATAACTAATTTTATTTCCAAAAGAACAAAATTCATCCATGTTCTTCAAATAATATTTCTCAAAGAAAATAAAATGTTTCAGTTTCTTCAAAACAATTAAAATGACATAATACTAGTTAACACTTAAGTCATTTGTCACAACTCCCCCCCTGGAAGTAAACACCGTCCTCAGTGTTTCACTCCAACTTAGCAAATAATTCTAGATAATCCTCATGAACAAATCCTTCGTCTTCTCAGGTAGCCTCATCCGAGCTAAAGTGCTTCCACTAAACTTTAACTTGGGTGATGACTCACTTCCGGAGCATGCTTTCTCTCTGGTCAAGTATACATTGAGTTTCGACCAGAAACTCGTCGTCTGGCTCTACCTGCAATCAGCAAAGCTTTATGATTCAAGTTAGGATTTTCTAATATTATCCTACATAAATGTTTTTCCAATGGATTACATGCTTTGAATCATGCACGTATTGCTTCAGTAGGGACATATGAAACACATTGTGTACCCGAATATGGTTGGGTAAAGCCAATTGATATTCCATAGGCCCCACCCTTGTCAATATCTAGAAAGGTCCACAGAACTTGGGAGCCAACTTGCCACAAGAGGCCCATCTTAAGGTTCTCTTCTTTGGTTTGATCCTTACATACACATGATCGCCCACCTCAAATTCTCGATAAGTCCTCTTCTTATCTGTGTATGTCTTCTGTCGATCTTGAGTATCTCGTAGGTTTTTCCTAGTCTTTCTTACCTTTTCTTCCATCTCAGCCAGCATTTTTGGTCCAAGCATCAACTAAGTCTCAGGGCTGCTCCAATTAATAAGTGTGCGACATTGTTGTCCATATAGAGCTTCGAAAGGACTCATCTTAAGAGACTCCTGATAACCATTGTTGTAGGAAAATTATATTAAGTGTAAATATTCTTCCCATTTTTTTGGTTGATGCATTAGGTACATGCGCAGCATATCCTCCAAGACTTGGTTTACCCACTCTATTTGTCCATTCGTCTGAGGATGATAAGCAGTGCTGAAATTTATTTGGGTCCCCAGACCTGTGAACAAGGTATTTCAAAATGTTGAAGTAAAATTCACATCTTTGACTGATATGACAGTCTTTGGGATGCCATGCAGACTGAAGATTTCTCTCATAAAAATGTCTGCTATATGTACAGTTTTGTAAGTAGACTGTACGGGTATAAAATGTGTTTCCTTACCCAGTCTATCAACCACCACCATAATGAAGTCAATGTGCCTTTTTTATCATGGTAAACCAGTAATTAAGTCTAGGGATATGACCTCCCATTTCCATTCAGGTACTGGTATGGGTTGCAACAATCCAGTTGGATGTCGATACCTTAACCTATTAACACTCCAAACATTTGTTTAAATATTTTGAAATTATTTTTCGCATACCAGGCCAGAAATAATTTTTTCTAATTGTGGTCAACATTTTTTGGTATCTTGGGTGTCCTGAATAATTACTACGGTGATATTCATTCATAATCAACTCCTTTAGATCCGTTCGATTTGGTATATATATCTTTCTTTAAAGGTTAGCAACTGATCTTTGCTAACTCCATAATCAGAAGGTTTTTCTTGCTTTATGGCCTCCTCTATTTGTTGCCATAAAAATTGGTATTCAGGATCCTTCTAAGCTTCCTCTTTTACTTGATCTAGAAATTTGCATTCAAGATGGTTATAGCAAAGTTTATAAATACAATGTATTTTTCTGCTTAAAGCATCCTCCACATGGTTTTCTTTACCCTTTACATGTTGAATATCAATGTCAAATTCACTTAGGAAGGCATTCCATCTTTCCTGTCGAGAGTTTAGATCATCTTGCTTAAAGTAGTTGGTTAGCCTACTGTGGTTAGTCTTTAACACAAACCTATTTCCCAGCAAGTAGTGTCTCCACACCCAGAGTGCATGTATTACTGTTGTTAGCTCCAGGTCATAGGCTAAATATATTTTTTCATGCTCTTTTAAATTTTTGGATTCATAGGCAACCACCTTTCCCTCTTGTGATAAAACAGCCCCAACCCCTTCCTTACAGGCGTCTGTACAAACCTCAAACTCTTTATTGGGGTCGTCTACCCTCAACACTGGGGCAGTGATCAACAGATGTTTTAACCTTTCAAAATTTCTTTGGCATTCATTATCCCACTCAAATACTTTTCCCTTCCTCTGCAAGGAGGTGATTGCAAAAGCAATTCTGGATAACCCCTCAATGAACCGTTGGTAGTACCCAGCCAATCCCATAAAGGATCAGATATCTACCAAATTTTGGGGAATTCGCCACTCCATAATAGTATTAATTTTCTCTGGATAAACTTCTATCCCCTCAGCTAAAATAACATGGCCTAGGTACTGGATTTCTTCTTTGAAGAAATCACATTTGCTGAACTTGGCATACAGCTGATTTTTTCTTAACATCTCCAACGCTATTCTTAGGTGCTCCTTGTTTTCTTCATTATTCTTGGAATAGATTAAAATATCATCGATAAATATTAGCACAAAGATATCCAAGAAGGGGTGAAATATATTGTGCATCAACCTCATAAATTTTTTTGGTGCATTGATTAGACCGAAGGGTAGTACCACAAATTCATAATGCTCGTACCTGGTGTGGAAAGCAGTCTTGTAGATATCCTCATCCTTTATCTGGATCTGGTGATACCCAGACCTTAAGTCTATTTGTGAGAATACTGTGGCCCCCTTCACCTAATCAAACAGGTCATCAATCCGAGGTAAGGGATATTTATTTTTTATTGTCAGTTTATTGAGCTTTCTATAATCCATGCACATCTGCATGGTTCCATCCTTCTTCTTTACAAATAGCACTGGTGCTCCCCAAGGGGACACACTCGGGCGAATGTACCCTTTTTCCAACAGCTCCTGCAATTGCATTTTTAATTTAGTTAGCTCCAGAATACTCATTCTATAAGAATCCCTTGAAACTAGTGATGCTCCTGGCATTAACTCAATGGTGAAATAAATATATATTCTTGGGGGTAGCCCTGGTACATCTTCTGGAAATATATCCATGAAGTCTTCTACCACTGGTATGTTTTCAATCATAGGAGTCTTCTCCTTGGAATTGTCATATCCCACTTGGATGGAATAAATATGACATCCTTTTCTCATACATTTATTCATTTGGGATGTTTTGATAGGACCCAGTTGTAGTGGTTTCTTGATTCCCTGAATCTCTCTGTGTATTCCATCTTTCATTCTATAATATATAATATTTTCCTTACAATCCACCAAATTCAAATTTTTCTCCAGCCAATCCATGCCCAATAGTACATCATAGGATCCTAATGGCAGTATGTTCAGGTCCACGTTTAACTACTGGTTTCCAATTTCCAATATACAATTTGGAATTTTGGCACTTACCTTTCTCTCTGCAACTGTGGCTAGTTGTACCAACCAATGATTTTTGAATTTCTGACTTTTTAATTTACATACTTCTACTATTTTTGGGTTTACATAACTTAAACTTGCACCTGGGTCAACCAAAATAGAAACAGGTTGTGAGAGTAGCTTACCTTCCAACTCTAACATCATTGGTTAATAATCCACCTGACGATCTTCCAACGCTGCATTGATTCTGGGTATATTTCGAGCTACATCTCCCATTGTAGATGTCTCTTGCATATTAGAAATTTTTTCACTTCTCTCTCGTTGTGGGAAATTTTTGTAATAATGCGCCTCGTCGCACCCCCAACACTGCAGAGGTGGTTTTGGAACTTTTCCTTGCTCATATTTGCTACAAGCCTCTGTAGGCCTCTCCTCGGTAGGCCATCAGGTTCTTTGATGGTTTCTACCAAACTGTTTGTTCACTGTACTCTGTGCAGAATTATTAAAGTCTTTATTTCTAGCACCTTTGAAATTTGAACTGCTTTTATTTCCTTTTCTTGGCTGCCAACTTTTTCCCAGTTCCCCTTTTGCCTTGGACTGCTGATAGCACACTCTTGCCTTCTGAATTGCTTCATCCATGGTCCTAGGATTCACGAATTCAATTCGTTCCTTCCTGTGGCTTGGAAAACTACTTAAGAACCATTGAACCTTAGCCTTTTCATCCCTGAGATAAGGAACGTATCTTAATAGGGAAGTGAACTTGGTTATGTACTCATCCATTATCATCTGACCTAGCTTCAAATCATGGAATTCTCTGGATTTTTCATCATAGAAATGTTATGTTAAGTATTTGTCTTGAAATTATTGCTAGAATGAATCCCATGTCACATCTTGATCTTCAATTTTGCAAACATTCTTTACTTCCTCCCACCATAGGGTGGCTTTCTCTCTCAACTGGTAAATGGCCAATCTAGATTTAAGGTTGCTGATGTACTCTGCCACCTCTTCAGATTCTCCATCAAATGTAGGTGGTTTTATCTTCTAGAACTCACCATGTAGTTCCACCTTTTGTTTCTTAACTTCCTGCTAATCTGATACATTACCAGACTCTACCTTATTATAGTTTATGTTCTTATTGCTTCACTGTGAATAGCTACTGTCCATTCTATCAGTGGTCTAGTCCTTGCTTTGTCGTTCGTTTTCTTCTTCATGTCCCTATTAGGACTGGGTTGTAACACCCCCTTATTATGTTTCTCAAAAAGGCTCTTAAGTATTCATTCATGTTCTTGCATCAGGTGTTCATTGTCACTTCTCGCTCAGACCATTTTTTCCTGCAACTTCTACACATTACTTAGCAGTATACTAGTTTGGTGTTGTTTCTCCTCCAACATTCTACTGGTCTGCTGGTGCTGATCCACACTCAACTGAATCCACATTTCAGGATTCATTTCTGGTTTTGATTGAGGTGTAGGTTCCCCGGTATTCCGAGGTGTTTTCTGTGTCGATTCCCTTCTCATATCGTCCTCTATAATACTACTTCTTTTATGTGCATCAGTATACATACAATTTATCATGTTAGGTGACCCCTAGGGTCCCAGCGTGTAAACGTTACTCTGATACCACTTGTAACATTCAACATAAAAAATAATAATAAAAAATAATAAATAAAATAAAAAATAATTTAAAACTTACTCTATAACCTCCTCTAAAATTATCCCTTGCTCTAAGCTTCATTACTTAAATGGAAACATATGCATGATCATTATACTATGCAATATATAAGGTATGGATTTGGATAGATTTGGGAACGATTGTGTTTTGATTAAATCGGCTTCCCACGTGAGTTAATATTCTTATCTGTGCGGATGATTTATTTGATTTGCAACGATTAAATTTTACGGTACTGGTTCCAATGTTAATTAAAATTCCACTGATTAAATCATTTACGCCATATCTCCTGGAATATCTTTAACACTTAATGAGCCTCGAGTTGTGCGAGTATTTGGATATGTGCCTATGTCCTTTGAGGCCACCTACCCTCCTATCCACCATTCAATCAGTGATGGGAATCGAAAATAAGGATTTGAGTGGGAAAAATTCATAGGTATTACCCCTGCAACCCTAACTGAATTTCTTCATTTCGTCGTGTCTGCGACGTGGTCTCGCCTACAACCTTTGCGGTGGTATGGTGTTTCAATTTGCCTCAACTCTCTTCCCGGTACTGTAACAGGTATGGAATACGAGGCCTATATGTTATCAGTTCTATATTTTCCGTGGTTCAAACTTGGAAATGGTTTATCTACTTGTTCTTGCATTTCATGGGAAGCTTCCGGCTTCCGTAGGCTTTCGAGGCCAACCCACCTTCAAACACCCCAGCCCACTCTTGAAAGAGGTCTTCCCCACAATGTCAGGTAATTTAATTATTCAGGTTAATAATTTTCTTGCTCTCTGGTTAAATAAATTGAACCCTCAGGTATTTAATTTCTGTGTTAATGTAACACTTGAATTTTTGTTTGAACTCTTTTCCTTCAGCTTGGAACTCGGCTCTTCGGAACAAGTTATCGCTCAAGTATGTAATATTTAGTTTTATTACCTCGTCAAACCCTCGATTCCAAGAATTCTGGTATACTATTTTTCATTTTATTGGTCACTAATGCTCTTTATGGTTTTTTCTTTCATGTAGCTCCTTAACCCAAAGGTCGAGGACTTTCCTGTGAGTTTTTTCCCATGAAAAAACTTGGTTCTCTTGTAAGCTACTAATGCAATTCTACCCTCTCAGGTACCTCGCATCATTCTCTCTCCTAAAGTCGAGATTTCTGTTTCAACTTCCGGCATGAATAGAGTGCTACCCACCAGGGTTTTTCGGCTCTAGTGACAAGGTCATTAAGCTGCTTGTTTATATCCCTTTTTGGACATGTTTATGCCTAACTTGGCATACATGCAGAATTTTCCATTAACTGTAACATTTTACTGGTTACAGGTCCTAATTATTTTCAATGAAGTTTACTGGGTTTACTCTAAAACCATTCTATTGGTTATTGGAACTTTGGATAGTATTTTTCCGACCCAGCTTCGTATAAATTATTGTTCTACCATGTATAATTCCTTACTCAGTTTAATATACGGTCCTTCATTTCAGTATTAAAATTTTCCCTACGGGGGTTTTTACCAGTGTTATTGTAAAGGACTATTGAACTCTTAACAAATTGGAAAATATTTCCTTGTTCAGTAAATGGTTCACTGTTTTGTTTATAAATATGTAACATGTCATCTGATTTACGTTGGGTATTATGTGCCCTTGGCCGAACTTTGTTTTTAGACCTCCACTGTATTTTATGTTCTCTGTTGTTTACTCTTATTGCGCAGTTTATTCTCTAGCACAATATTCTTGCACTACGCATCAACATGCATGATAATTTAATTTTTGAGGCTTTCTCAGTTAAAATAAATTAGCAGGGTAGTTTTCTTTACAAATTATGAATTTGGTCGAACCATCTCTACCCCTGTCTGTGTATATTATAGACATGGAGTAACAATGTGTTCGAGGGTTTAAGGTTTCCACCTTGAACCCCTGAACTGACAGTTCACTTCCAGTTTAACTTTAGATTAAATAGGTTTCCTAGCTTATAGTCTAGCACTATATTTCATTATTTTCTCGTATATCATAATACTTCAGCAGTGTATTACTAAATTTGTTTTTTCTTAGTTATCCTTCTTTAACTGTTTTACAATAAATCAAAATCTTTGCAGAGAAAGATAAACATAAATAATTCTGTAATAGATTTACATGGTGGTTCTTGTATCCTTCCTTTACTGCATAACATAGATTTTTCTAGAATGCAAATATATACAGTATTCAACTCATTACTTTTTCGTATTCATTTACTACAATTCCATTTTCCATAATGCTAGTTAAACACAATATTTGGTGCATTTCCTGTAATAAACTCTTTTGTCTATAACAACTAAATAAACAACTCTGGTTACTTATCTGAATTTGAGCTCTACTGATGATGTCCTCCCAACTGTTAAGAGAGGCGATTACGAACTCCTCTTCCCCCATGCTCCACACCTGAGAAATATAGGTTGACAGAGATTTCTAGTGAGACCTCAGGACCCCAAGTCCAGTCTATTCCCAGAAATATTCAAGAACGTTGAATGTTTCCACTGGTCTCTACCAGCTCAGGAAAATTCTTCACTCTCTTCCTTTTCCTTCCTTGGTTATTGAACAGAACCCCTTTTCCTCACTGGGATGTACCTTTTATCCTAAGAGGAAAAGGCAACTTTCCAAAACTGTCCAACCACTTCTCAATTCTTAGAATGCTTTTTACCATCAGTATTTTTACTTGTATGGAACCACTTTTCCATAACTAATTTTATTTCCGACAAAACAAAATTAATCCATGTTCTTCAAATAATCTTTCTCAAAGAAAATAATGTGTTTCGGTTTCTTCAAAACAATTAAAATGACATAATACTAGTTAAACAACTATTCAACACTTAAGTCAGTTGTCACAATATATGGATTCAACATGGCAAAAAACCAAAACCCTGGGGTACTTCGATTGTGTATAATTCACTAATCAAACTTATGATTTCAATGAACCACTTTCAAATTCTATACAGATTAAATGAGGAAATAAACTATATTTTTTTCAAAATATTGTATTTGGCCACTAAGAATTGATTATACTACATTTTATTTGTATATTGATGTTTATGGTGTAGAGATTATTATTATTTTTCAAATAATTTTAATAATAAATCAAATTTAATTTGAAGTTCACCACATTTAATTAAAAATTTATTAGATTTATTAATTTATTTTATTATTAAATAAATAGTTTGAAGTTCACTACATTCAATTAAAAATTTATTAGATTTATTAATTATTTTATTATTAAATAAATAACTAAGGTAGGTTCTTTAGAATTAGATGGAATATTTTTTAATACCATCATTGTGGATGATAGTTACAAAGATACCTTTAAATGTTTTCAAAATATCATCATTTCATAGGATTTTTTATTTGTTTTTAACATGGTGCATCTCATTAGTCCATAGAAGTTAATACAACAACTATATGATGATCAATTGACTAGGCTCTTTGTTGACTAAATTAATTTCACACTCTTTGTTGACTAAATGCATTGCACTACACTTAGCTTAGTTGATACTTAGACACTTTCTCCACTAGTTGACAACTATTTTTTATTAATGAAGAATTTTAGAAGACATGTTTATACTTAGACACTTTCTCCACTAGTTGACAACCTCTTTTTTATTAATGAAGAGGTTTAGAAGAAATGCTGATACTTAGACACTTTCTTCACTAGTTGACAACATCTATTATTTATTAACAAAGAGGTTTAAAAGACATGAGGTGGAGGTTACAATTTTATCTATTACCATATTTGTGTATGATAGTTAGAATGGCGACTTTAAATGTTTCCAAAATATCATCATTTCATAGGATTCCTTTTTTTTTTTTAGCATGGTGCATTTTATTACTTAATAAAAGCTAATGAAACAATTAAATGATGATCAATTGGCTCAACTCTTTGTTGTCTAAATGCACTGTACTACACTTAGCTAATTCTTAGACACGTTCTCCACCACTTCACAACTTTTCTATTTATTGATGAAGAGGTTTAGAATACATGAGGTGAAGGTTACAATTTTCGCTATATTAATAGTTCAAAGTTATTTTTAGAATTCAAATTACCTCACACTTTCTATTAATTCTTTACGGATAGACACTATTTCATCATTTAATTTACTAAGTTTTCATATTGTGCTTTTGTTTTTCCTACTATTAGCATAATTTTGAAGATATATATATATATATATATATATATATATATAACCCCATTTGCCTATACACCTCTACATGTTTTGAGAGGTTTGATAGGTTCCTCTTATATTCCTCCAATTTTTTTACCTCCCACTATTCCTTTTCATAGAAAGAAACTCTATTATTTTCCATATAGTTATTTCTAGCTTCAATTCAACTTTATATATGACACCTTATTTTCCATTGTTTTAATTTTGAGTAACTTTCTCAATGTTTAATAACTTATTCTAGAATACTTTGATTGCAAAAATTCCATGTTTATTAGATATTTAATTTCTATATTCCTTGTTGTACACTAGAATAAGTCGAATTTAATAGGTATTTTCTTCTCTCCTTTATCACTCTATTTTTAAGGCCTATGATCGAAATAACCCCTTATACATATTCATAATTTAACTCTTCCTTCCTTTTTTAAGAGTCTATTGGAAATGAAGAATTGATATCTCCTTTCCAGTAATCTTTTAACTCAATCCCTAGTATTCTTCAATGTGTGAACAACCTTTATGCATTGCAGGCCAATTAGCCTTTTCCTCGCTAATTTAGTAGACTAAAAATTATGCTAGTAGATCCCTATATGCTCCTTCCCCATATTTATTCCCTTCTAATTTCAATGTCAGTTCTTCAAAAATAATATTCAATTCCTCTAACACATATTTTGGTCTAGGTTGCATTTCAACTATTAGTTTATTTAAAGATACATATTACCAAATTGTAAAATAAAGGTTATTTAAAGTTATTTAGAGAATAAATACATGGATGTACTTAAGTTTAATAAGGTGTTTGGGATACCTTTTACAGTTCTCTAACCATGTGATTACCAATCCCATTGATATAGATACATTATCCAAAATTTCAAAATCCATCCAACCAACATTTGGCCTAAGTTCCTCCTAACATTATCTATGCTTGTCATTGTCTTATGAAACATGGAGATATATTGTTTATATTTATCTACTACTTTCCTTAAGGATATTTTATTATGAGAAGATAAAAATCATGGATAATCAAGTAGGGAAATATCAATTGGTAGATCTTATAAAGGATTTTTATGCTCTAATGGGCTAATTAATTATCTTCTACCTTCCATCCTATATCTAAATACATGGAAATTATTATGATAAACTAAAAAAAGTATTCATGCCTTCACTGGAATAAGATGTGAATTGATGAATTAAAATATCTAGAGCGACTTAGTCACATCCCGATCTTGCTTAAAAATTATATATATGAACTTAAGATCATGGCTTTTCTTCATATAAAGTTGATATAACCTATCACATATGGACTTAAAAAATTACTTACTTGAAAAACAAAATTACCTCATATAACAAATCAATGGAGTTTTAAGCTTTTGTTATTGAGATGGTCCATTTCTCTCCCCATTCCTTTTGGACCTTGTTATTTGATATCCTATGTAATCCAACCTTAGCTACTTTACTCCATAATCCCTCATGACATTCTACACATTACTTATTTGGTTCATATCCTTTATTTTTACTTTATTTTTTATAGAATTCATGTCAAGAAAGTATTATTTTTAGTATCTCCTTGGAGTTATGAAATTATCTTTTTCTTTTTTTTCAAGGAAAAAATCAAACATTTTATTAAGGAAATAAAATGTTACATAGAATATGCATGTAAGCATTCAAAAGATATAGTGAGCTCACCCCAAAGGGAAAACAATCCAAAAAAAATAACCTGTGTTATGGAACCACATATAAGACACAAAAAATATGTATGTCCACAAGCCTCCCCAATAATGGAGAAAATGACCTGAATATACCACAGAACAGAATATTGTCTCAAAATATCAGATAAACTAGATACAAAAAATTTACCAAAGTAACTATGAACTCCATGTTGGTGTCTGGATATGAGAAAAACTCACCCCTTTATCCACATAAATTATCAACCCGAGGGCGTTAGTTATTTCAAGACTAACAGTAAATTATATGCAGATACAAGCGCAGGACATGTTGTAGATCACAGGTTTAAATCCATAACACACAGACCATTGTAATAGCAATTAAATAAATTATAGAACTTAAAGGGCATTCACAGCAATTAAACGTAAATTGTAACAGCGATAGGAATTCATACTAAAACACAAAAACTGCAAGAAAAACGAAAACGCAGCACCTGATTAGAAGAGTGGGCCCAACTCTCTGATCAGGTTTGCGGAAAACTCACAAATTACAGGAGAAACAGCAAGATACTACGCATTCAATTAATGATAAAAGAAGTTTGTTGCAAGATCTGTATGTAATAGGGCTTAACTCTGATTCACAACCTGCAGGACTCTTTATACAAGTGTCCTGTAACCCCCGGTTCTGCTCAGTAACTCCATAGTTGCAAAAATACATCTTGTTACAACGGCAACCTATTTGCCCATAAAGAAACTGTGAAAAGGCCTGAAATGGCGCTGATACAAACAAGTCTGTTATGATGTAACAGCAAATGAGAAAAATGTTGGAGATGATAGGTTGTTCCTTGACTTGCGGCTGCAACGCTCCTGTTTTAGCCAAATCTGTAGAAATATCGGGGTCAATATGGAAAAAGGTAAAATGTCCATGAAAAATACTTCATTAATCAAATATCCCATGAAAGCTAAGGAAATATGTTTTACCTCATACGTTTAAGAGTAATAATGGCACAAATAGATAGAAATATAGGGTAAAATCAAATATCCCATGAAAGCTAAGGAAAAATGTTTTACCTCATACGTTTAATAGTAATAATAGCACAAAGAGATAGAAATATAGGGTAAAATGGGAAAAGAAATTATAAAAATCTGGTACCCAACATCTTCGCCCAACTGATCTATCTACATGTCCTCATGCGTCTCGTTGTCTCCTCCGATCCGGATTGGACCGACTGTGATCGGCATGAAGCTGTGTGAGGTCATACTTTGCAACCATTTATGTTCCTGGTGGCTTATATCCTTCTATCAAAACAACATCCTTCCACCAGTCTGGATCAACGTTATATGCAGGAGTATATTGCTCACCTGGAAATCAAAGAGGGGAAAATTGAAACCTTAAGCCCATCCATTTGGCCCCACAGGTATGAATGCATGCCACTAAACGTGGCATTCTCTCTAAAGCCCATGCAAAGTTGGGTGCCCCAAATGGTTCTCTTTCTCTGACTGCTGAGGATGACAACATCCACCTTTTCTGACAACTGTCCAGTGCTTCCTTCAGAAACATCGTAATCTGGCTAACACATAGGTTATTGCACCATTTCTGGGTTTCCAACATGTGTTCTTTACAGCCCTCAATCTGTATAAATGTATAATTCTTGTTATAAATTTTTGAGGACTAACCATGCTCGCTTCTCATCATTAATGTCTTTCCAGCTTGATTTTCTTCAAATGTATCTCGGGCTCTTCTCCATTTGATCTAATTGATGGTATAGGAGGTGAAAGCCCTAAAATGGATGTCCCCCACAAATGGAATGGGTTTAAAGAATTTATCATGCCTTAAGTAATAGCCATGCATGTAGAGCTCGTACATTAAGTGTTGTCCTATAATATCATGAATTTTTAAAATACGGAGAAATTGAATGGGGTCCTCAATTTCGTACCAAATCTCCTTATATATACTTTCAAGAAAAAAGAAAAGAAATTGTTCATGAAGGAACAAGGCATAGCTATGTGCAGGAGGTCTGCAATCCATTACCTGTTGTGCCAGGGAGAACATCTGCTCCTTATCTGTCTTCATCAACTGCACTTGTTCTTCTAACTCCTCTATTCTGGCCTTCTGTTTGGCCTACTTCAGTCGTGCCTTGTATAACTGATCCATGTACCCTGTGACGACCCCAGTGGCATGTTCTTGAACCCTAGTTGTTTCCTTCTTATGGTCACTTGCAGCAGACTGCCACTTCTGAATTTTAGCGGCCAATACAAATTCTCGACCTTCAAACAATTCTTCGATCAGGCCAGTCTGGGTAGCTACAGTGGAGACTTCGATCTTCAACTTTATTGCCTTCCATTTGTAGATTTTTACCTTCCTTTTCAATCATGAAACTTGATTCTTCAAATCTAGAACCTCCCTTTTAGTCTCATGGTTTCACTGAACTGCAGCTGATACTTCTTCTTAGGAGGTAACCTTCTTTTCTCACATTGTTCATCCCATTCCTGTTTAACAATGAATTCAATTTCTGGGCCTATAACAGGCTCATAAAATGTCGGAACGTTGCCGGTATTCTCCACAGATTCTCTTGTCAAGCCCTTCTAGTTGGGCTCTCTATCTCCAAGGGTTTCTTCTTCGATGTTTCCTCCGGGAACTTCTGTCGTCTGGTCGACAATTTCATTGGCCACTCTGTGTTCTGATGTTTCCACAGGAACTCTGTCTTCTTCGTGAGCCTTTATTTGTTCTGGTTCGGTAGTGGTTGGGCCAATCTTGGTTGTGTCAATAAATTTAAGAACTCAGCGGATAGCTACTTCTTCCATTAAACGTTTGGGTGAGTGGAATCCCCTTGCCCCTTAAGGCATCAGGGACTGGAATGGAGAACGGGGAATAGACTCATCACCTTCATTTCTAGTTTGAACCAGAACTTCCCGCACTGCTACCTCAACTGGGGTCAATGCTGGTTCTTGTGGGGTAGCATCGATTCCATGGCTTATTTATCTTCTGTCTTCTTGCCCCTTGCTCGTCATTTCTTCTTCATGGGTCAACACTAGTTCTTGAGGTCCAGCATCAATTTCGTAGGCTGACTTCTCTTGTTCTAGCCGAATTGGGGCTGTTTCTTGTGTAACACCCCCACCTGTATCAGTATCTATATCTATATGGGCAGGTGATGTTTTTTTTCACAAAACAGCATCACTTTCCATTTCTCTGTCCACAATTTCACTCCTTTTTTCTTCATTGACAAAAGTTGATAACTGTATAACAGTATCGACTTCCTACACGATGTCCATAATTTCTTCCTCTGTGGGTTCTTCCAGTGAGGCTGGTTCTTGTGTGGCAGCCTCGTATGTGCCGCCAATTACCTCTTCCATCCTCATTTCTTCTTTTGTGAGCTTTTCAAGCGAGGCTAGTTCTTGTGTGGAAGCCTCGGCTGTATCTCCAATTACCTCCTCCATTCTCGTCTCTTCTTCTATGGGCTTTTCAAGCGAGGCTGGTTCTTGTGTGGCAACCTCGGCTGTATCGCCAATTACCTCATCCATTCTTGTCTCCTCAAGTTCCTCCTGATCAACCATCATTTCTTCTTCCTCAGGCTCCCCCTGATCAAATTCCATTTCCATTTCCTCGGGTTCCTCTTGATAAATTCCTTCTCAATGTTCTTCTTCTACCAAACCAGTTGGAGAGGTTGGTTCCTCTTCTCTAGCAGCAATCATGGCTACTACCTCTTCTTTTGAGGACCCACAGAATTCCACCCAGGAGACCCGAAGCCTGTTTATTGCATGCATGACCAAGAATCACACCAAACCGTGATTGGAAAGCATTGTCAGCATTCAGCGCAAACATCGAGCAGCCTGAGCCATATGTTGCAATTATTTAAATAGGAAGAAGGGCATGTTCAAGGCATGTACCTGATCCTGTGAAAATCGAAGGTGCGTTAAAATTTTAAAATGATACTTGAATAGAGTTGTGGCTCGGCCCTCACAAGTTATGTATTTTATTACGAAACCTGCAACTTTGTTCCAAGGATACAGTACAGTTCGGCGCTCGTATCCTCTGCCGATTTGAATGACACTTTCTCCTACTTGCAAGAAAAATTCAGGAAATTCGGGAAGAGAAACTTTCCAAGAAAACCATTGCTGCCCCTACTGTCTGAGCCTGCTAACCTCTGCGACTACCTCTTCTGTGACAGGAACTTCCAGACCTCTAACCTGCAAATAATTATCCTCTAAATTGAGTGAAAATTCCATTGTGATTCCTCCATCAAACCCATGCAATCTGTCAAAGTAGGTATCCCACCCTGCATCGACAAAGACTTGCCAAACCTCTGGATTGCCGTAGACTGAAGCTGTGTTTTCGGGTTCATGCCGCACAGCCAGCCCACCCATACTGTGGAGACTTGTAGAAGCACTTCTTGTAATAGCATCCCGTTGGGCAAGGTGGTGGGTACCAAATTCGGAGAAACAGCATGGTGAAAATGGAAAGGTGGTAATGGTAAATATGGTTGGTAACTCTCGAAAACCAAGAAAAATCATAAAATAATATGGTAAATGTGGTGAATAGAAATAATAATTGTTTCATATAGGGTGGACGAGACATCTTATGGATCTCGATATGTATTAAATGATGATACCACATATTGATGAGAATCGTAAGGTGTACCATGAACAGATTGTCATACTTGATTTATGAGGAAATTATTACACCGTCCTTGACTATGATGGCACCCCCCCCCCCCTGCAACTTAAATTTTTGTCGTCCGTGGCATTAAAATATTCACATGGGATATTTAATTAAATCCGTAAAAGTCACATGGAGGCATACCTGACGTCCTACCTGGACAATGTGATGGTTGGTAGGATGACGGCGCAGTAATGATGTGGATTGGAGTAATAGCAGTATGAGTAACGACATCCGGAGTAATAGCATCTGGTGTAACAGCATCAAGTAGAAGCATCGGAGTAACAGCATCTGGTGTAACAGCGTCGAGTAGCAGCATCGGAGTAATAGCGTCTAGTGTAACAGCATCGGTATAATAGGATCTGGTGTAACAACATCAAGAGTAACAGCAGTGTGAGTAGCAGCATCAAAGTAACAGTAGTGCGAGTAGCAGCATCCAGTGTAGCAGCATCAGGAGTAACAGCATCGAGTAGCAGCATCAGAGTAATAGCAGTGCGAGTAGCTTCATTTGGTGTAGCAGCATTGAGTAACAGCATCGAGTAGCAGCATTCGGTGTAGCAGCATCGAGTAGCAGCATCTAGTGTAGCAGCATCGAGTAGCAGCAACTGATACTTTGGAAAAATTTCTTTGATTTTTACTCCTTAGTAGTAACTCCTACAAAAACACAATAAGATAAACAATATAATTCTTTATTCTTTTATTATATATATATTATTATTATTATTATTATTTTTATTTTTATTTTTTTATTTTTTTTAACAAGGGTGCAGAGGAAGGATTCTCTGCACTGATGACCTTCAAACCAGATTTCTCAGAGATTTGTTTAATAAAATCATCCTTAGAGGTCGGGCGATGGTATAGTCTCAGGCGATTTCCATTAACTATAAATGAAGCACGTGTATCATCAATTGTGACTAGTCTGACTGTTCCATTATCAAATACAGTGTCCACCTCATAAGGTCCCATCTAACGAGTGAAAAGCTTCCCCTTAAAATCCTTAAAATGGGATTCATAAAGCAGTGCCCAATCCCCACTTTGAAACACCTTATTTTTAATAAACTTATCATGCCATTTAATTCTCTGCTGTTGAATAGCAGTAGTTCTCTGGACAACCATTGAACGGATTTCATCTAGTTCATTGAGTTGGGTCAGTCAATGTTTCTGGGCATCTGACAGATCCAAACCAACATCAAGAGCAGTTCTGAGCATACTAATTTCGAATTCTATTGGAAACAATGAGGACTTCCCATAAACCAACTCGAATGGTGAAAACCCGGTTATATTTCGCCATGTTTTTCTGTATGCCCAGAGAGCTTCTAGGAGCTTCTTCTGAGCCCAATCCCGACAATGGTATGCCACAATTTTTGTCAAATTGTTCTCCAATGTTTTTTTCATGCTTTCTACTTGTCCATTCACCTGGGGGTGGTATGGAAATGTCACTCTGTGCTTGACTCCATATTTCTGCGTGAGCTTTGCTATCTTGTGTGATGTGAATTGTTCTCCTCCATCTAAAACAATATTTCTTGGAGTACCGTAATGAGAAAAAATTTCTTCAAATAGAAAATTTTAAGCCACCTGTTATGTTGCTTTCGCAACAGCTTTGGCTTCCACCCACTTGGTCACATAATCAATACAGACCAAGATGTGGACTTTCGACTGGGAGGGTGGGTTAAAGGGTCCAGCGAAGTCAATAGCCCACTTCTCAAAATGCTCAAGGACTACCTGTGCCTACAAAGGCATTTCATCAGCTCGACTGGGCTTCCCCATACATTGGCAACTATCACACCTCCTAACATAATTCCGAGCATCATAAAAATGGAAAGCCAGAAATATCCCATTTGTAGCAGCTTATGGCCTGTTATTTTTTCCGCAAAATGCCCTCCACAAGGGCCATCATGGGAAACTTTCAATACCTCATAAATATCATCCTTAGACATACAGCGTTGGATCTGCTTATCTGCTCCTGTATGAGAAAGGTACCCTTCCATCCAACAATATTGTGCACTATGATGAATAATATTCCGATGTTCCCTGTATGAAAAATGAGGAGGCACTTTCCCTGTAGCAAGATATTTAGCAATATCTGCATACCATGGAGGTTTAGTGTAAACTTCAAAAAGATGTTCATCGGGAAAAATATCTTCTAAAAGTGTGCATTCATCATTGTTATCCAGACTAGATAGGAAATCAGCTACTACATTATCTTTTCCTAGCTTATCTACTATTGTAATATCAAATTCTTGAAGAAATAGCAACCATCTTGTAATACATCCAGGAGTAATAGGTTTATTAATAAAATACCTTATTGTTTTGTGATCAATATGGACAACAGTATAATACCCGGTGATGTAGTGCCGGAACTTATTGACAGCATAAATGATAGCCAGGAATTCCTTTTCTGCCATCGTATAATTTAATTCAGTAGGAATTAAGTTCTTGCTGACATAGTAAATTGCATACGATATTTTGTCTACCTGCTGTCCTAAAAAAACCCCTACTGATGTCTGAGAAGCATCGGTATTTATGTGAAATGGTAATGTCCAATCAGGTCCTCAGAGGATTGGAGCTTTGCACACCAGTCCCTTAATTTTCGTGAAATTTGTCTCACAATCTTCAGTCCATAAAAATTCTGCATCTTTTTTTAGCAATTGAAACAGTGGGTGTGCTATTTTAGCAAAATTTTCTATAAAGTGCCTATAGTAACCAACACAACCAATAAAGCTACGTACTTGTGTGGGTGTTTTGGGTACCGCGAAATGTAATATTACCTCTACTTTAGCCAGATCAACTTGAATTCCAGCAGCTAAGAGAAAATGTCCCAATACTACTCCTTCTTCCCTCATCATATGGCATTTGACTATACTCAGAGATACATGGGTTTGTTGACATATTTTGAGTACTTTCTCTAAATTTTCCAATCCTTCCTCAAATAAGTTTCCATATGGAGTAAAATCATCATGTATATTTCAACGCTATCATCAACCAAATCAGAAAATATTCCCAATATTTCCCTCTGGAAGGTAGCAGGAGCATTACACAAACCAAATGGGAGGACCCTATATGCAAAGGCTCCCCAAGAGCATGTAAAAAAAAATTTATCCTGGTCTTCTGAGGCTATCTGGATCTGTTTATATCCACTAAATCTGTCTAGTAAGGAAAAGAACTTCTTCCCATCCAAGGTATCCAGGACCTGGTCAATGAATGGCAAAGGAAAATGGTCTTTTTGAGTTTCCATATTTAGTTCCCTGTAATCTACACAGATCCGCCATTTACCATTATTTTTGGGAACAATAACTAGCAGGGATACCCATTGGCTATCTTATATGGGATAAATGAATCCTACATCCAACAATTTTTGTAATTCTTCTTTAACAATTTTTTTGAGAGCAGGATTCATCCTCTGTTGAGGTTGTCTTACAGGGCAAAAATCTTCCTTAATATAAATATGATGAGTGAATAGTTTGGCAGGGATACCCTTCATGTCGGTATAATCCCAGGAAAAATCTTCGTGATGATCATGAAGGACTTTCAAAAGCTATTTTTTCTGAGATTCGAATAGGTTTGGGTTGATATTAATTGTTTTCCCTGGTCCAATCTCGATTGGAGTATTATCATGGGATGAGGTTACAGGAATGTCCTTAATGGCATCTTCTGGTTCAATGTTTTCCTGTGTCTCACAGCTCATGGCAAATTTTAGAATATGTCGAGTTGAATCGGAAACAGAACTGGAATCATTAATAAAAGCGTTAATGGCATCATCTTCAGTTTCTGTTTTAAATTGAAGGGCCTGCCCAATAGTAAGAACTGGTCTAACATCTTCGTTTTTAGGTTTAGGCTCTTCTACAGGTAGAGGTTTCTGATTGGGTAATGATTTTTCAAATGGGCTTGGTTCTGCGGGAGGATAAAGCTTGAGATTCTTTGTAATTGTCCCATTTGATATAATCATGTGCCCAGATCGGCACCCTATGTAGGCACCTGCAATTTCAAGCAAGGGTCTTCCTAGGATCAATGGGTGACCACCTACTAAAGATCGAGTATGTAATAAAAGGAGGTCCAAAGGGTAATGCCATGAGTCTACTGAAATGATCACATCTTCTAATTTCCCCACTAGTTTAATTGTGGATCTATCTGCAAGCTCCAGGATAGTAGGGGTTGGTTTAATGTTTCCAAGTCCTAATGTGTTCATTGTTTCAGCAGTGATAATGTTAATGGTCGCTCCCAAATCTACCAGTACGTTTGGGATTTCAACCCCATTAATCTGTACTATCAAAATTGGGTTCCTAGGGTCTTCGTATTTTACATGCACGATTTTTCCTAACACGATATTAGATAGTCTTCCCACTACATGCATGGTTAATGGATCCTTAGGTTTCCTCCCTGGTTTCTTTGAGCAGTATTCTTTCAGATTTTTTGCATATATAGGTACGTCCCTCATAGCTTGTAACAGGGGTATTTTAACAAATGTATTCTGAAGTTCCCCTAGGAAGTCAAATTCTGCTGTAGGGTTTGGCTTACTCAAGGTCAATATTTCAGGGTATGGAGGAGAAGTTAAATGATCTTGATTAGGAACAGCTTAGGAAGGTATCTGATTTATTACGTTTTGATCATAATTCTCCCTCATTATTCTTTGTTCTGTTTTTGTATCTTCACCGTCAAATTATTCTATGATAATGGGTGAAGTAGGTACATTTACTACCTGGCTAGACCGTATATTTATTTCATTGAGCCCTACAGTAGAAATGATGTAGGATGGAAGGTTCAGGGTGTCTGTTTGTTGGACCCCTTTATTATTCATATTTTGGTTAGGCTGGATAGGAAGCTGGGGTCTAATGGCTAGGTTTCCTGGGGGTACATTGGAAGGCAACTGAAGTTGTTGTTGAGGCATAGGCTGAGGAAACTGTTCAGTAGGATAGGGTCCATGCCATGTTTGATTCCATGAAGGATTCGGACTGGCTTGAGGAACCCATTGTTGCTAAGGGGGATACTGATATTGAGACCACATGGCTGAAAATGGTGCAAATTGGGGACCCATATTAAAAATTTTAAAGTACTAGAATGGGTCCTAAAACATACCTGGATTCATAGCCAGTGGTCGAGGTTGCCATGGCTTCTTCTACCCCATAAAGTACAGTTGGTCCACCGTGCTTTCTTCACTTGCTCCTTGGAAAGTTTCTTTTAGCCCAGGCAAGGAAGGACATGAATTGGTCGCGTGATTCTATTCACAGATCGCATAGGCTTCCACCGTGTTTAGCAGGCATTCCTTCAAAGGGTGTTTCTTTCTACACTGAGGGAAAAATATGGCCATAGTTTTTTCCAACTCCATCTGCTTCTGTTTTTCCTGTAGAGTGTCCATCTGGGCTGATAGTGTGCTCAAAATATCGGTCCTCAGATTGTCCAATATATTTCCAATCTTTGCTTTTGTGACCCATCCACCGGAAGTCTTCGATGACCAAATCCCCTGTCCACTTCTTGCAGCTCCCCGTGAACACTTAATACAGTAATCACATATAGTTTCAAAGTTTTCTTTCGAAATATCCCCTTTTCCCACTATATTCAGAAGTTGCAAAGAGTCTTCCCTAAGTGCTCTGAGAAGAATGATATTTAGAATGTCCTTGTCCAGGTCACTATGTCCAGACCTCTACAATATGTATTTAAATCGTTCTACATAGTCCTCCATATTTTCATCCTCTTTCTGTGAAAATTTAAAAATTTCTTCCTTAATTTCATGGGACTTATAGTAATCTTGGTATTTCTCAAAGAAGGCTTCTTTCATTCCTTCCCATGAGGTAATCGTACTCCCCCCTAGACCCATGAACCATCTCAGGGTTGTTCCCTTTAGGGTAGCAGGAAATATATTCAATTTCTGGGCATCAACAATTTATTCATATCCATAGAAAACAATATCAAACTCAAAAATGAATGTGTCAGGGTCCTCAGAAGAGAGCCCATGAAAACTAGGCAAGGTTGTTAAAGGGATGGGTCTCATTGGTGCATCACCTGTAACATTTCCAATGGGAAAATCAATGGAGGAACTTACAGGTGCCATAAATACCCTCCAATACTCACTTGGAATTTCAATTGGTTCTGCAGCTGGTATCTGGAGTGATTCAGCCGTAGAAGGTTGCACCGCGCTCCCCTGGTTCCTTGGTGACTCAAATTCTTTCAAAAATTCCTTTACCAGATCAAAATCGTTTAGTTCAACAATAGGAATTTTTACAGCGCTGCCTTGGTCTCTTGGGGATGAAAACCCTTTTTGAGGTTTTTCTTCCCAGTTAGATTTGCTCAATTCTTATGATCCCCTGCTTGCCACTTCTTCCCCTTCTGTTGATGATAAGGATATCTCCTCCACTGATACCCTGTTTATTAAGTCTTCTGCTGTAGAAAGAACACCTTCTGGTATCGTGGATGGCACTGGTTGCTCCACAAACTACCCTTCGGACTTTGTCTGAACCCTAACCCTAATAGCAGCACAGGATGATGCCTCAGATCTAGATTTTTCAATAATTTCCTGAATGTATGTCTTCCTTCCCAAATCCTTCCCTTTATTTGGGGGTCTTCCTCTTCCCCTCTTATTCGAATCCTTGTTCATACAAATTGTGAAGGGGGTTCATCAAAGAAAATCAGAAATTGCTCGGGACTCGCAGTAGGATAGATAACTTCCTCCCCGGGACGAGAGAAAAGATTCAAAAAAATAAAACAAAAGGAAAATAAAAATTGAAGTTCAGGACCTGAAGTAGGTTAATCACATACCCTCCTTAGGACGAGAAGTTGGCCCAAAATGAGAAATAAAAGCGAAAAACTGGAAACTACGCCCAGGACTTAGGGCAGGGTTACGAAATACCTTCCCCAAGACGAGGGATTAATTTTTAATGAGGAAAAAATACAGAACAAAGAAGAAATAAAAACAAGATGCTATTCTCAAGACTTGGATAATGGTAATAAATGCCTCCCCCAAGACAAGAGATCAATCTTACAGACAAACAATTAAAAACCAGGAAAGAAAAGCACAAAGCACTTACGCTTAGGACTTGAAGCGGGGAAATAAATTCCCTCTTCAAGACGAGAGATCAACCCTGAGATATGTTGCAGATCCCGTCATTGCACCTGTTACCCTTCCCCGGAAACGGTGTCAAAATGTTGGTGTCCGGATATGAGAAAAACTCACCCCTTTATCCACATAAATTATCAACCGGAGGGCGTTATTTATTTCAAGACTAACGGAAAAGTATATGCAGATACAAGCACAGGACCTACTGTAGATCATGGGTTTAAATCCATAACACATAGACCATTGTAACAGCAATTAAATAAACTGCAGAACTTAAAGGGCATTCACAGCAATTAAACATAAACTGTAACAATGATAAGGAATTCGTACTAAAACAAAAACACTGGAATAAAAAGGAAAACGTAGCACCTGATCAGAAGAGTGGGCCCAACTCTCTGATCAGGGCTGCTGCAAACTCACGAATTATAGGAGAAACAGGAAGCTGCTGCACATTCAATTAATGATAAAAGAAGTTTGTTACAATATTTGTTTGTAAGAGGACTTAACCCCAATTCACAGCCCACAAGCCTCTTTATACAAGGGTCCTGGAACCCCCGGTTCCGCTCAGCAACTCCATATTTACAAAAATACATCTTGTTACAACAGAAACCTAGTTGCCCAGAAAGAAACCGTGAAAAGGCCTGAAATGGCACTAATACAAACAAGTCTGTTATGTTGTAACAGTGAATGAGAAAAACACTGGAGATGATATGTTGTTCCTTGACTTGCGGCTGCAATGCTCCTATTTTAGCCAAATCTGTAGAAATATCAGGGTTAATATGGAAAAAGGTAAAACCTCCATGGCAAATACTTCATTAATCAAATATCCCATGAAAGATAAGGAAAAAGGTTTTACCTCATACGTTTAAGAGTAATAATGGCACAAAGAGATAGAAAGATAGGGTAAAATGGGAAAGGAAAATATACAAATCTGGTACCCAACACTCCACATGATAGAAGATAGTGAAAAATACAAAATATGCTGACATGAACATATATATGTTGTATGGCCTTTTCTTTGACACATGAACTGTACCATAAACTATCTCGGTTATGGGTGAGATGTACATATCCTGCTGAAGGCCCTACTTAGATAGGAGGTGAGCTATTGAGTTCCATTCCCTGTAAATATGGCACACAATAATAATACCAAATGACATCTTTAAAAGGAGAATTTATTCAATGATAGGGATCAAAACATGATTTTGACACCTCTGAGTATTGCTGGACAAGTTAATGACATTCATGGAGTCACCAAAAATTTGAACTTGTATAATCCCCAAGTGTATAAGCCAACATAAAAGGAATTTTAAAGAAAGTAACTCGGCATAGTTATTTGTACTTGTACCAATACCCACAAAAGCCTTTAGAGATTTGCTTTCATTTAAATGTATTACCAACCCAGAACCAAACCTATTTTATGCATCTGATGCCCCATCAAAGTATGCCTAAGGGATATCGAGATTGATTTGTTATGTGTTGATATTTATGTTTGTTTGTGGGGTATTGATGGAAGGAAGAAGATATAGAATCGAAGCACATTCAGTAGTTATCAAAGAAGGAGATGAGGCTTGTTCCTCTAATATGACATTATTTCTTGCTAACCAAATCCCCCAAGAGATAATCGTAGGAATTATTTTATATTATCATCTGATGTTGCATTCCACCAGCTTTGCAAGGTGCCCTGCAACTATCCCCATTCCAATTTTGTCTAACTCCTAAGAGAGACAAATAAATTTTCCATACTCTGGTGGAAAACCAACATTTAAGAAATAAGTGATTGATAGATTCTTTCAAGTCCTTACACAAGGTACACCATCCAGGACCATGTTTGTTTCGTTTTTGTAATTTTTCCTAATTAGGCACTTTATTCTTTAGTATACACCAAAATAAAAATCTAGAATTTGAAGTGATTTTCAGTTTTCAATGAATTTTGCACAAGGAGTCTTGGGCCCCCCAATCCCTATGAGCCATCATGAAACCATAGCCAAACTTTGGAGAGTATTTTCCCGACGGAGCATGAACCCATATAAGTGAGTCTGGGCCATCCTTAGCCCTCACATTCGTGGGATGAAGTTCCTAAATGTAATTTTTCCACTCTTGTCCCCATTTTGGCTCAATCTGCATATCCTTAGCTTTTTTCCACCCTTGATGCCATATTGAGGTTGTCTCATCCTTTATAATCTGGTTCATGAAGAAAAACCCTTTTGAATTTAAAGATTCCATGACCCCTATAGAGAGAGAAAAATCCTCATTGTACCCCACCCATGGGTTAATTACAATTCTGATATTTTCCCCATTTCCAACCTGCCAAGAAAGACCATCTACCACCAGATTAAAAGAGTATATAGTCCCTTTCCATATGGAAGATGCATTAGTGGAATATTCCCCAGGCCTGCAGATCCAAACATCCAAAAGAACCAAATCAATATATTTTCTTTTGACCATCGTTGTCCACAAATTATCCTCAGTCATAAGCCTCCACCCATTTTTGTTGCAAGTGAGGAAGAAAAAGGTTGAAGATCCTTTATACCCCATCCTCCCCACTCCTTTAGACAGGAAATTTTGTCCCAAACTAACAAGGGGAGAACTACCTCCTCCTTTGACTCGACCTAGAGGAAATGACTACAAATTTTCCTTATTTTAGATAGTATAGCTTTTGGGACCCATGTGAGAGCAAGACAATATACAAGAATGGAAATAAGAACTGATTTCATGGGGATCAGTCTTCCAACCCTGGAAAACAATTTCAAACTCCATATATTAATGTGTTTCTCTATTTTTAACAATAACCACTGCCAATCCTTTTTTTAGGAATCCGGCTTTAAAAATAATCCCAATTATTTTAGGATGTCCCCCATGGGAATAACTGCGAAGGGGAGAGAAATGAAAATTATTTGTAGGTAGATACCCGAGAGGCCTTCATGGACTATTGAGATTTTTGAGAGTTTATACTCATTCCAGTAGCCATTACGAGCAACTCCAAGGAGGAATTCATTTGATTGACATCTTCTCGAGACCCATTACTGAATAAGAGAATGTAATCCACAAAAATCAAGTGGGATATGGAAATATTTGTTGCTACTTCTATTCCTTTTAGGTCACCTCTCCTCTTGGTCGAAACAAGTATCTTACTTATCCCTTTCACTGCTAATAAGAACAGGAGGGGAGATTAGTGACAACCTTGATGAAGCCCTCACTCCGTGTGGAAGAAAGGATAAGCAACCATGTTGATGAGAAAAACAAAAGACACATTAGATACACATCCCATAATCAATTTTATGAAGCCAATGCTAAAACCTAGATGAGTCATCAGTAATCTTAGGTATAGCCAGATAATCCTATCACATGCTTTTAAAAGTTCAATCTTTACAATCATGCCTTTATTCTTTGACTTCTTAATACCATGTGTCATTTCTTGGGCCACCCCTATAGCTTCGTGGATTTTCCTGCCATCCAAAAAACCAATATGTTCTTTTGATATGTTGCTTGATAGAATTGGTTTCAACTGGATAGAAATAATTTATATATTATTTTGTAGATTTAGTTGCACATATATATAGGTATGAATTTTTAAAAAGAGATAGGGTCATCAGATTTTGGGAATTAGGGCCAGAAAAGTGGTGTTAAAAGGTTCGTGAATGAAAACCCTATTCCTTGATTCCTCCACCACCCCATCTATATCTTCCCCAAATAGTTTAAAGAAATGTTGAAAGAACTCCACGGTTCATCCATCGGGCCCTGGACTCTTATATTTTTTCATAGTCTTTACAACACCTTCAAATTCAATTTTCATAACATGGGCCATAAGCATTTCATTGTCTTCTTCCTCTGCATATCTGGGGAAAATTTGTGCTACCTGGATAACCTCGGCTATTGATGCTCCCTTTGGAGCTGAAAAAATAGTTTTTGAACTGATATCTTCCCAAGGAATCTATATCGTTGAAATATTTAGCCTTACCCCATCCAATCGACTCATTTACCAAATGGTATTTATGTTTTTCTCCCCTTTTCATAATTCTGGAAAATTTTGGTATTTTCATCCCCAACAGAGAGCTAGAAGGCTCAACTTTTTAATCTCCATTGTTATTCATTTCCATTGAAGATCCTCCTCCTCCTATTCTCCAAATATTTTCTCATTTCCCTCTTCTCCTCTGTTTCATAACCATCTTCTTATGGGATTTCCAACCCTTCCAGTTCCTCCCCAATTCTTCTAAGTTCAAATTATTCCCTCATTTTTTTCTCTTTGGCCCAGTTTATGGTCTCCATTTTCACACTTTTAGGGTTGGACATGATTGATTGAGCATGGGATATGTTCTAATACCTATCCATCGGCCTCCAAGTATCGTTCACTAATCTAATGAAGGTAGGGTCTTTAAGACATCCAGGATTAAATTTGAAGGGAGATATGGGCTTCTTGTTGGGGCCTTTCAATTCCAGTAAGATAGGGGAGTGATATGATTCCCCTCTAGAACCCACCAACTCCCTAAATCTAGCGTTCAAGTTTACAAAGTACTCATTCAAAATAAAATTATTTGGTCTCTTAGCTACTCTAGCATCCTCCACTCCCTTTTTTTTCCATGTGGGGCTATTTTTTATCATGTTTATTTCTATGAGGCATCCATCTCTAAGTTTGTTCAGAAATAAATTAGCTAGGGGGTCAGCTTGAGCTTGAGGACCCCAGGTTTCAAACAATCCTAAAGAGAAATTGAAATCACCTCCCACCACCATATTGGGAGCATGCATAAAATATTTTGAAAAAACTATTGTTCGAGAAGGGAACCCTCTCCTCTCATGAGGCATAGAACGAGAGTGAAATCATTGCATATTTCTCTTGATTAAACCTCCACCGCAAAAACCAACTCAGAACCCCATGATTTTTTTATTTTTAAGACACTATCTTGGAGACCCAGAGCTAGTCCCCCTGATCTTCCTTTTGCATACATTGTCATAAAAGTCCAACTTGGAAATATTTTCTTAAGAGAAAGCGAAACAATATCATGAGAGCCCAATGTTTCTTGGAGCAAAATTACATCAGGGATATATTTTTGAAAAAAGGATTTTAAGGCTAGATTCTTCTGGTTTCTAGAAAAACCACAACAATTGAAGGACAACAAGATCATTTGGAAACTGTGATTGGGGACTATGCTTCTCTAAGCACCCCTTTAAGAGATCATTGCTTCCCATCATTTATATCTATCTTGGCTTCAACTGAGCCAAAGACAAATCAATTTTCCTTCCCCTGGTTTTCTGAGGCCTATGAGGTTCTGGGAGACTTCCAAAACCTCCGATCAACAAACAAGGTTATGTTATCTCTCAGGTGTAGGTTGTAAGGGATTTTATCAAGCGAGAAAGAAGGGATAGAGGTGATTATGTTTTCCATTGCAAGAGAGAGATTGTCTAAACATGATGAATCATTTTTATGAGTCCTAGAGTGACCAAGATTTGGGATAACATTTAACAAAATATTTAGTGAATCATGAATAAAGGAGGGAGGTCGAGTGACAGTGCTTTCCAAGGTTGGTTCATTTTCTTATGTTCCTTCGACTTCCTCGATGTGGTCGTGCTCTGGCTCTTGGTGAATTCCCTGATGTGCAGAATGTTCTTCCAACCCCTCCATCATCGTTTGTCCCTCATCCTGTTGTAACTCCACGCCTTCCTCTTGGACATTTTATTCCCCTTCAGATTGAGCCTGACTCTCCTTCCTTTTCAACCTCTTAGTCTTTGTCTCCTTCTCTACCCCAAAGGGAATTCTTAGGCTAGATGGCCATGTTTATGGAATCAGTGGAATTTAAAATGTAAGTTCTCAAAATATAAGGTTTGGAAGTAGGACAAACCATCAAGCTGAAACTGAATTTTCTTAGCCAAACCTTCCCTTGGGTCTAATATTACCAAAATGAAAGCCACATTCTTGCATTTAGTTTCCAGATAAGACATATTTTCCTCCAGGTAGAACCGTATACTGTTGTTGATTTCTCTGAAAATGTCCTTTATCCAAAGGTACGAAGGAAAAGTAGGTAAACGAACCCAAATTGGTATCCCTTCCACTCTTTCTCTTTAAGAATCAAAGAGTGGCATCCACCACTTAAAACGTATTTGTGCCATACCAAAGCCCCAATTTCAATTTAATACCCAGTCGAGGGGCTCTCTACTATTGCAACAGATCATAAACCATCCTTTTTTCGGGATAAGCACCTACACAAATTTATCCGACACCTCACCCCATGACTTCTCAATCCACTCTATAATGTATTGATCCAAAAAGAATTTACCTCTCACTCTGCCCACCAAGATCAGCTCTGAGGCAACCATTTTGTTGTCAATTTGGATGTCAACACCCAAAACAAGGTTCAGATATTCAATTTTCTTTTTAATTATCTTCCCTTTCTTGCACTTCAGGCCCGCCTGTCGACCATTCTCATCCATTTTTTTATGGGGATGTCCTTCCCGAGCCTTTTCTTCCTCCTCCACTAGTGTTCCTGGCCTATCCTCTGCCTGTTCCAACCTGGTGATAGAAACCCTAGGGGTCTGGGAGCGTTCCTAAAATTATAAATCAAAACCCTATGGGTTTTCCCCCATCATCTTGGATATGGTCTCAAGAAGGGCTTCCTTGTTGAAGCTTTTGCAACCATTCTGTGGGATGCTCCACTGTTCCCTCCCTTCAAGACCTGGAAGAAAAAAGAGAATGCCCTTCTTTGGGCTCCATTTTTATTTTGAAAAACCCCCACACCTCTCCACTTCCAAACCATCCAACTATTGTGAGAGAGGCTTTAGGTTTTTCAGATGGAAGTCAGTACCCCAACGCGTATAGTTGAATTTTTTCCCTAAAACCAACTTGTTTGGCCACTGACGTTTTCAAAGAAAGGCTTTTAACCCTTCGTTCCTCCTCAAGCCACTGCTAAGGACAATATCCTCCAAACTACCCAAAAAAAAATTGGATGTAGGGGAATGTAGAGAGAATTCACAACTAACCGACTGCCTTGACCACCCAAAAACCCGCTACCTCTAAGCTTGCCTCAAAGAAGATTTCACGGGCTCTATAAAATGATTTTAGGCCTTTGGTTTCATCAACTGCTATAGACCATAGACGGCCCTCTGGATTCCAAACAAACATTTTGACTCCCCTTTTTCCATATAGAGACTTAGCTCGAAGTGTTGCCTTAGCTATATTATTCTTCGTTGGCTCCAGGCCCTAGGCTGTTAGAATATCCTCCGCCTCTGACTGCAAGTCAAAAAATTCTGACGGTTTAACCACAATTCCTGCCTGAAAACTGAGATAGTAACTTGTAAAATAAAATTATAACAATGGTAATACCTCAAAGCTATCAATGTAAGCATAAGTATCTGGTTAAAAAGGCTTAAAACTTTTTGAAGCACCGTAACAGTAGTTAGATATGGTAAGCGCGGTTGAAACAGTAAATGATGGAGGTTGTCTCATTTGTCACAGGAAAAAGGGAACAAAAAACAAAGCGGAGAAGATCCCCAAACAATGTACCAAGGGGCCAGGTGGTGCCCATATGTTTCCAAATGCCTAGGTAATTTTTCCATTTGTACTCCTTCAACATACCTTCTTTGGTTTCAGAGTTGCGCCCCCTCGAAACCCTAGCCAGTATCCTTGGCTTTGTTATGACATATGGTTCACATGAAAGTAAGTTAGACATAGTCCATGTTACATCAATGAATCCATTTCCTAAAATATTTGTCTACAATTTTAGAAAATTTATTGCTTAGATTCAAAGTCATAGAAAGCATGGCAACCAAAATGTTTTTTTTTAAGAGTTGACTCATTAATATAAATTAATCTACAAATACGATATTTTATGGATTTCAAAGAGCTCTCATTTTGTGACTCTAAAGGAAGTTAAAGGATTATAACCAAAATGGAAATCAATTCATATTCTTATTTTCGTGGATAAAAATTTTGATGGTACCTTTTGAGTGGAAGTATAAAATTTTCCTCATACTAGTGGCCTTTACAACTACATCCTTATCCCACCATAATACCATATTGTTTTATTTATTCAAGATTAAATCCGTTGACTATGATAGAAAGGGCATTATTAATTATGAATAATCTCATTCATAGGAAATTTCCTTTATATGTGTCCATATTCCCTACATCTAGTTCACATGAAAGTAAGTTAGACATAGTCCATGTTACATCAATGAATCCATTTCCTAAAATCTATGTCTACAATTTTAGAAACTTTATTGCTTAGATTCAAAGTCACAGAAAGCATGGAAACCAAAATGTTTTTTTTTTTAAGAGTTGACTCATAATATAAACTAATATACACATACAATATTTTATGGATTTCAAAGAGCTCTCGTTTTGTGATTGTAAAGGAAGTTAAAGGATTATAACCAAAATGGAAATCAATTCATATTTTTATTTTCGTGGATAAAAATTTTGATGGTACCTTTTGAGTGGAAGTATAACATTTTACTCATACTAGTGGCCTTTACAACTACATCCTTATCCCACCATTTATATTTTAATACTACTGACATTTCAAGAAGAGGAAAATGGGTGGAGGTTTAACATTGGTCTTCTCCATAATGTGTTACTAGACAGTACATTTGTTATGAATGTCAATTCCAATGGGAACTTGTTGTCAAAAAGATTTCTATATTAGATGTGATACACTCAGCGTTAACTAAATTATGATTCACTAGATGTTTTTGCAAAACTAATTCTAACTATTTCTTTATTTGCAAAGATTCACTAAATGAGAAAAATATTAACAAAAATTATCTCCACAATATGACTCAAAATATTATTGCACTAGTAATATTTTATTTAAAATATCATGATGATTTAATAATATATATATATATATATATATATATATATATATATAAACACATTGCAAAGATAATTAAAAAAGTGGGAACAAATATATATGAACATTGTTTTCCAAATATGATATTATCTACTCTAATTTTGTAAAAAATAATTATTTAATAAATAATCCCCATGATATAAACTAAAAATAAACATGATATATGATATAAACTAAACATATGAATGAAATAACTCTCATAAAATTTATCTTGGATGGGTGTGTTTAGGTAAATGGTGCATCACATTAAGGTTAAATAAAATTTGACTTAAATATTTTTACTTTATAAAAATACATTGATGGGTTTTCCAAACACTAACATTTATTTATATAAATGTACACTTAAAACAATTCAAAATGTGTTAATTTATGTAAAAAAACTATAAAACAAAAAATTATAAAATTATAACATGTTGTGTGTACTTGATATTAAGATATCAATGGTCATTAAAAAAATAATAATAAGGAAACACCTACTCATACTTTAAAAAAATTACAAAGAAAAAATAAATGATAAAATGCTTTCAGAAAACCCATAAATCCTACGGTGATAACGAAAGCCCAAGCCTTTTTTGAGTTTTTAGACTTGGGAAAATAACAGTGACTCAAATGTGAGATCTGAGTGAAAGATATGAAAGTCATAAGTGGAAAATGTATTTTTATCACAAGAATATAAAACTTTAGGTTATAATAAACTTAATTTTTTTAATTTCATAATAAATAAATAAATCAATATATAACATTTAATGTAGCTTCAAATTCACCTTCAAGCCAAATCTATGTATAATATCTTTTGTGTGAGATAAAACATTTTAGACTACTTAACCTTCAGAGATATATATATCCTACAAAGTAATAAAAAATTAAATAATATACAAAGTTTTAATAATTATATTTATTTAAATAATATATAAATTTAACTATTCTAATAATAAATTTATATAAAATTAATATTTTATAAATATTAAATAATTTTTACTTACATATTTTCTATCTTTAAATTTTAATTTTTAGAATTTTAATTCAAAAACTTATACAAGAGATTATTAATCTCACAAATAAAATTAATCTCAATAAAAATAAAACAATAAAAAATCAAATTAAACATATTTAATTAAATTTTAACTTCAAGTTATACAAATTTCATTTTTCTACCATCTAATTATCAACTTAAATCCCGCAATGTTGCATATCTAAAACACTCTCACTTAAAATCCAAATTTCCTTTTTCTACTATCTAATTATCAACTTAAAATCCACAATGTTACATATCTAAAACACTCTCACTTAAAATCCACAATGTATATATCTAAAACATTTCGATCCTTATATTAGACCATTTTCTAGTATTTATTTGTGATAAATCAAATCCATAATTTAAGGCTTTTTCCAATATTTAATTATAAAATCCAAATCCACAATTTAACATATCTCCGATTTGTTTTCCTAGGATTATCCATATACTTCAAATCCACAATTTAAAATGAAGAAATATCTAAAAAAATCTATCCTTATATTAGACCATTTTCTCATATTTATTTATCATAATTAATATCCATAATTTAAGTTTTTTTTTAATATTTAATTATAAAATCCAAATCAAAAGAAGCCAAGCTTTGTCATTCCATCAAATAAGTTAGAGTAGTATTGAAGTTATATGAAGGACCATGCTTTAATTTGTAAATTTATAGGCATTTATGGACCTACAAAGAAGGATTTAATAAAATGGATTCGACTAAAATGGCAACCAAAAGGCCATACTGATCTCAAATTTGGGGCAAGAGGCTTCTTTACCGTGATCTTCACCAACCTCATTGATAAAGAAGGAACCTTTTAAGGAGGACCATATTTTTATTACAATGTCGGGTTATTTATGAGGCAATGGGAAGAATGTTATAACCCTGATCAAGAATAATTTCTGGCAGCACTTGTCTCCGTTAAGCTATTCGCCTTGCCAGTCGATTTTTGGGACCCAAAAATACTAGAAGGGATTGACAACTCTCTTGGAATTTTTGTCAAAATAGAAGAAACCACCCATCGAGGAAGGTATACTTTGTTTGAACAAATATGTATCTACATGAATATAACGGAGCCCTTATTGGAATCGACTGAATTGGAATATGAAGGAGAAGTCTGGTAGCAGCTACTTGACTATGAGCACATTCTGTTTAGTTGTCAGTGATGCCATGAGTATGGCCATTTATTTAAAGCCTGCCCTCTAAATAATCTGGACCAGATGGAGGGAAAACAACTGGAGAGAGGAGGAGCATCAACAGAAAAAGAAGATGGGTTTAAGACAATTGCAAGTAAGAGAAAGAATAGCAAACAACAGTCAAACCAGAAAATTAGCCCAACTAGGCAAAAGAGTAACCAAAACAGGTATGAAATACTGCAAGAAATGGGCGAGAGTTCAAGAGAAACTGAAAATTCCCTTGAAGAAGGACATGGGAAAATACCCCAAAAAGCATGGAAAACCAAAAGGAAGGCTCAAGCAAAACCAAGAGAAAAGGAAGAGAAATCTCAAATTGTGGAACAATATGCGATGAAATTTGATGCAGCTAAGGATGAGTTAATCACAGAAGAGGTGGTATTAAATAAATTGTTGCATGAATGGAGGAACCTAGACTAGTGATTCATACCAAAAGACCAAAAGAGGCTCTATAAGGAAACATTTGAACAGTACATGACCAATCAAGGACAGAGACAAACATAAATGGTAGACACATTGAGCTCACATAAAGGAACCCCTCAAGAACCCAGTACTCAAGCAAAAGCAGGAAAGAAGAGGGGAAGAAAGAATTTACAGGAATCCATTCAAATGGTCGAAGAAATGTTAGTGAATTCAGGAAGGGTAATACCACTATCAGCGGTATTCCAACAACTACACAAAGTTTCCCAATGATATTTATCTTTTGGAATATGAGGGGCCTCAGTAGTAGAGGTAAACAGAGTTATTTACAAGAAATATTGAAGGTGGAGAGGCCACATGTGGTTCTCCTTCAAGAAACCAACAAGAAACCAAAGTCTCAAGGGAAATATTAGAGGAAATTCTGAAGTTTCTAAAACCCAAATTTGAAGCAATAGCCATTGATACCAGAGGAAGCGCGGGTGAAATAGAAATCCTCTAGAACCCATTAGAGATTAGGGTAGAAGCATGGATACGACTACCTCATATTATAACAGGTCATTTTAGGAAAACTGGTACAAAATAATGGGTCCTAATATCATATGTTTATGGCCCACATATTCCAGGAGAAAAGGAAGCATTCCTTCATATTGTTGGGGTCCTATAATAATAGTATTCATAATTTTGAATTGACTTTGATTAGTCTTGTAATATGTACATACTTTGCTTTCTGCAAAATTGTTTTCCCATATTAAAAAAAAATAAAAAATGAAAAGGGGGTAAAAGCCCTAAAAGAAAAATCAAAGGACTCAAAGAAAAAAGAATAAAAAATGAACCCCGAACAAAAAAGAGATAAAAATAGATCATGAAAGTTATGCAAATTCAAATGCCACTAATTTTTACTTTTTACTGCAAAAATAAGATTGTGTGTAGCTTGTCAAAAATGCCACAACCCATGAATGTCAAACTGCTTAATCTTGACCTTTCATGCTTTGAATTTCATGCTGATAGATATAGAATAAAGATCTAGCCAAATAGTATAATCTTAGCAAATCATTAGTTAGGTAGAGAATATATAAGGAGCTCAACAATTTAATTTGAACCCTTGGAAGAAATAAGGATAGAATTAGATAGTTTGTTGTTAAAAGAAAAATAATAAGGGTCTGCAAGCTCAAATGCACCCAAAGAAATGAAGAAAAAATGTTAGGATAGATGATGGGTAGGCAGAGGTAGTTTTAACAAGGCATGTATAGCAGAAATTGGTCATTTCATATTTATTAATTTCCCCTCAAAATCATTCCCCTTGTAAAATACCCCTTCCCTTCATTTTTATTCTTTCCCTTTAATTCACTCTTTTTCCCCTGCAAAAAATCCCTTTTCCTAAGTTAAAATGCATATTTTCCTTTGGAAAAGTAAAATTCCTTTATTAATTTCCATTTCATTCATAAATACCCCCTAAAATACACTTATCCTAAGTTTTCAAGTTTAAAATATTAATATTGGGCCCCACTATAAAAATCCCACCCCGATATTAAGTTTTAACTCTATCCTTAGCGTATTTTATCTCCCGCATTATATTTCATTATTAACATTTAACTTTATGTATTATTCCCCTAAATACACGTAAGCCCCTTATATATTAATTCCTCACTTATATACATTTCCCAACCCCTTATTTTTATATACACTATAGTTTAATTCCCCCACGTTTGATTTACTTTAGGCCCACTATGTATTAAATCTCGCCTATCATAAACTCCCGACCCCATGCAAATAACACTTTCCCTAACCCCATTGGTTATATATTAAACCCTGACCATATAAATTAAAAACCATAGTTTATATGCATATAACATATCGCATTTCTTTAAAACACGGGCCCCACGCCTATCCAATCCCCAATACTCCATCGCATTCGCTCAATTGTCAGATCTATATCGATCAGATCCGATGGCCCATATTTCCTTTCGCACATCCAAAAGCCTAACCTTTAACTACACCCTGACCTTGAGAAATGCGCGGTTTGCGGAGCTCTTCTCCTGGCTACGTGTCAACATTTCATTCGATCGCATCCTCAAGAAAAATACTCCCTACCACCTTCGACCAATGCGAAAACCACTAAACGGTTTCTCCTAACTATTATCCATACTGCTCCCATTTTAAATGACTCACGCATTCAATGTTAATCATTGCTGATTAACAAACCCATATAGCCGCCCTTTTCAACCTTATTTTTACCATTTCTATTATAAACATGTGCAAACAGAGCATTGCCAACCTAAAGAATTGTTGTTGACCCAGTTTTAAACCAAATTGCAACATAATTCAACTCTTTGCTGCTAAAGTAACTACACAACCAATTTGAAGCCTTTTAAAGACCAGCGAAAGCCTCAGAAAGCCTCCGCTGCCTCAAAAAACCTCTGCAAACCAAAATCTTCATTTTCTGTAGGTATTCCTCAATACTTAGGTCAATACTTACAGCAAGAGAGTAATAAGTAAATTAACCTATGTAGAAGCCTATTGTGCCTTCCAATCCCTTTTCTGCAAACCCTACTTATCCTTTCACAAGAATTCCCAAATCCTGAGACTGTTTTTAATCATAGAGATTGAATATTGCATCAATTGAACCATTGTAGACCAAAAGATAAGCCCTTGTTTCATCCTAAATCAGTCTGCAAGTTGTAATTATATTTTTGAGGTTCTCCTAAAGGCCTGAATCTATTTCATGAGTCAAAATATTAATCAATTGAGTAAAACTAACAAAAAAATGGCTTCCAAAGGTATTGTAAATGTAAATCCCCTGCAACCTCCAGTTGTAGATGTGGAACACACTCCTTTAGTAGATAGAGACTTTAAAATTTGTGACCCTGTCACTGAATTTAAACTTCTTGAGCTCCATTCCTGGAGCCATGACAAATCAATTGATCAAGCAGGTGAGGTTTTCATTTGGGAATCTAATTTACCAAAGTATGTTGTCCCAGAAAATTTCTAGTGCCTAGAAATGATCAGACATTGTCAATATTGCTATTTTCCTGACCAAAGAGCTATTATAACCCTTGGAAAAAAAATTATGTTCACCATCAGAGCTGAGTCAATCAACCAAATGTTGTAGATCCAACCTAGACCAGATGAAACCCATTTTTCTATTGGGGCTCTTACACAGTTATACCTAAATCTGGACTTCCCCAAGAGGTTCCAGATATTTCATACATTCATTCCTTCATCTGCAGAGACTCCCAAGAAAAATCCTCCTTACCCATCTGCAATATTTTCTTAGATAACCAGACATATCATTAGCATGTTGTATTTTATTCTTGGTTATTTCACAGATGATCATGTTGATGCTTCAGTACTAGGTTTCTTGTCTACTTTCACACATGGTCAGCCTCCTGCTACCATTTTAAATTTTTCCCAGTACATTGCTGATACTATGCATGAAAAACTCGTCAAAATGCTTGAAGAAGGTGTTTTCAAGTATTCATCAGTCCTATTCCACATTTTTTTGTAATTCTAGTCTGAGAAATTTTCCCTCAACCTTCAAAAAATTGATGTTGAAGGTAACCCATGGTTAGTTATATTTTGGACTCCATTAATAAAAAAAGGCTCCACACAGTCCACCTATACAAAATTCATTGATTCTTTCATTCATCCTATGGTCAACATGCTGAACAGCAGCATTCAACCAGGAATCAGTGAGGAGATTAAAAATCTCCTACAATTATCATAGCACAGTAGAACTGGAGATTGTTACCTGTATCAAAATCATACAGAGATTAGGGTATATGGATCTAATATTCTTCCATATAAACTGCCTAAATACCTCCCAATGAGCTTATTTTCCCTTGAATATATCGGGCTGATCCTTAATTTTGATGCAATTAATTTCTTGGCAGCCAAAAAGAAAACATAGTTTAAAATTAAGAATTAGGTTGGCCCTTTTATTTGCAACAGTAGAGATGCAGGTCCACAGGCAGAAAAACATTTTCAGGATTTTAAGTTCAGACAGAGTTTTCAGTGGTATTATGATCTTTTAGGAGTAATAAGCAAAATTAGAGTTAAATGTAAATTAAGTCCTATGTGCATGAGTCAAATCCAAACATTGAGAAATACTCCAATCAATCGGAATGGTTGGAGAATACTTTGATAGAGGAAGATAAGTAAGGTGATACTAGTCAAATCTTGCAAACTCCAGCCCAAGAAGATAGGAACTTAAAAATAAATAGAGAAGAAGGATCATACATTGCAGAGACTACCACATAAACCAAATTTAAATTGATGTACAAGAAGAAACAAAAACTAAATCCTGTAAATGAGGAAGTGGAAACAATTGAGGTAATTGACACATATGTAGTAGTGAAAGACTATGCTCCTCCTGTAGTTTCTGAATAAAAATACCAACCTTCAGTATCAAAAACTTAGATGATTCAGAAGCAGCACAGTATTTAATTCTCCTCATCCAACAAACTACTAGAGAAAGAGATGGATATTAAAGAAAGATACAAGGAAATCAAGGCCAGAAACGAGGAAATCAATACTGAGATATATTCTCAATATCTAAAATAGACTCCTGGCAGCCAAAACAGGTTACTTTCTGCCTTTGATTATAAGAATAAACAGATGCAGATGACATTTCTTTAACCCACAGTTCAAACTCCTAAGTCGTCTTTTGATTACAAAAAGATAGATTTTGAAGTCATGGCCAAGGATATTCACCCTTCAGACCAAATTGAGTTTCATAAGCAGGCGGGGGAAATGATATATTCTACAATGACCACCAAGGCCATGAGTGTACAGAGCTACAAAACACTCTTGGGAACATCAAATATCAACTCAAATTAGAAAAGGAATCTTCACATGCTAAAGATAATAGAATAAAATCTCTGGAGGATTTGGTAATTGAAGTAGGGTATGATCCTAATAATGTCAAAATTGCAGAAGAACTGAGAAAAAAGAAGAATGCAGACATTGTTACATTAAGAAAGCAACTCAAATTGCCTCCTCCAGAACATCCTCAAGTTAAAGAAATTCTAGAAAGTCAAAGCCAAAAAGATGAAATGATGAATTTCATCCTTCAACTAACTGGTGAAATAAATGAAATGGAGAATGAAATGGACATGTTGGTCTAGGAGAAAAGGGCCAGAGAAGAATTTCATGTCACAGTAATTCTTGTATTCACAACAGTTGTGTCTTCTACATTAGCAAAATCATTGGCCCCTATAGTCCCAATGGCTACAACACTTCATGTCACCTCAGCAACAACTTCAGCAGCAGATTCATCTACAACAGCAGCACGGCCTACTGATGAGGCAAGTAAATTAGTAAAAGAAATGCAGGAAATTTCTATTCAGATAAATGAAATCAACAGACTTAAAGAAAATCTAAAAATTATGGAGGATGAAAAGAATCTTGCTCAGATTATGCACAAGAATGAAGAACAGAAAGCAAACAGGTTGACAGAGAAATTGAAGAAGTTAGAAAAACATATAACACTGAAAGTACCCATGGCACAAGCCAAGAAGCAGCTATAGGCCAATATCATTGAATCTATCAATTATATTTAGCCATCAATCCAGGTTATTTATGAACAAAAATATCTAATCAAAGCAGCAGGTGAAGCCATCCAAAAAATCAAAGAACAACTTGGCAAGAAACCTGAAGAGGCTAATGAAATCATCAAATTCCTCAATTCCAAGGATAAGCAAGAACTTGAAGAGATTGGATTTAGTGACAGAAGAGATAATATTCTTGAAGTCAGGAAAGTTATTTCAAAGAGAAACTTAATACTACAGCTAGAAGAAAAATTCCAAAACATGGAGCTTGGCATAACTAGATTTATCATGAAATTTGACATTCTGAGACAGAAAGGCCTGCCAATTCCTTTGGTTATTCATGAAAAATTTATGAAGAAAGAGGATTATGATAAGAATATGAGAGAAGTGGCTAAATATCAAGCTAACATTCCTACTTCACAAGGAATTCCAACACATAAGGTACTTTACAAAAGTTTTGAGAATTTATTTTACCTACAGCATGAGGTAAAACACCTATTCATCAACAAGCCTACTTCTTCAAAATATACAGAGGCAGATGAGATATTTAGGAGAGTGGTGAAGTTCAAATTACCAGATGAAAAATTTTGGGAAAACTTGACTGATTTACTGTGAAAACAATTTGCAGTAAAAAACATAGAAGTAAAGAATAAATCAGAGCAGGCAGTCAAATATAAAACAAAGCAGTTACAATTTACAGTGAAAACATGACAGTTAAAGAGTATCAGAGTTAAAGTGTATCAGGTGAAAGTTAGAGTTAAAGTCAAATCAGAGATGATAAATTAGAGTAAATGATTTCCAGCGTAAAGGACACTCCACTGCCTAAACAAACAGCCTTCGTTGAGCAAACAAACAGAGATAAATCAGCAAAAGATCAAAGACTGCAAACAGTAAATTCAATAAAAGCAGGGACAACTTGCATTAGTTAGATAGCTATCTCTATCTTCTTGCATGAAGATATTTATTTTTCCATGAATAATTCCTAAGTTTTTTTTAGGATATTTTGTAATATTTTTTGTATAAATACTTCACAATTTTAAGTATTGAGTGTGGATGAATTGCTAAACATTTCTATAGTTGTACTAAGCTGAATCCTGAGGGTTCTTTGTACCATTTTCAAGTCAGCAGATTGGATTGAGCAATAAAGAGATCACATTACAGGATTCATGTGTTGAGCCACTTTAGTGAAGTATTCTCAAATGTTCTTTTTTTTTATCTGAATTTTTCATAATACTTGCATGTTTTTTCTAAATCTAAATGTATAATAGGAATTTTATTTCAGAATATGTTTAAAAGCACTATGTTTTAAATTGTTATGTCATTTACATGTTTTCTACTGATATCCAGATTAGGGAATTCTTAATTTCTCCCTAGTTTCGATTGACCTCTATCTTTTCGCTCATTGTCCTGATCTGAGAACCCTTAATTTCTCTCTCATCCAGATTGAAACCATTTTCACCATCAGCCTAAGGATATAAAGTAACTCAGCTATCTTGCCTTGTGAACACTTCCCTTTAGAACCTTGATTCTACTCTGACTACTTGATACATTGACTCCATTATCCCAATGGAATTCAAACCTACATCTATCCATTTGAACTAGTGATTCCACCACCAAACCAAACTCAAAATCAAATCTCAAATAATCCTACATAACTAGCCTAAAATCAACTAAAATCAACAAATATAAATCATATAGAGAGATCCCTCTATGAGCATTAGGAAGGCTAAATCCTAAGGCTTAAAAGTAGGTTTGTGGTTACCTTTAATATCCTTCAACCAAAATCTAAACAACCCTTGAGAATTATTGGAGTGATAACATCCTGGTGACCATACTGGGGAACTAATGAGTCCTCAATGTTTAAAATAAATCTTAAAGGAAATATTTTTACTTATCTTTTCACCTTAATATTGTTTTAAAGGGTTGTTGAGTAAACTTTTCATTAAAAACTGAAATTTTGGCTTCCAGAAGAATTTACTATACCAGGTCTAATCCAGATCCAAAACATATTGTAATAGTAGATAATTCTAACATAATTTTAAAGAAAAACAAAAAAGTAGAAAGTTTAGGTAATAAAAATTCATTGATCAAAGAAAATTCTCTTCCCAATAAATTATTAAGTTTACAAGACATTGAATTTGATTTAGCTTTTGAGCAATCTTTGTTTAAAACTAAATTAAAAAGTGACATATCTAATAGTGTAATAGATCCTGATTTCATTTCATTTATTGAAACTAAGAAGGAAACTATTTAACTTGATTTAGATGAAAAATCCCTAGAATTTTATGATAAACTTGATGCTTTAACTGCAAATTTGATTAAGCAAATTGATGAAACTTATCATTTTCAAAATTTAGTTGAATTGACTGCTTTATCTGCCTATACCCCTAAGCCTTCTAATAGTCATTTAGAATCTGTAAATTCAAATTTATTTAGTACCACCTCATCTATTATTTCCACTACACCTCATTCCACGTAATCCTTTATTCCTAAGCTTCCTCTACAACCTAGAGTTTTATTTCCATCCCCAAATACTGTAATTTCATCCTCTAGCACTGCTACTGCATTTTCAAGCACTTCATCCACATTTCCAAGTACATCTTCTAGTGTACCAACCTCATTTGCAAGTACCTCAACCTCATCACCAAGCACCACACATTTACCTCTTATTCCGGCTAGAATCTTAGCTATGGTTACCAGATATGCTCCTTTGGTCCTACTAGGGCAGTTACATAACGTGCCCCAAGATTATCGAAGCAAAATCTCTCAATTTGATGCAACTAGTCAATACACTGCAGAACAGCATGTTAACAAAATGAATGACTATTTTGAACTACATGAAATTGATGAATCTGATGTCCAAATGAGATTGTTTTCTCAAAATTTAGCTGGAGGAGTAAAAAAATGGTTCAAATATTTACCTGCAAATCATATTGTTGATTTAGAAGCCTTCCATAGATTGTTTATCAATAGATGGGAGAAAAAGAAGAATCCATTACAAATTTTGTCTAAATATGAACACACAAAAAAAGGACCTAATGAAATAGTTCAAGACTATTGTACTAGATTCAATAGTATCTACAATGCTATTCCAGTAAACATTAAACCCCCACCAGATCTAGCTTTACTTAAATTTCTTGATGGTTTTGATATGGATATGTCATACCAACTGAGGGAAAGGAACCCAGAAACACTAGAACAAATGCAAAACATAGCAGTTAGTGTAGAACCCAATTTGTTAGCCAAGAGAGCAAGAATGAGAAATGAAATAAAGGTAACAATAAAAGAGGAAACATCTACATCAGATAGTAAAATAGATAGTTTAGCAAAATCAATGGAGAAAATGATGGATAGAATAAAAAGTATGGAAAGGAAACCACATTGGGATAATTAACAACAAGGCCCACAAATAATAAATCCCAATTTTAGAAAAAACACCAACAATGGTAAATTTAGAGAATCAGCACCTGATCAAACAATAAGACCACCAAAATGAAGATGATGAAGACACTCAGATTAACTTAATGGGCATTAATGATGACAATACTATTTTTCTTACACAAGAAGAAAAGGAATTATATGAATTACAACAGTTGCAGTTAGAATCTGGAGAGTCTTTTGATTATAAGCAAGGTTATGAGTTTGGAATAAATGAATTTCATAAGAAATATAACCTTAGGAGTAAGAAGAATGTAGAAGCACCTACTAAGAAAAATGCACAAACCCAAACAAAGAAAATAGTAGAAGCTCCTACAACCAAAGTACTGCAAATCCTCCCTAGGGAAACCCAACAAAACTCTAGTTCAAATTAGAAAAATTTAAATCCTAATTAGAAAATTTCTAGTCCTAAAATTGCACCCAATCCTAAAATTGTTGACATTACAGATATTGTTGTTCAAACATCAGTTGATCCTCAAAAATATGTTGTTGTTAAGACAACAAATTCTTCTAAAAGAACAAATTCTAATCCCAAAACATCTGTTGTTGATCACCAATCAGCTGATCCTAAAATAGCTACTGCCAAAAAAGTTGCTGGAACTTCCAAAACTTCCAAATTTACCACTGCAACTCAAACTGTCCCTGAAAATAAGATATAAAAAAGCAAAAAAGTGGAAATAATGGAAACACAAACAGAAAATGAAAAACCAACTATAGAAGAAGAAGATAAACACACTCAAACTGTAGTTACTAAAGAAGAAATAATTCAGTTAGGAAAAACACAAGCACCATTTAACATCCAAACTGAAATTACCAAACTAAAGATACCAATTCCTTTGACAAAATTGGTTAAGCATGATTTATACACATCACAAATCATTGACACATTAAACATGAATGAAGGAGAAGGCTCTGTTAATTTGAGTGATGACCAACCAGAGCTAATATTTGGTCCTGAGGTAAATGGGAAACACCAAGAAGGAGGAGTTCCTCCTTTCTACATTAGCTTGACTGTTCATGATCAAATTTTACATAATGCTATGCTAGATTCAGGAGCCTCACATAATTTAATGCCAAAAGCCATTATGGAAACTTTGAATTTAGACATCACTAGACCTTATAAAGATCTTTTCTCATTTGATTCTAGTAAGGTGAAATGTCTAGGCTTAATCAAAGATTTATGTGTCACTCTAGTCCAATACCCTGGAAAAAGTATAGTCATGGATATTGTAGTAGCTGGAATCCCTCCAAAATATGGAATGTTTTTATCTTGCTCATGGGGAGCAAAACTGCATGGATCTCTACAATTATACATGTATTATGCCACTATTTTAGTATTTGGTCAACCCAAGAAACTTTACAGAGATACTTTAATGAAGTACATGGTCAGTAGTGTAGAAAGACCTCGAAACTATCCTATTTATTCTACACCTACTGATATGGACTCTTTTACTTTATGTAATTCAGAAACTGGTATAGAGAACAACACAGAATTAAAACAGAAAAAGAAGGAACCAGACAGTGAGAAAATATTTCATGAATCAATGTGGCACCTAGATTTTGATGGCTCAGTGAACAAATTAGGAGCAGGAGCAGGAGTTTGGATTCATAACATGGAAAATAATCATTCAGAAGGTCATGCCTTTAGATTAAACTTCAAATGTACAAACAAAATGGCAGAGTATGAAGCTCTAATCTTAGGACTACAGATTGTTAGAAATTTAGGAGGCAAAAGAGTTTCTATCATGGGGGACTCTGAATTAATTGTGAAACAAATTAGAGGAGAATATTCTGTATATAATCCTAGATTAAGCCAATATAGATAAATAGTTTTAGATCTGATCAAAGAATTACAAGAATGCAACTTTGTTGTAAATCCTAGAAAACAAAACATACAAGCACACAATTTAGAAACTTTTGCTCGTTGCTACAATCTGTCTTTTCATCCAAATCACCAATATACATCATAGGTAAGACGGAGGCCCACTATACCAGACAACTTAAAATATTGTCAAATGTTTTCACAGGATACTCAAATCTATCATTTTATGAATGCTGAGGGAGAATTCCAGAATTGTAACATAGATACAGATTGTATAGTAGATGATAAAATAGATAATGAAATAGATGTAAATAGTTTAGATTTTACTGAACCCACTAAATTTACTCAAGTAGAAATAGATAAACTAGAAAATGTAGAAATATAAGAATTAGCAGATGATGATTCTGACATTTTAAACCTTAAGAATAACTTTTTACCTAAGGGATTAGCCCCATTAGAAGATCTTTTTTATTCAAATGACGTTGAAAGAAAACCAAAGATGGAACCATTAATATTAGGTATAGAAGAATGCAATATAGGAACAGAACAAAGGCCAAAACTCATCAAAATTTCTAAAGCATTACCTCAATAAGAAAAAATGAAATACATAGCTCTGTTTAAGGAATTTCACGATGTATTTGCATGGATTTATGAAGACTTAAAATCTTATGACACTAGCATAATACAACACAAAATACCTATCAAAGAAGATCAAAAACCTTCCAAACAAAATCTTAGAAGAATCTATCCAGTTTTAATGCCTTCAATTGAAAAAGAGGTAAAGAGAATGTATGAAGCTCAGATAATTGCACCTATCAGATATTCTGATTGGGTTTCAAACTTAGTTCCCACCAGGAAGAAAACAGGGGAAATCAGACTTTGTGTTGATTTCTGAAATTTAAATAAGCTGTCCCAAAATGGATCATATTTTACAGAGGGTGGTTGGTTCATCTAGGATTTCATTACTTGATGGATTCTCTGGGTATAATCAGATCTTAGTTCAGCCAGAAGACCAACCAAAGACAGCATTTACTACTCCTTTGGGTACTTTCATGTATTTGAAAATGCATTTTGGATTAATGAATGCAAGAGCCACTTTCCAGAGAGCTATGGACATAGATTTTGCTAAAGAAATTCACGATTTTCTTGTAATTTATCTAGATGATATAACTGTATTTTTAAAAACTGACAATGAACATCTAGATCATCTAAGACAAGTGTTTATTAAATGCAGGAAATTTGGTATTTATTTGAATCCCAAAAAGACTCTCTTTGGACTTGAAGAAGGTAAACTACTAGGGCATACAATCTCAAAAGAGGATATTAGGATAGACCTAGCTAGAATAGAGGCCTTTTTGAACATAAGCCATCCTAGGAATATTAAGGAATTGCAGGCTTTCTTAGGTAAAATCAATTTTCTCAGGAGATTAATTTCAAACTTAGCATAAATAATTAGAGAACTAAATAACATGTTAAAGAAATACTTAGCACTTAAATGTACATTAAAGGCCGGAAAATCATTTGAATCAATCAAACAAGCCCTTAAAAAAAAACCAGTCCTAATAAGTCCTGATTTCAAAAAAGATTTTATTATTTTTTCTTTTGCTTCATAACATACTATTGCTGCAGTCTTACTGCAAAAAAATGATCAAGGCTATGAATAGCCCATTTCTATTTTTATAAAATCACTAAGAGATGCCACACTGAAGTATAACATAATGGAAAAGCAGGCACTAGCTTTAGTTAAGGCTATCAAAGACTTTAGAGTGTACATCTTGTATTCACACATCATAGCATATGTTCCAAATTCAGTAGTGAAGGACATTCTGACTCAGAATGGGCCTGATGGTAAGAGAGTCAAGTGGATTTCCACCATTTTGGAATATGACATGGCAATTAAGCCCACCAAACTCATTAAAGGCCAATTTTTAGCCAAACTCATGGCTGAATCAAACTGTCATGCATTAGATATAAATTTTATTTCCCAATTAGATGATGAGGAAGAGATGGTGACTCCACAGATCAGTGAAGCCTTTTCATATTCACCATGGTATGCAAATATCATATTTGTATTACTAAACTTACAATCTCATCCTAGATTATCAAGAACTAAAGCTAGATCTTTAAAGTTAAAGGCAATGAAATTTTGTATCATAGATAATACTCTGTTTTGGAAAGATCATTGTGGCCTTTTATTAAATTTTTTGCTTAAAGATGAAGTTGATAAAGTTATGGAAGAGTTTCATGCACCTGACTGTGGAGGACACCTTTACGGGAAGTCAACTGCAGATAAAATCTTGAGGGATGGTTTTTACTGGCCTACACTTTTTGTAGATGTAAAAAAGTATATGACCTCCTGTCACAAATGCCAGATCTTTGAAGGGAAGAAAAAGCTACTACCTTTTCCCCTTAAACCCATCTCCACATAAATGCCTTTTCAGCAATGGGGTCTAGACTTCATTGGTGAAATTCACCCACCATCCTCAGCCCAACACAAATGGATTTTGATAGCCACAGACAATTTCACCAAGTGGATAGAAGCTATTCCTTCTAGGCAAGCCACTGATTATGTCATAATCTCATTTTTAGAAACCAATATACTGTCTATATTTGGATGCCCCCAAAATCTCATTACTGATAATGCAGCTGCTTTCAAGTGTAAGAAAATTATTGACTTTTGTAACAAATACCACATTAGCCTTGGCCATTCCACTTCATATTACCCTCAAGGTAATGGTCTTGCTAAATCCTCCAATAAAAGCCTTATTAATATCATCAAGAAACTACTAGAAGACAATTAAAATACCTGGAACAAAATATTAGTAAATGCCTTATGGGCAGACAGACTCACCACAAAGAAGTCCATTGGTACATCCCCTTATCAGGTTTTATATGGGATGGATGTTGTTTTTCCATCCTCTTTAGGAGTACCAGTAATGAATATGATCCAAGAACTGCAGGAAGAAACCAATGGTATCCAAAGAAGGATAAATCAGACCACACTTGCAGCAAACCAGGGAGGAATTCTATCTGAAGTCACAAGTTGTCCGAGATAAGATTAAAAAGATATTTCACAAGAAGACAAAGGAATATGATTTTTAAATAGGTCACAAAGTTCTTAAGTGGGATTCCAGGAGAGAATAAAAAGGTAAACATGGTAAAAAAAATTTCCTATGGAAAGGTCCATATGTCATTTATGGTTACAAAGGTAACAATGCATTCTATTTGAAGGAGTTAGATGGATCAGATCTGCTAGGTGGACCTATCAATGGTAGAATGTTGAAGCATTACTATTCCCCAGAATAACGTTAGTTCATTTTCTTTACTTTACTCATTGTACATAACATTGCAGAGTTTAGATTGGATTTCATGTTTTTCTTACAAAGTTGAAGCCCGGATAAAAGGCCTAGTAAGCTTTGAAAGACAAAATATCATAAGTATGAATAATGCAAAGCTCAAAAAACAGTTCCAAGGCAAGCACAGTAAAATTTCAAGGCTATTGATCTTAAAGTTCTTGACATTTCACCAGGAAATGCCATCTCCATGTGGAGCCACTGTTAGGGTCCTATAATAATAGGATTCATAATTTTGAATTGAATTTGATTAGTCTTGTAATATGTACATACTTTTCTTTCTGCAAAATTGTTTTCCCATATTACAAAAAATAAAAAATGAAAAGAGGGTAAAATTCCTAAAAGAAAAATCAAAAGAATGAAAGAAAAAAGATCAAAAAGAATAAAAAATGAACCCCAAACAAAAAAGAGATAAAAATAGATCATGAAAGTGATGAAAATTCAAATACCACTACTTTTTACTTTTTACTACAAAAATAAGAATGTGTGCAGCTTTTCAAAAATGCCACAATACATGAAAGTCAAATTGCTTAATCTTGACCTTTCATGCTTTAAATTTCATGCTGATAGATAGAGAATAAATATCTAGCCAAATAGTATAATCTTGGAAGATCAGTATTTAGGTAGAGAATAAATATGGAGCTCAATAGTTTAATCTGAGCCCTTGGAAGAAATAAGGATAGAATTAGATAGTTTGTTGTTAAAAGAAAAATAATAAGGGTTTGCAAGCTCAAATGTACCCAAAGAAATGAAGAAAAAATGTTAAGATAGATGATGGGTAGGCAGAGGTAGTTTTAACAAGACTTGTATAGCAGAAATTGGTCATTTCATATTTACTAATTTCCCTTCAAAATCATTTCCCTTGTAAAATACCCCTTCCCCTTCATTTTTATTCTTTCCCTTTACTTCACTCTTTTTTCCCCTGCAAAAAAATCCCTTTTCCTAAGTTAAAATGCATAATTTCATTTGGAAAAGTAAAATTCCTTTATTAATTTCCATTTCATTCATAAATACCCCCTAAAATACACTTATCCTAAGTTTTCAAGTTTATATTAATATTGGGCCCCACTATAAAAATCCCACAATGATATTAAGTTTTAACACTATCCATAGTGTATTTTTTCTCGCACATTATATTTCATTATTAATATTTAACTTTATGTATTAATTCCCTTAAATACACATAAATCCTATATATATTAATTCCTCACTTATATACATTTCCCAACAAATTATTTTTATATAAACTATAGTTTAATTCCCCCACGTTTGATTTACTTTGGGCCCACTATGTATTAAATCCCACCTATCATAAACTCCTAACCCCATGAAAATAACACTTTCCCTAACCCCATTGGTTATATATTAAACCCCGACCATATACATTAAAAACCATATTTTATATGCATATAACATATCGCATTGGTTTAAAACACGGGCCCCACGCCTATCCAATCCCCAATACTCCATCGCATTCGCTCAACCGTCAGATCTATACCGATCAGATCCGATGGCCCATATCTCCTTTTGCACATCCAAAAGCCTAACCTTTAACTACACCCTGACCTTGTGAAATGTGCGGTTTGCGGAGCTCTTCTCCTGGCTACGTGTCAACATTTCATTCGATTGCATCCTCAAGAAAAATATTGCCTACCACCTTCGGCTGATGCAAAAACCACTAAACAGTTTCTCCTAACTGTTATCCATACTACTCAAATTTGAAATGACCCATGCATTCAATGTTAATCATTGTTGATTAACAAACCCATACAGCCACCCTTTGCAACATTTTTTTTACCATTTCTATTACAAACTCGCACAAACAGAGCATTTCCGACCTAAAGAATTGTTGTTGACACATTTTTAAACCAAATTTCAACAGAATTCAACTCTTTGCTGCTAAAGATATTTCACAACCAGTTTGAAGCCTTATAAAGACCAGGGAAAGCCTCAAAAAGCGTGTGTTGCCTCAGAAAACCTCTGCAAACCAAAATCTTCATTTTCTCCAGGTATTCCTCAGTACTTAGGTCAATACTTACAGCAAGAGAGTAATAAGTAATTGAACCTGTGTAGAAGCCTCTTTAGACTAAAATAAACCTCCTGTGTCTTCCAATCATTTTTCTACAAACCCTATGTATCCTTTCACAATAATTCCCAAAGCCTGAGACTGTTTGTAATCACAGAGTTTGAATATTGGATCAATTGAACCATTGTAGACCAGAAGATAAACCCATGTTTCATCCTAAATCAGTCTGCAAGCTGTAATTATCTTTCTGAGGTGCTCCTAAAGGCCTGAATCTATTTCGTGAGTCAAAATATTAATCAATTGAGTAAAATTAATAAAACAATGTCTTCCGAAGGTATTGTAAATGTAAATCCCCTGCAACCTCCAGTTGTATATGTGGAACACACTCCTTTAGCAGATAGAGACTTTAAAATTTGTGACCCTGTCATTGAATTTAACCTTCTTAAGCTCCACTACTGGAGCCATGACAAATCAATTGATCAAGTAGATGAGGTTTTCATTTGGGAATATAATTTATCAAAGTATGTTGTCCCACAAACTTTCCAGTGCCCAGAAGTGATCAGAATTTGTCAATATTGCTATTTTCCTGACCAAAGAGCTATTATAACCCCTGTAAAATAAATTTTGTTCACCATCACAGCTGAGTCAATCAACCAAATGCTGCAGATCCAACCTAGACCAGATGAAACCCCTTTATCTATTGAGGCTCTTACATATTTATACCTAAATCTGGACTTCCCCAAGAGGTTCCAGATATTTCAGACATTCATTCCTTCATCTGTAGAGACTCCCAAGACAAATCCTCCCTACCCATCTACAATATTTCTGAGAGAACCGGACATATCATTAGCATGTTGTCTTTTATTCTTGGTTATTTCACATATGAGCATGTTGATGCTTTAGTACTAGGTTTCTTGTCTACTTTCACATCTAGTCAGCCTCCTGCTGCCATTTTCAATTTTTCCCAGTACATTGCTGATATTATGCATGAACAACTTGTCAAAATTCCTGAAGAAGGTGTTTTCAAGTATTCATCAGTCCTATTCCACATGTTTTTGTATTTCCATCCTAAGAAATTTTCCCTCAACCTTCAAAAAATTGATGTTGAAAGTAACCCACCGTCAGTTATATTTTGGACTCCATTAATCAGAAAAGACTCCACACAGTCCACCTATACAAAATTCATTGATTCTTTCATTCATCCTATGGTCAACATACTGAATAGCAGCATTCAACCAAGAATCAGTGAGGAGATTAAAAAGGTCCTAAAATTATCAAAGCACAGTAGAACTAGAGATTGGTACTTGTATCAAAATAATACATAGATTAGGGTATATGGATCTAATATTATTCCATATAAATTGCCCAAATACCTCCCAATGATGTTATTTTCCCTTAAATATATCAAGCATATCCTTAATTCTGATGCAATTAATTTCTTGGTAGCCAAAAAGAAAACACGGTTTAAAATTAAGAATCAGTTTGGCCCTTTTATTTGCAACAGTAGAGATGCAGGTCCACAAGCAGAAAAACATTTGAAGGAGTTTAGGTTCAGTCATAGTTTTCAGTGGTATTATGATCCTTTAGGAATAATAAGAAAAATGAGAGTTAAATGTAAATTAAATCCTTATGTGCATGAGTCAAAGCCAAACATTGAAAAATACTCCAATCATTCTGAATGGTTGGAGAACACTTTGATAGAGGCAGATAAGAAAGGTGATACTAGTCAAATCTTGCAGACTCTAACCAAAGAAGATCAGAACTCAAAAAGAAATAGAGAAGAAGGATCATACACTGCAGAGACTACCACAGAAACCAAATTTAAATTGATGTATAGGAATAAACAAAAACTAAATCCTGTAAATGAGGAAATGGAAATAATTGAGGTAATTGACACAGATGCAGTAGTGAAAGACTATGCTCCTTGTGCATTTTCTGAAGAAACACACCAGACTTCAATATCAAAAACTCAGATGATTCAGAAACAGCACAGTATTGAAGTCTCCTCATCCAACAAACCAGTAGAGAAAGAGATGGATATTAAAGAAAGATACAAGGAAATCAAGGCTAGAAATGAGGAAATAAAGACTGAGATATATTCTCAATATCTAAAACAGACTCCTGGCAGCCAGAATAGGCTACTTTCGGCATTTGATTATAAGAATAAAAAGATGCAGATGAGATTTCTTCAGCCCATAGTTCAAACTCCTTTTGCACATCCAAAAGCCTAGCCTTTAACTACACCCTGACCTTGCGAAATGTGTGGTTTGTGGAGCTCTTCTCCTGGCTACATGTTGACATTTCATTCGATCGCATCCTCAAGAAAAATACTGCCTACCACCTTCAGCCGATGCGAAAACCACTAAACGGTTTCTCCTAACCATTATCCATACCGCTCCCATTTTAAATGACCCGCGCATTCAATGTTAATCATTGTTGATTAACAAACCCATATAGCTGCCCTTTGCAACCTTTTTTTACCATTTTTGTTACAAACTCACGCAAACAGAGCATTGTCGACCTAAAGAATTGTTGTTGACATAGTTTTAAACCAAGTTGCAACAGAATTCAACTCTTTGCTGCTAAAGACATTGCACAACCAATTTGAAGCCTTATAAAGACTAGGGAAAGCCTCAGAAAACCTCTGCAAACCAAAATATTCATTTTCTCTAGGTATTCCTCATTACTTAGGTCAATACTTACAGCAAGAAAGTAATAATTAATTGAACCTATGTAGAAGCCTATGTAGACTAAAATAAACCTCTTGTGCCTTCCAATCCTTTTTCTGCAAACCCTACTTATCCTTTCACAAGAATTCCCAAAGCCTGAGACTATTTTTAATCATAAAGATTGAATATTGGATCAATTGAACCATTGTAGACCAAAAGATAAGCCCTTGTTTCATCCTAAATCAGTCTGCAAGTTGTAATTATCTTTCTGAGGTGCTCTTAAAGGCTTAAATCTATTTCATGAGTCAAAAGATTAATCAATTGAGTAAAATTAACAAAACAATGGCTTCCAAAGATATTGTAAATGTAAATCCCCTGCAACCTCCAATTGTAAATGTGGAACACACTCCTTTAGCAAATAGAGACTTTAAAATTTGTGACCCTGTCACTAAATTTTTTGTGAAACCAACTCCAAAAATAGAAGAAAAGAGATATCAACACCTTAGAAATAAGCCACTTCAAGAGGGCAACCTCCAATACATTACATGAATGAACAATTCTTGGATGATACAAATTACAAAACCTCCTTTCTATATATAGGAGTCCATGGGGCCACAATGTAATCCTAGCCGACCTAACAATAATAATTTAAGGGCACAATAATAACAATATGGGGGTTACACGAGTACAATAATAATAATAAGGGGGTTATACTAACAACAATAAGGGACTATACTAGTAATATAGGGACCTAACATGCCCCTCTCCTTTAAAAAATTGTTGTCCTCAACGCTTGAGTAGCTCTGGGTGCTTCTGTATAAAATTCTCATCCTCCCATGTAGAATCTTCAGTGGGTAAGTTCTTCCACTTGATGAGATACTCTGAAATTGATCGATTCCGTAGTTGTCGAGTTCTTGTTTCCATGATTGCTTCTGGTTCCAATATGATTTTCCTTCCTCATCAAGTTCTGGAAATATTGTTTGAACTGGAAGATTTTCACCTATAACCTTCTTTAAGCATGAAACATGGAAAGCTGGATGTACTCGCGAAGAAGCAGGAAGCTCCAATTTGTATGCCATAGTACCAATCTTTTGCAACACCTTGTAAGGACCATAGTACTTTGGCGATAATTTATTATCCTTCTTAGCTTGCTTGAGGGACATTTGTTTGTATGGTTGTAGCCATAAAAATACCCAATCTCCTACATCAAAACTTCTCTCATTGCGATGTTGATCTGCCTGTTGTTTCATTCGATTTTGTGCCAAATTCAGGTTATCCTTTAAGAGTTGGAGAACTTCTTGTTGATGCTCGATGTGATCTTCCACTGCTTGAACCTTTGAATTTTCTCTTAAATATGATGTGATGGATGGTGGATGATATCCATAAAGTGCCATAAATGGGGTAATTTTTGTTGCATTATGGAAGGAAGTGTTATACCACCATTCAGCGAGAGGTAACCACTTGACCCATTGTTTTTGTTTATCAGATACAAAACAACAAATATATCCTTCCAAACATTTATTTACTATCTTAGTTTGACCATCAGATTGAGGATGATAAGATGATCTATGAGCTAATTGAGTACCCAAACAAGAAAATAACTCCGTCCAAAAATTTCCAGTAAAAATGGGATCTTTGTCGCTCACAATAACCCTTGGGTTTCCATGTATCTTTTGAATTGTGTCCATAAATGTAGTAGTAACTGTATTTGCTTTAAATGGATAACATAATGCACAAAAGTGTGCATACTTGGTAATTCTATCAACAACCACCATGATGACACTCTTTCCTTCGGACTTAGGTAAACCTGTGATAAAATCCATTGAAATCTCCTCCCAACGTTGACTTGGAATGGATAAAGGTTGTAGAAGTCCCGGGGTCTTAATTGTTTCCACTTTATTCTGCTGGCAAACCAAACATTCCGCCACAAACTTTTGAATATCAGATTTAAGGCCATCCCAAAAAAATTCTTTCTTCACCCTGTGGTAAGTTTTTAAAAATCCTGAGTGCCCTCCTAAAGGAGAAGTGTGCAATTCCAGAAGAATCTTTTGTTTTATTTGGGAATTCTTACAAAGATATAAGCGATCTTTGTACCATAAGGAATCATTTTTCCAACTAAATGTATCAGATGTACTAGGATCTTGCTGCAACTTTTGAATGAGTGTCCATACATCTTTGTCCTTCTTCCATTCATCTTTTGCTTCGGTTATCCAATCTGGTTGGATAATAGAAATGGCACAAAGCAATGCTTCCACCTCTTCATTCTTTCTTGAGAGTGCATCTGCAACAACATTTAGCTTCCCTTTTTTGTATATTATTTAAAAGTCATAACCCAACATCTTTGTGACCCATTTTTGCTGCTCTTCTGAAGATAGTCTTTGTTCCAAAAAGTGTTTAAGACTATCATGATCAGTTTTTACCTTGAAGTGTCTTCCCATTAGGTAAGTTTGCCATTTCTTTAGTGCATTCAGTATTGCTAACATTTCCTTCTCATAAATAGGTTTCTGTAAATACTTTCCTTTGATTGGACGACTTTCAAAAGCAATGGGTCTTCCTTCCTGCATTAAAACTACACCAATTCCATTTCCTGAGGCATCACATTCCACAATAAAGGTTTTTGTGAAGTCTGGCATAGCTAAGACCGGTGCTAGGCACATTGCCTCTTTAAGATGTTCAAAGGCCTTAGTTGCTTTAGCAGTCCATGAAAATGCCTCTTTCTTCAATAATGTTGTTAGAGGTGCTGCTATTCTCCCATAATTCTTAACAAACTTGCGATAATACCCTGTTAACCCGAGAAATCCTCGCAACTGCTTTATGGTTGTGGGGACTTTCCATTCCTTAATGGCTTTAATTTTCTTAGGGTCTACTTTAACACCCTCGTGAGATACAATATGACCCAGATATTCCACCTCTTGTACTCCAAAGAAACATTTGGATGTTTTTGCATATAATTGTTTCTCCTGCAATAGTTTGAGCACCCTGTCAACATGTTCAGCATGATCCTTCCAAGACCTGCTGTAGATTAGTATATCATCAAAAAATACTAGCACAAATTTTCTAAGGAAGGGTTTGAAAATGGAATTCATCAACCCTTGAAATGTAGAAGGTGCATTGGTAAGGCCAAAGGCATGACCAAAAATTCATAATGACCCTCATGAGTTCGAAATGCTGTTTTTGGAATATCTTCAGTCTTCATTCTAATTTGATGATATCCTGAACGAAGATCCAACTTGGTAATATAAATTGCTCCATGTAATTCATCCAATAATTCATCAATCACAGGAATGGGAAATTTATCTTTAATGGTGAGCTTATTGAGCTCCCTATAATCAGGACACATGCGCCATGATCCATCCTTCTTGTGTACCAATACTACAGGAGCAGAGAAAGAACTTTGACTAGGTTGAATTATACCCGCCTCTAACATTTCTGCAATCATACGTTCAATTTCGCTCTTTTGGAAGTAAGGATATCTATAAGGCCTGATGTTTGGAAGAACACTTCCTGGAATCAAATGAATAGCATGATCATGATCACGAATAGGTGGGAGTCCTTTGGGAGTTTCAAACACCTTGGAATGATTGTCCAAGACTTGTTGGAGATCTGCAGAAATAGATGATTTTGATGTCGGAACTTCTAGTGAGCATAATTGTGCAATTACGCCTCGTTGTTCTCTCTTTAGAAGCTTTGTCATGACATTAGAGCTTATTATCCTTCCCGGCTTCCCTTCAATACCCCGTAATTCGACTTCCTTTCCTTCTGAAAAAAATTTCAAGAAAAGTTCTTGAAAATTAAAAGCTACCGTCCCCAAAGATTGTAACCATTGTACTCCTAGTACAACATCAGCACCTCCATAGGAATGGAAAGCATTGGACTAGTCAATACATATTCCCCCATGGTTAACTTGATATTATGGCATTTTCCAGAGCAATTTATAGTTCCTCCATTTGCAACCATCACTTGACATTCTGGTGCTGGGTATAGGAAACAATTTAATTCCTTGGCTACCTTACAATGAATAAAATTATGGGTGCTACATGAATCAATCAACACTATTACCTTTTTCTTCTTGATTTGTCCTTCTATCTTGAGAGTTTGAGGAGTGGTAATTCCTGCCAGTGCATTACACGATATGGTCGGATTCATTTCTTCCTCTTCTAGGGTTGTTTCCTGGTGTATATCCTCTTCTTGTTCATTTTCTTCTTCCTCTTCACAATCTATGTAAAATAATTTCTTCTCAGCACACTTATGACCTTTAGTGTATTTTCTATCACAATTGTAGAAAAGCCCTTTTGCTCTTTTTTCTTCCAATTTTTGTGGTGTCAACCTTGTAGGTTGTGGAAATCTATGCGTAGCAACACTTCCTTCTTTATAGAAGTGAGTAGTTGGCTTCCTTGTCGCCATAATTTTACATTCAATTTTTCTTGCCAACTTGAATGCCTTCTCCAATGAATCAGGTTCCAAAACATGAACTTCATGTTGGATGTTATCCTTTAAAGTACCTATGAAGAGATCAATCCTGTGTTCCTCTAGAATATCAGTTACCCTTATATTCAATTTTTGGAATTCCTCAATGTGCTGTCCCACTAAACCCTTTTGTTTGAGATTTATCAATTGGCTAAAAAAGGTGTTGCTCTTTGTATCATCATAATGTGCTATCATTTCCTCCGTAAAAATTGACCAAGAGACAATTTTTTTACGGGAGCAAAGCCATCGATACCATACAAATGTATTTTGTTCTAAATGTAAAGTTGCAATGTGTACCTTTTGTGTGTTTTGCACATTATGGAAATCAAAATATTGCTCCATCTGTAGTATCCATGTTACAGGATCCTTTCCATCAAACTTCCTCATATCCATTTTTGGAATATGGTGGTTCTTCCCGCCAACATTAGAGTTTATGAAATCACGATTAACATTTATTTTTTCTCATCATGAGGTTCTTCTACTATCTTTTCACCATTAGGAAACATTTCTTGTATCAACTTGGTCAAACCTTCGATGTCTGCTTTTAGATCATTCTTCATGTTTCCATGTTGTCTTTCATTTTTTCTTCTCATTCTTCTTACCTTCCACGCCTTTCTTCCAAACCATCCATCTTCACTTCCACACCTGTGAAAACTTCCATTTCATTTTTGTTGCTTTCTGCGAGAGCAAATTTAGTGCACTTGCTCTTGTAATTTTGATAGATCATGTTGCAATTCTTCATCTTCATGAGTCATATTAGAGCCTTATGAAGGCTTAATGGGTGTTGAATTATTTTTACGGGGCAATTTTTAGAACCCAATACTCATATCTATTCTACAATATGCCCTTGGAATCAATTCAAATTGATTCTTCAAACAAGACTTATGCAATTCGGAAAAAATTACACACATTTTTCTTGCTTTTGAAGAGCTCGATATTTAAATTGGATTATCTCTATGGTTACAACTCTTCAATATCTGAAATTTGGCACTAAGGTAGCCTTCTGAATCCTCTTTTGAATGCCATAGGTTTGAGCTGATTTGGATTCTTCAAGGTAAATTTATGTCCAATCTCCCACAATGAATTAATTATGGATTGTTTTAGTAGATCGAACTTGTACGACTTGACACATGTCATTGTTTCGTCTTTTAGCTCTAAAATTGATAGCAAAGAAACTATAGTCCATGTACTTGTGGCCACTTTTTATGGAACTCCAATCTGATGCTCAGAGAGAGAGTTATGAATCTTTTCCCACGATCACCTCTTTGAGATGAAATTCAGGAGCCTGAAAAAGCACTACCTTCCACAGATCATATCTCTGAAAATATTGCGAACCAAGATCTGAATTGTTGCGAAGAGTTTCCTCAAGATTTTTAGCTTCGCACCCTAAAAATTTCATATTCTGAACCTTCGTAGAAAAAACGTTATAGTGCAAATGCCATGATGACCTGTTTAGATTAAATTGAGGAGCCTGCAAAAAGACCTAACTTCCACAGATCATATCTATGAAAATATTGCGAACCAAGCTCTGAAATTTTGCGAAGATGTTCGTCAGGATTTCAGCTTCGCACCCTAAAAATTTCAGCTTCTGAAAATTCGTAGAAAAAACGTTATAGCGAAAATGCCACGATGACCTGTTTAGAGCAGCAAAACCCAAGAATCCAAAGCTATGATACCAAATGTTGTCAAACCAGCTCCAAAAATAGAAGAAAAGAGATATCAACACCTTAGAAATAAGCCACTTCGAGGGGGAAACCTCCAATACATTACATGAATGAACAATTCTTGAATGATACAAATTACAAAACCTCCTTTCTATATATAGGAGTCCATGGGGCCACAATGTAATCCTTGCCAACCTAACAATAATAATTTAAGGGCACGATAATAAAAATATGGGGGTTACAGGGGTACAATAATAACAATAATGGGGTTACACTAACAACAATAAGGGACTATACTAGTAATATATGGACCTAACAGAATTTAACCTTCTTGAGCTCCACTCCTAGAGCCATGACAAATCAATTGATCAAGCAGATGAGGTTTTCAATTGGGAATCTAATTTACCAAAGTATGTTGTCCCACAAACTTTCTAGTGCCCAGAATTGATCATAATTTCTCAATATTGCTATTTTCTTGACCAAAGAGCTATTATAACCCCTGGAAAAGAATTTACAAGTTGACCATCATAGGCTAGTCAATTTCCAAAATGCTGAGATCCCAACTAGACCGAGATGAAACCTTTGTCTGTAGGCTCTTACAATTATATCCGATCTTGGACTTCCCCAAGAGGGTTCCAGATATTTCGGACATTCATTCCTTCATCTGTGAGACTCCCCAAACCAAATCCTTCCTACCCATGCAATATTTTACGAAGACAAACATATCATTAGCATGTTGTCTTTTATTCTTGGTTATTTCACAGATGAGCATGTTGATGTTGCAGTACTATTTTTTTGTCTACTTTCACACTTGGTCAACCTCCTGCTACCATTTTCAATTTTTCCCAATACCTTGCTGATAATATTCATCAGAAGTTGGTCAAAATTCCTAAAGAATATGTTTTCAAATATTCCTCAGTCCTTTTCCACATGTTTTTTTATTTTCAATCAGAGAAATTTTTCATCAACCTTCAAAATCTTGATGTTGAAGGTAACCCACAATCAATCATATTTTGGACACCATTAATCAGAAAATACTCCACACAGTCCACCTATACAGAATTCATTGATTATTTCATTCATCCTATAGTCAACATATTGAATAGCAGCATTCAACCAAGAATCAATGAGGATATTAAAAAGGTCCTACAATTATCAAAGCATAGTAGAACTGGAGATTGGTAACTGTATCAAAATAATACAGAGATTAGGGTAAATGGATCTAATCTTCTTCCATATAAACTGCCCAAATACCTCCCAATGAGGTTATTTGCATGAATATATGTGAGATCAGCAATTCGATACGGTGTGTTCTTGGCGACGATAAGCACGCTTTAAAATTAAGAATCAGGTTGGCCCATTTATTTGTGACAGTAGAGATTCAGGTCCACAGGCAGAAAAGTATTTGCAGGATTTTAAGTTCAGTCCAAGCTTTCAGTGGTATTATGATCCCCTAGGAGTAATAAGAAAACTAAGCATTAAATGAAAATTAACTCCTTATGTAAATGAGAAGAAACCATACATTGAGAAATCTTCCAATCAATCTAAATGGTTGGAGAACACTTTGATAGAGGAGGAGAAGCAAGGTGATACTAGTCAAATCTTGCAGACTCCAGCCCAAGAACATAGGGACTCAAAAAGAATCAAATAAGAAGGATCATACACAGCAGATACTACCACTGAAACTAAATTTAAATTGATGTACAGGAAGAAGCCTGAATTAAATCCTATAAATGAGAAAGTGTAAACAATTGAATTAATTGATACTGGTGCAGTATTAAAAGACAATGCTCCTCCTGCAATTGCTAAAGAAACACACCAGCCTTCAACTTCAAACACTCAAATGATTCAGAAGAAGCATAGTGTTGAAGTGTCCTCATCCAACAAACCAACAGAGAAAGAGATGGATATTAAATAAAGATACAAGGAAATCAAGGCGAGAAATGAGGAAATCAAGACTGATATATATTCTCAATATCTAAAATAGACTCCTGGTATCCAGAATAGGCTACTTTCCGCCTTTGATTATAAGAATAAAAATATGCAGATGACATTTCTTCAACCCACAGTTCAAACTCCTAAGTCATCTTCTGATTACAAAAAGAAATATTTTGAATTCATGGCCAAGTATATTCATCCTTTGGACCAAATTGAGTTTCATAAGCAGGTAGGGGAAATGATATATTCTACAATGACCACCAAGGACATGAGTGTCTTGAAGTTTCAAACACTCTTGAAGACATCAGATGTTCAAATTAGAAAAAATCATCTTGAGGCTAAAGACAATAGAATAAAATCTACGGATGATTTGGTAATTAGTAGGAGTAAGTCTAATAATGTAAAAATTGCATAGAGCGATAATAAATAAGATGTGAACATTGTTGCATTAAGAAAGCAACTCATTCTCTACAAAACATCCTCAAACAAAGAGAAATTCTATAAAGTCAAAGCCAAAAAAGATGAAATGATGAATTGCATCAGCTAATTAAGCACCCAAATAAAACAAATGGAGAATGAAATGAACAAGTTGATCCCGAAAAGAGGCAGAAGTTCTTTCAACATAATTCTGAAATCACGTGGTTGCCTTCACCATTAGCCAAACCATTGGCCCCTACGATCCCAATGGCTTCAACCGCTTCTGGCTCACCTCGACAGTAGACTCATCTACAACAGCAACACAGCCTACTGAAGAGGAAAGTAAATTAGTAAAAGAAATGCAGGAAATGTCTATTCAGACAAATGAAATCAACAGACTTAAAGAATAGCTGAAAATTCTGGAGGATGAAAAGAAGCTTGCTCAGATTATGCACAAAAATGAAGAACAGAAATAAAACAGGTTAACAGAGAAATTGAAGAAGTTAGAAAAATATCTAACACGAAAAGAACCCATGGCACAAGCCAAGCAACAATTATGGTCCAATATCATTAAATATGTCAATGATATTTGGCCATCAATTGAGGTTATTTATGAACAAAAAGATTCAATCAAAGTAATAGGAGAAGCCATCCATAAGATAAAAGAAGAACTTGGTAAGAAACTTGAAGAGGCTAATGAAATCATCAAATTCCTCAATTCCAAGAATAAGCAAGAACTAGAAGAGATTGGGATTAGTGACCAAAAAAATACCATTCTTGAAGTCAGGAAGGTAATTTCAAAAAGGAATTTAATGATTCAGCTAGAAGAAAAATGTCAAAACATGGAGCTTGGCATAACTAGATTTATGATGAAATTTGATATTCTGAGATAGAAAGGCCTGCCAAATCCTCTGGTTATTCATGACAACTTGATGAAGCAAGAGGATTATGATAATAAAATGAGAGAAGTGGCTAAATATCAAGCTAACCTTCCTACTTCACAAGGAATTACAATAGGGAAGGTACTTTACAAAATTTTTGAGAATTTATTTTACCTACAACATGAGGTAAAACACTTATTCATCAACAAGCCTACTTTTTCAAAATATATAGAGGCGGATGAGATATTTAGGAGAGTGGTGAAGATCAAATTACCAGAGGCAGAATTTTGGGAAAAGTTGACTTATTTACTGTGAAAATAGTTTGCAGTAAAAAACATAGCAATAAAGAATAAAGCAGAGCAGGCAGTCAAAGATAAAACAGAGCAGTAAAAATTTGTAGTGAAAACATGACAGTTAAAGAGTATCAGAGTTAAAGTGTATCAGGTGAAAGTTAGAGTTAAAGTAAAATCAGAGATGATAAATCAGAGTAAATGATTGCCAACGTAAAGGACACTCCACTTCCTAAACAAACAGCCTTCGTTGAGCAAACAAACAGAGATAAATCAGCAAAAGATCAAGGACAGCAAACAGCAAATTCAATAAAAGTATGGACAGCTTGCATTAGTTAGATAGTTGTCTCTATATTCTTGTATGAAGATATTTATTTTTCCATGAATAATTCCTAAGTTTGTTTTAGGATATTTTGTAATATTTTTATATAAATACTTCACATTTTGAAGTTTTGAGTGTGGATGAATTGCTAAACATTTCTATAGTTTTACTAAGCTAAAACCTGAGGGTTCTTTGTAACATTTTCAAGTCAGCAGACTAGATTGAGAAATAAAGAGATCATATTACAGGATTCATGTGTTGAGCCACTCCAGTGAGGTATTCTCAAATGTTCTTTGTTTTTATCTAAATTTTTCACAATACTTGCATGTTTTTTCTAAATCTAAATGTATAACAGGAATTTTATTTCAGAATATGTTTAAAAGCACTTTGTTTTGAACTGTTATGTCATTTACATGTTTTCTACTGATATCTAGATTATGGAATTCTTAATTTCTCTCTAGTTTCGATTGGCCTCTATATTTTCACTCATTATCCCGTTCTGAGAACCCTTAATTGCTCTCTCATCTTGATTGAAACCATTTTCACCATCAGCATAAGGATCTGAAGTAACTCAGCTATCTTGCCCTGTGAACACTTCCCTTTAGAACCTTGATTCTTCTCTAACTGCTTGATACATTGACTCCATTATCCCAATGGAATTCAGACCTACATCTATCCATCTGAACTAGTGATTCCACTACCAAACCAAACTCAAAATCAAATCTCAAATAATCCTACATAACTAGCCTAAAATCAACAAAGATAAATCATATATAGAGAACCCTCTCCGAGCATTAGGAAGGCTAGATCCTAAGGCTTAAAGGTAGGTTTGTGGTTACCTTTAATATTATTTAACCAAAATCTAAACAACCCTTGAGAATTATTGGAGTGATAACACATAGCATAGGAATGTTGAAGAATCTGCATAGTGAAAATTATTGGTTCATAGGAGGCAATTTCAATATGATCACCTCCCTAGATGAGAAAAAAGGAGGAATTTGAAGAGAGGAGCCATAAATGGAAATGTTCATGGACATGTTAACTGATTTACGATTTGTAGACATACGGACAATCAATGGTAAGTATACCTGGAATAATAGACAGGGAGGTTCTCATCAAGTAGCCTCAATGCTAGATAGGTTCTTAGCTTTGGAATCCCTCATAAGCAGTGATGTATTTTATGAGGCCACCATCCTCCCTAGCCTAGGATCAGACCATTGGCCGATTTGTCTAGAGATAGATATGAAGCAGAGTAACAAGAAAATACCGTTTAGATTTGAGGCTTTCTGGTTGAGAGACCCTATCTTCTTAGAAAAAGCAAAGGGATGGTGGGAAACAAGCCTAATTCAGGGAAGGAATAGGATGCATACATTCCAACTCTGATTAAAATATTTGAGGCAAAAAATCAAGAAATGGAAAAAAAATGAGATTGGTCATATTCAGCAAGATAAAGAACAACTATAGGTTTGCATGAAACAAGTCCAACAACAAATGATATTACAAGGCAGATCGAAGGCCCTTGTTGTGGAAGAAGGGAATATTCTATGTAAAATATAAGAGCGTATGAAACAAGAGGAAATTTTGTGGAAATAGAAATCCAAAATTTAGTGGCTCGGAGAAGGGGAAAGAAACACCAACTTCTTTAATAAGGGGATGATTCAAAGAAGAAAACAAAATCGAATTTTCTCCTTTAAAGATTCAGGAGGTAATAGGTTGGTGCAACATCAAGACATGGAGACCCTATGGGTGGAACATTTTAGAGATATTTTGATGGAACTAGATCAACACAGAACTGAGGCAATAGAAAGGATACAACGGCATATCCCCCGAATAGTCAGCCGAGATCAAATTTTGGCTCTTCAAAGGGTGATCACACTAGAATAAATGGAAGAACTAGTAAAAGGGATAGCAAAGAATAAATCACCTAGACTAGATGGATTTACAGCCAAATTCTATCAAGTTGTGTGGCCATTCATGGGCAAAGACATTTTGGAATTAGTGGAGGGATCACGCAAAACTAGAAAGGTACATCCTGCCCTTAATTCCAACTTTCTTGCTTTAATTACTAAACAAGATCACTCAGATGAACCAACTAGATTTATACCTTTTGCATTATGTAATGTCATATAATGGTTAACCTCCTCAAGCCTATCCTTCATGCTCTGATATCCCTTGAGCAGACTGGCTTTGTCAAAGGAAGTCAAATCGTAAATGGTATAATCACTGCCTAGGGAGCCATTCATTCCTTTAAAACTCTCAAAAACAAGGATATGATGATACAACTCGACCTATCTAAATATTATGACCGCCTTAGTTGGAACTATATTCAAAGTATTTTAGAGGCTTTTAGCTTCGATCCTAGATGGATTCAATGGATTCTTTCTTTCATATCTTCCCAATTTTTTTCTATTTTGCTAAATTGATATCCTTCTAATCCATTAAATGTTGCTCATGGTCTCATACAAGGCAACCCGATATCCACTTTCCTCTTCATCATCGCTGAAGAAGGCCTTGGGAGATATATTAAAAATAAGGTGGAGGGAGGACAGCTTAAAGGCCTAAATTTATGGGGAGCTGGTCTAACTCTAACCCACCAATAATTTGTTGATGACATAATGGTCTAACTCTAACCCACCAGGAATTTAAAGCTATCCTCTCCATTCTCAAGGATTTCATGGCTACTTCAGCAACCCTCATAAACAATGACAAATCCATTTTTTTTCTTCTTCAATACCCATCTCCAATCTTAAATCTTTTTGGCAAGAACTCTTGGGTTCTGCATAGGATCCCTGCCTACGAAATACTTGAGAATTCCCCTTAGCCTCAACTCCCTCCGAGTATCTTACTGGAAATATCTCCTTAACTAAATTTAGTCTCGTCTTCAAAATGTTCCTTCCATGCACTCAATTCCCTCAGTCGATTTGTCCTCTTGAAATTTGTTCTGTAGTCTATCCCTATTTACCAGCTATCCAGGTTGGCAGCCTCGAAATCTAGTTGTATAGATATGGCTAACATCTTTAAGAATTTTTTTTGGAAAGGATCCCAACAAGAAAGAAAATGGGCCCTTCTCTCTTGGGAAAAACTAATTAAAATTAAGAAAGCAGGAGGTCTGGGATTGAGGGACTCGTATACGCTCAACCAAGTGATGGGAGAAAAATTGTGGTGGCACTAGATACAGGGTGGCACGGACTTTTGGAAACACATCTACGAAAGGAAATATGCAATGAATAAAACTACGAAAGGAAGGTTGAGGGTTCATAATACTCCAAAAGGATCTGCTATATGGAATTTAGTAGCCTCAAATAAAGACTTCATCAAGGAACATAGCTTCTGGGAAATCGAGGAGGAAACATTTCCCTATTTTGGGAAGACTCCTAGCAGCAAAGGAAGAAGTTGTTTATCATAATAGATTTAGAGAGATTTCCCTATTCTCCAATAGAATGAATAACAAAACAGTGGATCATTTATGGGAAGGAGGGACAGATCATCAATGGAGGAAATGGAAACAAAAGGAACAATGGAAAAATGCTCTGGACACCCAGCAATGGGAATCCTATGAGAAGGAGTTAAAATCCAGAAAAATATTAGTATTGACAGGAGAAGATATTCTAGATTGGGGGTATAGAATGAAAGGGATATTCACAATTCAAGAAGGATACAATATCAAAACAAATAACATACAACATCAAGCCACCCACCTCTAGCAAAAAATATGGTTTGGGAAGCAATGGAAAAAAGCTGAATTTTTTCTATGGTTAGTAATTCACGAAAGGATACTAACCTAGGATCATATGCATAAACAAGGGATGCATGGACCATCCTCATGTCGGATGTGTTAGAAACATAATGAAACCATGTAACGCCTATTGAACAAGTACCTTGTCATGGAACAACTTTGGTAGAACCTCTCCTTTCTCGTTCAACAGACTAGTGGAGACAGAGAAAGTATCAAGCATACAATAGAAAATTGGAGAAAAGGGGGATTCCAAAGTCCAGTAATCAATTAGGCTTGGTAGATATCCCTAGGATTCCTCATGTGGGAAATATGGAAATAAAGTAACAAGAAAACTTTTCGGGATGAGACACAATAGGTAGATGAAACATGTAAAATAATAATTGATAATATCATAGAAAACATCCTTGTAGATAAATGGAATCGGGATGATTGGAAAGTGAATGCCCATGAGGCTCGCATACTGGAAAAATTGAATCTCAAATCACAAATTCTTTCTCCTGCTTCATGGAAATTGAAACCCATGGCATGCCAATTACGAGATAAACTCAGGACACCTCCATAGGGTTTCCTAAAACTCAATTACGACAGGGCCTCTAAAGGAAACCCGGGACAAGCTGGTGAAGCGAGAATTTTCAAAGATTCATGAGGAAAAGTAAGGAGGATTTATTCAATAGACTAGGGATATGAAAGCAATAATGAAGTAGAGCTTAATGCAGTTAAACATGGCCTCCTTATATAATGAAGAGACAATTTCAATAGGCTAATATTCGAAGGAGACTCAGCTTTGGTCACAGGAATTATCCAAATGCTTTAGTAGGGAGTTGGATGGGAACAAACTAGTAGCAGTTGGTGCACAACACAGCTCATATAGGAAATTAAGGATATGATTCCAAGCATAATCTATATAATACCTTCTCATATTCGAAGAAAATCGAACACAGCAACAAACTTGCTAGTGAATTGGGGGTGTCACCATCAAGGAAGGTATCTTGACAAAACTTGGGACACATCGCAACAGGAAGATGGTCTTGAAAATTTGCAAGAGATAGTGACCAAAGATAATATCCAAATTCAAATTCCCTGATCGGGGTGTGAAGGCCGCCAAAGGATGTACGAAGTGGTAGCCATCCACGTGGGCCACATGGTGGTATGGAGATGACACGGGTCGGAGGCAGTGGGCGGCTTGTCCCATGTCAAATAAAGGCGGCATTCAATGTAGACAGAAGAAAGCAGATTTTGTGAGACATTTTTTGGGATGCTCACCACAGCTAGAGGGAGAAAAGGTTAGAAGGTTGGTTCACCGATTAAGGTCATTCACTGTGAAAACATCTGAGGAGCATCCAACAGTGGAATTGTGGAAAAGGATGAGTTCTGTAGCCATCACGCAACGTTTTTCGGGTATTTTTTACTTTACTATCTTTTTCTGAGCATGGAAGTCATAAGTGTCATTGAGATGGGAGGGAATCATATCCTATTTGAAGCGGATCTTTGTCATGTTATTGAACCAGATGGGAACCATCCTTGTCCTGGTTATGTTATGATGCTCATTTGGGAGGATGCTTTGTTTGGGATGGTTTCTACAATGTTTTCCAAGGTTCATTGGTTTTATCAGTCTCGTCTTTGTCATTATATCTCCATGAAAGAGTCTACTTCAGTTTTCCCTAGTGATTGCCTCATAGTATGTCACCTGGTCAGTCATGTTGATTTCAACTTGCAGAATAGGAGTCTCTATTCTTCAGGCATGAGAAATGCAAGGGAGGTGGTGGGTGATGGTGCTTGGAGAAGCACAGCATGGTGTCTCCATCAATTTCCTCATGAAACCATACATCCTAACTCCTATTAGCAAAATTGTCTATACAGCTCTGCATGTCAATTATATGAACTTGCATGCATGTCTTATAATCATTATCTCGGGGTTAATGGTTTTGTCAATATCATCAACGTGGGTCCATACCCAGCTTTGATTTCAGGTAGAGGTCATGGTAATTCGGCTGGGGCCAGGGGCATTTTGCTATATATGTTGGGTTCCGGTTTGTTGTTTGTCAAGGGTGTCAAATCTATGACCCTGTATAATATTTATTATGGTTTACTGGGATTCACGGGCTCTTTCGAACAACTCTACATTTTTAGTTATAGTTTGGACTCTGGTATGTTGACTGTTGAGGGTGGTAATGTATTACTTTTTCATGGTAAATCCTTCAGCTGGGTGCTTATTATGAAAAGGAAATACTGTAAAATTCATAATACAGAGGCATTCTCACAGTGCTCTGTCCTGTGGCCTATTGGGTATGCACAATACATGACTTTGGTGCATCATTCTATGAGGGTGACACTGGTTGTGAAGAGGAGTTCTCACAGAGATACTATAATATGGGTAAACAAGCAGGTGAAATGTAATAAGGCTAAGGTGGTGGGAGGGAATCATCTGACCCTCAATAGACAGGAGGGGATTTTATCTATTCTTACTAAAAACAATGATTTTTCTTTGTTTCCATGTACAGGTCCTCCTAGCATATTTCACTCTCAGGTCTTTTCATGTCGAGTGAGAACCCCGGTGTGGATTCGGGTGAAGGTACAGTTGTTGGGAGACCGACCAAAAACGAAAATGGTGAAAGAGCGGGAAAGAAAAGGAAATGTTGGAAAAAGAGGCTCAATGAGAAGTACAGGTAAGGATAAAGTCAAGGAAAAGGTGGGACCCAGTAAACGAGGAAGAAAACCTAGTAAGGAAATCATGCAAAACCTATTACATGACTATGCAGTGGGTACACCCAAACAAGTAAAAGGCCTAATTTTAGGCTCCAAGCACAACCTCAAAACCATAGTTGAGGAAGATATGTGAGATGATGAAATGGAACCTATGGTAATTGATCACGGGAACACAAGAGGAAGATTGTCTATGTTTAAGCCGTCTATCCATATCTATTAGAAAATGAAATGTTTGATGGAAAAGGCCATTGTAGCATTTCAAGAGGTAGGAGGAGACCCAAAGGAAACTTCCATATTGGCTGAAATGCATAGAGATATTCAGGAAATTCACCTTCAACTACATCATCAAAATGTGTGTCTAGGTCGAATGGAATGTCAACTCCAAAGTATGCATCAATTTGATATGCATGGGTCAAGTGTCAAGGATCCGGCACCTATTGAATCATCATATGAGTAACTCCAGAGGTCTTTTGTTTTTTGTATGAAAGGGGTGTATAGCATTTACTTTTTTATTACTATGTCAAAAGATATAGAAGAGAATATACCTTATAAGGTATCTAGAGACAAGATTAAACACTTCCAATTTTGGTTGGCTTTTAACTCTTCCAGGTGGCATGGTTTCCTAGTTGCATGTTGAGGCTACCAAGCATATAATCTAATATTGTAACCTGTTGTTTTGTTTATAAGAATAAATAGAACAAAAATAAATTATAAAATCCAAATCCACAACTTAACATATCTCCAAATTCTTCCTTTTTCCTAAGATTATCCATATACTTCAAATCCATAATTTAAAATGAATAAACCACTCTGCTGGGGAAATATTTGTTCAAAAACAATCTAGCAGCCTCACAATGAAACAATGCTTCAAACAAAAAAACAAACCCTAATAATCTGAATCTACTAAATAATTGCATGTAAATCTTATTAATGTTTGAGCCATTTTCTCCCCAAGATCCACTACTTTCGCAATTGTCATGAAAAGTGAAACACCCCACAAGATGGCAGTCTTCACCTGGAAACAGGAAGGATAAGGCTGATAGCTTGACGATGATAGCCACCCATCAATATCCTCCTCGCTGGTTTCATTTGAACTATGACTGGAATGAGATCGCAATTCCTCAGTGTTGGATCTCCTACCACTTCTCTCTTCCCCCTACTAAAAACCTTTTGATGTCCTCACTATACATAAAACACATCGTACGGTGGTCTCCAAGGTTGGGGCAGCAAAACTATGGCAAATGCCCATATTTTTCTTTGGAGGGAGGACTTATTAGTTGCTCGTTTCTATGACAGACCAAAATTACCATTCTCATCAGAATGGCATCTAATCCACGGGGCGCAAATACACAGGATATACCATCGATCATGGCACCTGTAATAATCCTCCTCCATTTGCGGTCATCGAGCATCCTTTCAGGGTTTTTGTATTCATAGACCAAATATCGATTATTGATCTCAAAATCGTAAACATATTTTATTACCAGATTTTCTTCTTCATCTGCCAACTTTTCTCTGGCCTCCATAAAGCTAAGGTCTTCAAATTTATATGGTTCTCCCTCTTCTAATTTCTTTAATATTTCCCCGCCTTCCTGCATTATTCTTTGGCTCTTCCACAGCTCATTCACTATCATTTGATTGCAAAGGCACTATGTGTGATTCGTTCTTTGACTCATATTTAGGTAGTTTTTCTTCATCAACTTCTCTGATTGTTTGCTTTCTTTCCTTGACAACTCTGGAGGAGATCCAACACACCCCTCTCTCATTGGATTTCAACTATTTTCTGATCGCTTTCTTAGCCTCTTGGTCTTTTTGGCAAATTAATTAATCTTGGGCTTCATACCTTTCCGCAGTTAGGGTTACTGTTTGGCATCAACTTGTTGTTTAGTTCATGGAGTCAGGCCGAGTTGAGAGAATCACTATTTTGTTCTTCATTTTTCTATCCCAATTGGATGCCAAAAACCTAACAAATCAAAATCCCACAAATCGAGGAAACAAGTCCAAAAAAGAAATCTGTAATATCTATTTCGATTTAACAAAAATTCACCGTTATTGTTTATATAAAAATTCTATGGTACAAATTAATAATAATATAATATATTATTATTATTATTATTATTTTCAATAAATATAGTATACATATTTTTTAATAATATAAAAATATAATTTTTAATTTAAAATGTTGAATATGTTAAATTTATAAAATTATTTATTATTATAATTTTAATTATTAATGAGTATGTCAAAATGTATTTTATTAGACAAGGGTGATAAGTATTTATAGAAAAAATTGATCCTTAACCATGTGAGATATTTCATTGGTTATGGTTTTTAATAATTTTTTCAATGAGATTAATTATATTAAATTTTTGTTCATATAAATCTTTATATTTCAGAAATTATTTAATTTAATTTTTTATTAAAGTGGTGAGTAGAATTCATTATATTAGATTTCACTTATATTAATATTTATGTTTTAAAATTATTATTATAGTTGAAATAATTTTAATAATAAGTTAAATTTAATTCAAAGTTCACTGTATTTAATTAAAAAATTATTAGATTTATTAATTTATTAATTTATTTTATTATTAAATCAATAGTTAAAATTCTTTAAAATTAGTTTATTTTATTATTAAATAAATAGTTAAGATTCTTTAAAATTAGTTGGAATATTATTTAGAACCATGTTGATAGACTACAGTCAGCGATAAATAACTTTAAATGTTTCCAAAACAGCATCATTTCATAGGATCTTTATTTTGTATTTAGTATTTGATTATTAAATAAATAGTTAAGATTCTTTAAAAATAGTTGGAACATTATTTAAAACCATGTTTATGGACTATATTCAGTCATACATAACTTTAATTTTTTTCAAAATAGCATCATTTCATAGGATTTTTATTTTGTTTTTAGCACTGTGCATTTCATTAGTTCATAAAATTTAATGAAATAATTAAATGATGATCAATTGACTAAGCTCTTTGTTGTCTAAATGTAATGTTCTACTATTCTTTAGACACATTCTCTACTATTTGACAATTTTTAATTAATGAAGATGTTTAGAAGACATGATGGGATGGTTAAAATTTTAACTAATTTACTATTAATTCTTTTGGTAAATATATTCAACCAACCCCAATACTTTTACCAATTAACATCTTAGAAGATTTTACAAAACCTTTATCACTTAGTTTTCAACTTTTTGGAAATATATTAGCTGACGAATTGGTAGTTGTCGTTCTTGTTTCTCTGGTACCTTTAGTAGTTCATATACCTGTAATGTTCCTGGGATTATTTACGAGCGGTATTCAAGATCTGATCTTTGCAACTCTAGCTGCAGCTTATATAGGTGAATCCATGGAGGGTCATCATTAAATCACTGTCCAATCAGACAGAATAGTTTCTAAGTATCGTACCAACGCATGACTTGATATGTATGGTGGAAGCAAATCATATTTCTTAGTAAAAAGAGCTTGGTAACAAGATTTAAGATCGGTTAACTACTTCTGTCCATTAGATCTCCAGATAGAGTGGATCCAATTGGTCCATTTGTATAGAAATATGAAAGAAAATAGGATCGAACAGGTTCACTAATCGGAGTTGTTTGAGTAAAGAATGTACCCCGGCGTAGAATGATGAAATTTTTGTTCCCAGCAAGGGGAGGATTTTTTTCGAGCGTGTTTACTTTGTATATAATTCGTTTCATATATTAATCCATTTATATTGATTAAAAAAGCCTTTTAGATTATATGGATTAATATATCATCTGTAGATGTTATATATAATGACTTATAGGCTTTTACGCAGTCTATTCTCTCTCCGTGATAAGAATTCATATGTTCAATAAAATGGAATCTTTATTTTCGAATATTATTCAGATGAAATATTTTCATAAGGGATAGTAGGTTTCCTTATTCGTTGATATTATCACTTTGATACCGAAATATTTTGGGTTCTTAGTTGTTCGGAAGAAATCGTTCCATAATTTTACCATTGGTGAACACTCAATAGATGAAACTGTTGTATTATACACTATTTCCTTATCTTAGTAAGAGGAGATTACCATGGATCCCTTAATTTCTGCTGCTTCTGTTATTGCTGCTGGATTATCTGTAGGGCTTGCTTCCATTGGCCCTGGCGTTGGCCAGGGCACTGCTGCGGGCCAGGCTGTAGAAGCTATTGCGAGACAACCAGAAGCAGAAGGTAAAATACGAGGTACCTTACTGCTAAGTTTAGCTTTTATGGAAGCTTTAACAATTTATGGACTAGTTGTGGCCCTAGCGCTTCTATTTGCGAATCCCTTTGTTTAATCCTGAAAAAAAAAAAAAAAGGATCCCTACACCTCGTCATTACATTAGTATTTCTCCAAGAATTTCCTTGTTCAGCTGCGGGAGAGGCTGATCTTAATAATTAGCAAATGAATTCTTCTTCCTACTTCGGTCGGAAAGATTCATGACGCGTGTGACAGGGAAGGGAGGGGAATGGATAGGGCAAGCAAATTCATTTTATCCTTTTCTTTTTATCCTTATCAAAAACCTGGGACTAAGTATCCAAAATATTCTTATCCAGAACTAGATAGGATCAAAAAAGAAAAGAACAAAATGATGTAGAACATATCCTTATCTATGAGGGGCGAGCATATGAAAATGTAATTGATCCTTTCATTTCCTTGAGTTATTGGCCTTCTGCTGGGGGTTTCGGATCAAATACCAATATTTTAGAAACAAATATAATAAATCCAAGTGTGGTACTTAGTGTACTGATCTATTTTGGAAAGGGAGTGTGTGCGAGTTCTATATTCGAATAATATGGCTGGGCCCAACCAGCTGCACTTTAGAGATAGAAAAGTGCATGATCTCAACGAATTACTTCCGAACGGGGAATAGCGAAGAACTATAGCATTTCGTAATTGATTGGGAAATGAACTCTTATTTTATACCAACCAATGAGGGAGGACCACTAGAATTAGTTGGGGATATGATTGAATTATCTAGGGAGATTTCTAGTCCTTATCCTTGGTTCTATATTAGTTTGATCAGTAGAGGATCGTATGGTTCCTCTTAGATTAGTTTTTTATGATACTCACTATACTTAAAATTGGATTGGAATTGAAAACTTAGAAATTAGCGGGTTTTTAGTCTACGAATACTCAATTGACCAATTAAATCATCATAACGAAGTTTATCCCTCTTGGATAGATAAACCAGAAGTTGCTTACGTTTGCTCAAAATAAGCCACAAATCCCTTTGGGATGAATAGTCTCTTCCATGCAATTGCAGATGCTGGGTAAGTCTTAGGACCCGATTAGTTTAAAAAAATACCTGAGATTCAACAGATCCTCTCTGTTTATCGGGAATCAGAGATGAACTAATGGACAAATTCTTTACCATAAAAAATAAAAAAAAATAAAAAAATAAAAAAAAATTATCAGAGCTTCATCTTTTTTTTTTCTCAAGTCAGAAAAAAGAATTAGATTCTTTCTTTCATTTTCATGGTTCATATAATAATTCTGATTCGTTCCGACCATTTTGATTTAAGAAAAATTGGTCGGATTCTTCTCACATTGATGAAACGGAACGAACAGATTGGTTCAATTTTGGACATATCCTGAAACTCCATTGAATCAATCCATTCTTTTTTCTTTTTTTTTACGAAAATGGAATTGAAGCCAAAAATTTATCAATTGACAGTTAGGGGATACATACATATTCTCAACATCGCAGATCGACTCCCATCATTTGTATTGAACCAATTTCTATTCATGCACAAAATATCCTCTAATCGATAACTAGGCCAAAGAAAACGTTTAATTCTTTGTGTTGTATCTACACTAAGATGTTGGTCTCTTCCCATGAGTTCTTCGTCATTTTGTATGGATTTTCCGTTGAAAAATCCTACATTATCGTTCTCCAGATCAAATCGATTCAATATTCGAAATTCTCTACGACGTTTTGGAAGCAGAATATCTTCTAAATTGAAGGAACTCAAAATATTTTTGTCATCCCCCAGACCGGCTCTTTTTATTTTTTCCGACTTCAACCACATACTAAAAATTTTATATATAAGGAGATTATCATTAACTATGCTTGATAAATTATATGGCTCGGAGGACGCTATTGTTTTAGGGATTTCATCTTCTTTCTTTTTTGGAACATCTGCATTGCTATCCTTTGCATTGCTATCCTTTGCATTGATATCATTTGCATTTCTATCCTTTGCATTGATATCATTTGCATTGCTATCCTTTGCATTGATATCATTTGCATTGCTATCCTTTGCATTGATATATTTTTCATAGCCTTTTAGATCCTCATAAATAATAAGGAACATTAGATTCAGGTCAATATTTTCCTCATAGGTCCGCATAAATTTTGCCGGATCCTCGATTTCGAGAAGAATTCTGCACATCCTCGCCAGATCGGATATCTTTTCTTCCGATATAGCTTTTAGTATTTTGTGTTGAACAAGAACTTGATTAGTTTTTCTATTTCAATTAGTTTTTTTCTTTCCATCAGTTTTTTGATCTTCTACTTTCAAACCAAATTGTTTCTGTTTTACCTTACCAGATTGTTTCTCTTCTACTTCACCAGTACCAGTTTGTTTCTCTTCTACTTTCAAACCAAATTGTTTCTGTTTTACCTTACCAGTTTGTTTCTCTTCTACTTCACCAGTACCAGTTTTTTTCTCTTCTACTTTTTTGTTTTGAACATCTGATCTAATAATACCTATTCTTTCCTCTATAACTTTGATTCTTTCCTCCCGTTCTTTTTCCTCTATCTTTTTCCACTCTTGCGCTTCGCTTAAAATCGAATATCCTGGTATGAACTTCGAGTTATCATATATGTTCTCTTTTCCCGAAAGTTCTGGGAATAACCAAAATTTTAAATCTAATCCGGATCTTCTCTTCTCGATTTTGAGAGTATCCAATGTAAAATTGAGAATATCCAAATCTTTTGTAAAATTGAGAATATCCGAATCTTTTGTAAAATTGAGAATATCCGAATCTTTTGTAAAATTGAGAATATCCAATTCTTTTGTAAAATTGAGAATATCTGAATCTTTTGTAAAATTGAGAATATCCAATTCTTTTGTAGAATTGAGATAACTATATGATAAGAGATCGTATCTGTAACGTTTGTTCATTTTTCGAAGTAGTCCCAAAGAAGGTTCTATCACAGTCGCAAATATATAATCTTTTTTTTTGTTCATAGGGAATGAATCGTTCTTCATAGCACGTACATTGCTTATTGACTCTATTTCTCCATTTCTGTGGGTTTATCCTAGACCATATCCGTGGGGATAATTTGTACCGGTCAAAACATCTCAACCATTGTTTCCAGTCATTCTCTTTCAGATCTTGTGGTTTTTCGTGATCCAATATTCTTTGTATATCTAATAATTCTTTGATCTTCTTCTTGACCAAGGGATATGATGTTTGGGCTCGATATTTCAAAAAATACTTTGAATAGGACCTGTCGATTGCCCCTATCTGCCATATCTTGTGAAATACATATGCTTGGGACATTGATAACATGTTTCGATCAGGAAGAATTTCAAAATATTTTCTTTTTTCCTTGATCGAATAGTAGTTGGTAATTTCACCTCTATTTATTTTTGAAATATCATTATTGATAATGAATATTCGTCCGTAAATTGTTGCTATATTCCTCGTGGATTGAATCCAAGCGAATCGAATCCAAAATTTTATATTTGACCCAATGAAATGAATAACACTTAGGAAGAGATATCGGTCCATTATTTTCAGAAAAAGTTTCATTAATTTCATTGAATAGAACCTTTTTCGGATTAATTGGACACTTTTATTTCAAAGTCGACCAAAGGCTGTAACCAACCACCATTTTTAATGTTGCTCCCAATATGTTGCATCCTTAGATCGTATGCACCTCTCGAATTTACCGCAGACATTCCAGTTATAGGAGAGCTATTTATGATTGCGATAGATTCGATCCGCTCTTTCATTGTGGTCGTCCAGTCATCTGGATCTTTCACATTAATTGTTTGGGTTTCATATCCAAATTGATCATTAACTTCTGATGAATCATTTTCACTACCGACATTTGAAACCAATTCGTAGATATTTGTCACCAATTAGGTCGGGAGATCGGATCGATTATAAAAATATGAGCCTAATTAGTCGATTTATTAGTGAGCAAGGAAAAATATTATCCGGCCGAGTGAATAGATTAACTTCAAAACAACAACGTCTAATGACTAACGCTATTAAACGAGCTCGTATTCTATCTTTGTTACCTTTTCTTTATAATGAGAACTAATTGAATCCGTGGAAATAAGCCTACTCCTTAATCAAATCGGAGCTGGGATATCTGTTTGATAAAGATGCAGATCTTGAGTCTATTGTTGAAAAAGTCAACAGGATTTCATTTTTGGAAAAGAATTGGATTGAATTCTTTTCGTTCATTTCCAATCCAATATTGAAAAAAATTTCAATGTTTCGACCTTCCCGGAGGGAATTCTCCGGGATAATCTATTCTATCCATTCCATCTTTACCTATTTATTTCATCGTACATAAATAGAACTATTATTCCCTAATAGTACCCTATTAGATAGGGAAAGTACATAGCAAGAGAAAGAAACATTCCCTATATTGGGGCCTAAATACTATATGAATATAGGATATAGTATTAGGGAATAATAGTAATTAAGAGGAATATTCCCCTAGAGGATACACCAACTATATTCCCAATTTAGTTGGTAGTTGGTTTCGATAATAGTATTAGGGAAAGTACCCATTATGGATATACGATTGAGCCCTTTTCATATATTGAGGTATACCTAAATGATCTAATAGGTTTATATATTGGTATGGTAATTATGTATCGGAAAGAGTTGATTATTCAAGTCGTTCCGTTATTGTGGTGGGTCCCTTTCTATCATTGTACCAATGTGGATTACCCTCAGAAACAGCAATAGAGCTTTTTCAAGCATTTGTAATTCGTAGTCTCATTGGACGACATATTGCTCCCAACCTAAGAGCTGCTAAAAGTATGATTCGAGATAAGGGACCCATTGTATGGGAAGTACTTCAAGAGGTTATGCAAGGACATCCCGTATTGTTGAATCGAGCACCTACCTTACACAAATTGGGAATACAAGCATTTCAACCTATTTTAGTAGAAGGACGTGCCATTCGTTTACATCCATCGGTTTGTGGAGGATTTAATGCAGACTTTGACGGAGATCAGATGGCTGTCCATGTACCTTTATCTCTGGAAGCTAGAGCAGAAGCTCGTTTACTCATGTTTTCTAAGACAAATCTTTTGTCTCCAGCTATCAGGGATCCTATTTCTATACCAACTCAGGATATGCTTCTTGGGCTTTATATATCAACGGTCGAAAATAGTCAAGGTATTTACGGGAATAGGTACCATCCGTATCACTCGGAAAAGAAAATATTTTCTTGTAAGAAACCTTCCTTTTATAGTTATGATGATGTGCTCAGAGCTTACCGACAGAAATGAATTGACTTATACAGCCCCTTATGGCTCCGGTGGGGGGAATTGGATTTACGTATCATTACCTCAGTAAAACAAGAAGCCCCTATCAAAGTTCAATATGAATCTTTGGGTACTTTCCACGAAATCCATGAACATTATCGAATAAGAAAAGGTAGAATGGGGGGAATTTTTAATATATACATTCGAACAACTGTTGGTCGTACTCGTTTCAATCGAGAAATGGAAGAAGCCATACAAGGGTTTGCCTGTTTTGAACACCCAAAGAAATCACTACCAGCTCTCAGGATCTAATGTTATTGATCTTATGATTTTTTCATTAGTGTAGATATAGAGATCGAGGAAGCCTTCGAATAATCGGCTTGAACCCATTTCTTAATCCTACTCATGAAAATATGGAGATTTTTACTTATGAAGAAACAAACTAGATTTCCCTTTGATAATTTTCCCTTTTATAATAAAGTGATGGATAAAACTACCATTAAAAAGCTTATTAGCAGATTAATAGATCACTTCGGAATGACATATACATCACATATCTTGGATCGCTCTGTGGCTATGGCTAAAAAGGATTGTTCTGTGGCAGAGGACGAGGATTGCTCTGTGGCTATGGCTAAAAAGGATCGTTCTGTGGCAGAGGATGAGGACTGCTCTGTGGCAGAGGACGAGGACCCAGAGGACGAGGACCGTTCTGTGGCAGAGGATGAGGACCGCTCTGTGGCAGAGGACGAGGACCGTTCTGTGGCAGAGGACGAGGACCGTTCTGTGGCAGAGGATGAGGACCTCTTTGTGGCAGAGGACGAGGACCCAGAGGACGAGGACCGCTCTGTGCCTAGAGAGAAAAAAAAACTTAAAGGACTTCCGATATCATGGTTCAAGCAACCATGTCCCATTAAGTTCTTTGATCCTGATAGAATTTATCAACCGATACGATATATCGGGAATAGCCCATTTCATCGCCTAAAGCCTGTGAGGACCGAAGTCTCTCAATATTGTTTTGGTGCATACTCGAGTGATGGAAAAAAAATAATCTCTTTTACACTTTTACCTAGTGTATTGGCCCTTAGGGAAAAGCTGGGGAAATATAGAGATATTTTAGATACTTCTTGCTTATCTGAGGATCCTTATCATAGATGGAACCATACCATGAAAAGAAGAAGAGATTCTTTAGAGAATGAATTTTCGGATCGAGTGAAAGCTCTAAGCCATGGATCTCCCGTTGAAAATGTTATAGAAAGGAGAGTGAAATTCTCCAATTCTCAGGGGGATTCTTTTACTAAAATGTATGATCCATTGCTTAATGGGGCATTGCGTGGAACAATAGACCAATTCGAGTCCCCCAAAATGCTGAATGATTTAATCATTTCGATCATTTCGAATCTTTCGGATTTTATAGAGATACCTATAAAAGACTGTAAAGAGGGATTTCCGAATGATCAATTTGGGTATGGGTACCATATCTCTGAGCATTGGCAGGAATTGGAACACAAAAGCTTTCAACTACCCTGGGAACCCTTACCTACAGATACTTTTCGGTCACTTGTTTCGAGCACTAAATCATCGAAAAGAGGAAAAGTTAAACCTATTTCGAAACGGCTTTATCCATTATTAGAACGAATAATTCCAAATCAAGCAAAGAAGATATTTGAAGAGTATTTGTCAAATATAGATTCTTCTTTTGGTAAATTGATCTATCCAAAAGATGATGATTCGTTGATACATTTCCTGTGGTTGGAAATAGCCTTTCGAGTGGCCTATATGGATCTCGCACCGGAAATAGCTTCATGTAATGAACAGATCTACACAAACTCTTTAGTGAATATTTACAACCAAATTGATGGTAGAAACGTTGCGCCCACAGGTACCATAAAATGGGAATTGATTCTTTCTCTTTTTACTACGGAACAGATTTTCCTTTTCGAGTCTTTGGCGCAACATGAGTGGACAATACTACGAAATTGTCGCAGGAATGTATCTACGGATGATTCAACGCAAACGAAAGATTTTATTGACCTTTACGGGAAAATACTATTAAATTAACCTCTCCAATTTAGAGAAATTAAAAAACATTTGCCTCGATGGCCATCTGATTTGATGATGGCTAAACGTGATGGTGGTGGTGATGATAGAGGCCCAATTCAAATATCAACGAGTAGGATTCGTACAAGAAAGGTCAAAAGTAAACTGACCCTTGATTTTTGGAAAGAAAGAATAGTTTTAAAATGTTATCATGCCGAGTCAGATTATCGTCGGAGCTTAATTAGAGGATCCATACGTGCTAAAAGACGGAAAATTATGATATGGAAGAGGGTACAACCAAATGTACATTCCCTTTTCTTTTTGAGAAGAATGGAAATACCCACTTATCCTAAAGATTATTATGACACGTTTGATTATGGTAGAGTGAATCAGGAACAAATCCAGAAAGAAGTTAGGGAGAAAATCCATAGAGGCAAATACTTGGATCCAGTCCTCCACAATACGACACTTGCTGAGCAAGTATGTTTAGCGTGGCCAGAAGTGCACTATTTCAGAGGTCTCGTATTAGTGGCTCAATCAAATATTAGAAAAAAGATAATATTACCATCACTTATAATAACCAAAAATATTGGTCGTATATTATTATTTAAAGCCCCCGAATTTTCCCAAGATTGGGAAGAAATGCATCTCAAATGCGGTTCTGATGGTACCGAATTTTCTAAAACAGGATTCCCAGACAAATGGTACAAATATGGTATGCAGATAAAGCTTATATTTCCAAATTCGTTTGAAGCCTTGGCATAGCCAATCTAAAAAAAGACTGTATTTGCGTTGGAGTTATTTAACGACCCTTGGATTTGAAACTGACATACCTTTCGGTGATCCAAACCCAAAGCTAGGAATTTTTTCTGAATTTTTTCAACCTATCTTCAAAAAAGTGAAGAAATGATTGAAGAAAGGATTGAAGAGAGAATTGATTCTCTTCAAAAAAGTGAAGAGACGATTGATGGGATCTACAGGAATAAGACGTGTTCCACGAGTTAGATATATAGACAAAAGTGAACTTAATGACCGGATATAAAATAAATTACTAAGTGAGACTGAGACTACCCCTATCGGTAGTGCAAATGATTCATCAGAAGTTAATGATCAATTTGGATATGACACCCAAACAATTAATGTGAAAGATCCAGATGACTGGACGACCACAATGAAAGAGCAGATCGAATCTATCGCGATCATAAATAGCTCTCCTATAACTGGAATGTCTCTGATGGATTCAGAGATTCATACCGGATCGAAGGGAAGTTTTAACATATTGGGATCAACATTAAAAAAATTATTGGTTCAGATTCGGCGAATACCTGGTCGATTTCGAAATAAAAGTGTCCAATTAATCCGAAAAAGGTTCTATTCAATGAAATTAATGAAACTTTTTCTCAAAAGAATGGACTGATATCTCTTACTAAGTGTTATTCATTTCATGGGGTCAAATATAAAATTTTGGATTCGATCCGCTTGGATTCGATCCACGGGGAATATGGCAACAACTTACGGATGAATATTCATTATCAATAATGATATTTCAAAAATAAACAGAGGTAAAATTACCAACTACTATTCGATCAACGAAAAAAGAAAAGATTTTGAAATTCGTCCTGATCGAAACATGTTATCAATGTCCCAAGCATATGTATTTCACAAGATATGGCAGATAGGGGCAATCGACAGGTCCTATTCAAAGTATTTTTTGAAATATCGAGCACAAACATCATATCCCTTGATCAAGAAGAAGATCAAAGAATTATTAGATATACAAAGAATATTGGATCACGAAAAACCACAAGATCTGAAAGAGAATGACTGGAAACAATGGTTGAGATGTTTTGACCAGTACAAATTATCCCCACAGATATGGTCTAGGATAAACCCACAGAAATGGAGAAATAGATTCAATAAGCAATTTACGTGCTATGAAGAACGATTAATTCCCTATGAACAAAAAAAAGATTATATATTTGGGACTGTGATGGAACCTTCTTTGGGACTACTTCGAAAAATGAACAAACGTTGAATCCATCAGATATTAGACCACCATTATGGATAGGGTGGGAACATTGAATCCATTATTGCCGCTATCCTATCCTATGGTAGGGTATTGTACCTAGTACATCGGCTTTCACAATTCCTTCTTTGTCCACCAGAACTACTGGAAATGTTTCGAAAAAGGTAGGCATACGACGTACAAAAAGCTCATTTCCCTCCTTATCTTTGAAGATAGGGTGTCCTAACCAACCAACAGTTATTCCATCTCCATTTTCCATTGCACCTGCTTTGAATAACCCCCCCTTAGCTGGATTATTACCAATGTAATCATAAAAAGCGAGTTTCTCGGGAATTTTGGACCAAGCTTCTGATAGGCTCAAATTTTCGGCCAGACCGGCACGAACCCGTCGATCTATTTCTTGTTGGAAGTACCCCTGATCCCACTGGTAACGAGTGGGACCAAATAATTCGACCGGAGTAGTCGCGGAGCCATACCACATGGTCCCAGCAACAATGAAAGCTGCAAAAAACACAGCAGCAATACTGCTGGATAGGACCGTTTCAATATTCCCCATGCGTAATCCTACGTATAAACGTTGGGGAGGACGAACACGGAGATGGAATAGACCTGCTAATATACCCAAAATACCCGCTGCTATATGATGAGAAGCTATTCCTCCCGGAACAAAAGGATCAAAACCTTCAGCTCCCCATGCTGGATCCACTGGTTGTATTTTTCCAGTTAGTCCATAAGGATCAGACACCCATATCCCAGGACCATACAAACCCGTTACATGAAATGCTCCAAATCCGAAACAAGCTACTCCCGAGAGGAATAAATGAATTCCAAATACTTTTGGCAAATCTAAACAAAGTTTTCCCGTACGTTCATCATAGAATATTTCCAGATCCCAATATACCCAATGCCAAATAGCTGCCAAAAACATCAGGCCAGAAAACATGATATGTGCCCCGGCCACACCTTCATAACTCCAAATACCGGGATTAATTACAGTTTCTCTGGTGATGTTCCATCCACTCCATGAATCCTTTATTCCCAAACGAGTCATAAAGGGTATAATGAACATACCTTGTCTCCACATTGGATCAAGAACAGGATCGGATGGATCAAAAACTACTAATTCATACAGAGTCATTGAACCGGCCCAACCAGCAACTAGAGCTGTATGCATTATATGTACAGAAATTAACCAGCCAGGATCATTCAATACGGCGGTATGAACGCAATACCAAGGCAAACCCATGCAAACACCCCTTTATCGGAAAAAGTAGACACTTTGTAACTTTCTCACATTGGATTGGAAGAGATCATGTTATTGAGCTAGACCCAGATCATCTCGAAAGTGAACATCTATTCACTTGGACATTGCTAATGATGGAACAGGTTTGAAACAATTTTGTTCATACATAATTGTAGGTAGAGACAAAGATATTTTATTGTTTGTATGTACCAATACACAATGTAGGGATTGGTCCCATTTATATTGATAAAAAAAAAAGAGGAAACGATATCTTCTCATCCTTCCATTCGTCCATGAACGATACCTTTGCAATTTATGGACCAGGTGATATATAATTTTTGATTAAAAATAGAATTTTTCTACTCAAGAGCGAAGCTATTACTGTTTATGGAACAGGAATACTTTACGGCGGAAAAAATAAAATACTGAGCATAGTTAAAATGCTCAGTCAAAATGAGAACTTTATCACTTTGTGTTATGCAATGAAAAAAAGTATAACTTATGTTTTGACCTTTTTGGCCATTTTTATCCTTCTTCAAAGGGTCAAAATAGGAAGTTAGTCTCTAGGTTAATGGGTCTTTTCCGTTCCATAGAAATATTTTACTATGCTTACTCTTACATGGTCGAAATCTCGGAGTGAGGAACCTATCTTCAAATTAAAGATCTATCAAGTCTTTTTTTTTTTCCTCCAACATACTTACTATATTTGTACAATACCAAGAAAGGATTCATTATAGGATCTTAAATTGGAGCATATATAGAACAGAACCTCTCATTGATTCCCACGACCCTACTGCCCGGTCAATTTTCTTTTACTTCATTCCAGATTCTCCCAGCTGATATCAAATCTTAATCCCGTTGTATAAATTGAGTGTTCAATTTCATTCGGAAAAAGACATTCCTTCTCCAACAATGTCTTTGTAATTTGATCCAATAACACTCTGTTAGATAGGAACAGATTTGATAAATATTGATAACTCTCGAATAGAGTATTATAAAGAAAATATTCATTAGATAATAAACTATTGGTTCCGAGCCATCCTTTTTGGCGATGAATTAACGATTGGAAGCGGTCAACCCTTTCTCTCGAATTTTCGATCAACCAACATTTATATAAATATGGAGAAGAATATGGTTGTATATGTTCCAAGTGGATACCAATTTCTTGAATGTATCAATGGATTAACAGGAACAAATTACTCCAACTCGATACCGACAAGAATTTATAGTTATTGCATGGGAAAAAATCCATTTTAGAAGTATTTTTCCTTTCCAATATTTTTCCGTTGGAGTTTCCCTTATTTCTTTTCTCGAACATAATGATGCTAATCACGCTCTAATGGGTTCTAATATGCAGCGTCAAGCAGTTCCACTTTTTCGACCCGAGAAGTGCATTTCCGGAACTGGGTTGGAAGGTCAAGCAGCTCTAGATTCAGGAAGTGTAGCTATAGCTACACAAGAGGGAAGGATCGAGTATATCGATGCTGTAAATATAACTTCATCGATTAATGGAGACATTGTACGAACAGAATCGGTTATATATCAATGTTCTAATACAAATACTTGTACGCATCAAAAACCTCAAGTTCGTCAAGGGGAATGTGTAAAGAAGGGACAAATTCTGGCGGATGGTGCAACTACGGTAGGGGGAGAACTCTCTTTGGGAAAAAACGTTTTAGTAGCTTATATGCCATGGGAAGGATACAATTTCGAAGACGCAATACTAATTAGTGAACGTGTGGTATACGAAGATATTTATACCTCTTTCCATATCGTAAGATACAGGATTGAAATCTGTATGACGAGCCAGGGTCCTGAAAGAATCACTAGAGAAATACCTCATTTAGATGCTCATTCACTTCGTCATTTGGACGAAAATGGTCTTGTAAAGCTAGGATCTTGGATAGAAACAGGTGATGTTTTGGTAGGTAAATTAACGCCTCAAACAACAGAAGAATCATTATGTACCCCAGAAGGAAGATTATTACAAACCATATTTGGTATTGAGGTATCGACTGCGAGAGAAAGTTGTCTCAGAGCACCTATAGGTGGAAAGGGTCGAGTTATCGACGTGAGATGGATCAATAGAGTAGATGATTCCGGTGATAATGCGGAAACAGTCCACGTATATATATCACAAAAACGTAAGATACAAGTGGGTGATAAAGTAGCTGGAAGGCATGGTAATAAAGGTATTATTTCAATAATTTTGCCGAGACAAGATATGCCCTATTTGCAAAATGGAATACCAGTTGATATGGTATTGAATCCATTAGGGGTACCTTCACGAATGAATGTAGGACATATCTTTGAATGTTTGCCCGGTTTAGCAGGAAACCCGATGAACAAACATTATAGAATAACACCTTTTGACGAAAAATACGAGCGAGAAGCTTCGAGAAAACTAGTGTTTCCTGAACTTTATAAAGCTAGTGAGCAAACAGCTAATCCATGGGTATTCGAACCAGATCATCCTAGAAAACATAGATTAATTGATGGAAGAACAGGAGCTGTTTTTGAACAACCTGTTACAATAGGAAAAGCTTATATGTCGAAATTGAGTCATCAAGTTGATGAGAAAATACATGCACGTTCGAGTGGACCTTATGCACGGGTTACACAACAACCTCTTAGAGGAAAATCCAAACGAGGGGGGCAACGAATAGGAGAAATGGAAGTTTGGGCTCTAGAAGGTTTTAGTGTTGCTTATATTTTACAAGAGATGCTTACTCTCAAATCTGACCATATTAGAACTCGTAATGAAGTACTTGGTGCCATTATCACTGGAGGGCCAATACCTAAACCCGACACTGCTCCAGAATCTTTCCGATTGCTCATCCGAGAATTACGATCTTTAGCTCTAGAATTGAATCATGCTATTATATCTGAGAAAGACTTTCAGATAGATAGAGAGGAAGTTTGATCACAATAAATTGAGATCTTTTATGATTGAACAGAATAAACATCAACAACTTCGAATTGGATTAGCTTCTCCCGAACAGATTTGTGCTTGGTCCGAAAAAAATTTACCTAATGGCGAGATAGTTGGACAGGTGACTAAACCTTATACTCTACATTATGAAACTAATAAACCAGAAAGAGATGGATCGTTTTGTGAAAGAATCTTTGGACCTATCAAAAGTAGAGTTTGTGCTTGTGGAAATTCTCCAGTGATCGGAAATGAGAAGATAGACTCAAAATTTTGCACACAATGTGGAGTTGAATTCGTTGATTCTCGAATTCGAAGATATCAAATGGGATACATTAAACTGGCATGTCCGGTGGTTCACGTATGGTATTTGAAATGCCTTCCCAGTTATATTGTGAATCTATTAGCTAAAACTCGGAAAGAATTAGAAGGTCCAGTATATTGCGATGTGTGACTTGATCACAAGTTCCGATCATACAGATCCGTAATCAGGAACTGTCATCCTATTAAATCTCATTGGGATGCCTTTAGCTCTGACATGCCCCTCTGGAGGAGTAGCATGAAGCTCAGAATTATAAGCATCTTTTAAAGATGTTGAGAAAGAGGAATTAGTCCAGGGTTTAGATATTCTGTATCAAATTGCTAATTGAACTTTGTGAAAACACTTCTTTCAGATAATGGAATTTGAAAGTCATTCTCTTCTCTTTTATTTGGGTTAGCCCCGAATAGAGGTATTCCGGACCGAAGATATGGCTATAGGAGTCTATTCATCGCACATATGCTTCGATCAATAGTATTGTAACCATCGAAGTAAAGCAAAGCAAGCAGAAACCTAAAGGATCAAATGGAACGAGATAAAGACAAGTAAATCCCTAATTGAAGGTCTTTCAAGAAGAAAAGTATTGTTCGGAAGGGAGGAGACTGCTCAATAATTCCATATCTATGTTGTAGAATCATAACATAAAGGAATACTCAATTTCACTTGGAACTTGAGCAGAGAGTAGCGATCTCTCTTCAGAGCGAAAAAGAGTTTTTTTTCATCTTTTTTTTTATAGTTACTTGAGCCGGATGAGAGGAAACTTTCACGTCCGATCCTGAGGGGGGGGAAATCTTAGAATAACCTATCCAAATCTTTTTCTTGCTAGGCCCATAGCTAAAAAACCAACTTTATTGAGATCACTGGGTACATTCAATTATGAGATTCAATCCTGGAAAGATATTATTCCTCATTACCTCTCTGCTCGTCCTCATTACCTCTTTGCTCGGGGTTCTGGAACATTTAAAGAGAGAGAAATAGCTACTGGGGGAGATGCTATCGGGGAACAACTAACGGGTCTGGATCTGCAAATGATTATAGATCGTTCACATATGGAATGGAAGAACTTGGTGGAATTGCATTGCTATCCTTTGCATTGATATCATTTGCATTGCTATCCTTTGTATCATGACCTTTCGCATTGATATCATTTGCATTAACTTTAATGATATATTTTTCTATAGCCTTTAGATCCTCATAAATAATAAGGAACATTAGATTCAGGTCAATATTTTCCTCATAGGTCCGCATAAATTTTGCCGGATCCTCGATTTCGAGAAGAATTCTGCACATCCTCGCCAGATCGGATATCTTTTCTTCCGATATAGCTTTTAGTATTTTGTGTTGAACAAGAACTTGATTAGTTTTTCTATTTCGATTAGTTTTTTTCTTTCCATCAGTTTTTTTATCTTCTACTTTCAAACCAAATTGTTTCTGTTTTACCTTACCAGTTTGTTTCTCTTCTACTTCACCAGTACCAGTTTGTTTCTCTTCTACTTTTTTGTTCTGAACATCTGATCTAATAATACCTATTCTTTCCTCTATAACTTTGATTCTTTCCTCCCGTTCTTTTTCCTCTATCTTTTTCCACTCTTGCGCTTCGCTTAAAATCGAATATCCTGGTATGAACTTCGAGTTATCATATATGTTCTCTTTTCCCGAAAGTTCTGGGAATAACCAAAATTTTAAATCTAATCCGGATCTTCTCTTCTCGATTTTGAGAGTATCCAATGTAAAATTGAGAATATCCAAATCTTTTGTAAAATTGAGAATATCCGAATCTTTTGTAAAATTGAGAATATCCGAATCTTTTGTAAAATTGAGAATATCCAATTCTTTTGTAAAATTGAGAATATCTGAATCTTTTGTAAAATTGAGAATATCCAATTCTTTTGTAGAATTGAGATAACTATATGATAAGAGATCGTATCTGTAACGTTTGTTCATTTTTCGAAGTAGTCCCAAAGAAGGTTCTATCACAGTCGCAAATATATAATATTTTTTTTGTTCATAGGGAATGAATCGTTATTCATAGCACGTACATTGCTTATTGGAATTCATTTCTCCTTATTTCCTAGTTTGTTCTAGACTATATCCATGGGGATATTGTGAACTGCATCAAAGACTGCTTATTGTTCTCAAATTATTCTTTTTGATTTGTTTTGATCCAATATTTTGTTGGGTTCAATAAATTCTTGATCTCTTCTGATCAAGAATATGATGTTTAGAAGGCCGAGTATTAAAAATATTTGAAGAAGACTAATGATGCTCATTCATATCTTGTGAAATACATATGCTTGGGACATTGATAACATGTTTCGATCAGGACGAAATTCAAAATCTTTTCTTTTTTCGTTGATCGAATAGTAGTTGGTAATTTTACCTCTATTTATTTTTGAAATATCATTATTGATAATGAATATTCGTCCGTAAATTGTTGCTATATTCCCCGTGGATCGAATCCAAGTGGATCGAATCTAAAATTTTATATTTGACCCAATGAAATGAATAACACTTAGTAAGAGATATCGGTCCATTCTTTTGAGAAAAAGTTTCATTAATTTCATTGAATAGAACCTTTTTCCGATTAATTGGACACTTTTATTTCGAAATCGACCAGGTATTCGCCAAATCTGAACCAATCATTTTTTTAATGTTGATCCCAATATGTTAAAACTTACCTTTGATCCAGTGTGAATCTCTGAATCCATCAGAGACATTCCAGTTATAGGAGAGCTATTTATGATCGCGATAGATTTGATCCGCTCTTTCATTGTGGTCGTCCAGTCATCTGGTTCTTTCACATTAATTGTTTGGGCTTCATATCCAAATTGATCATTAACTTCTGATGAATCATTTGCACTACCCATAGGGGTAGTCTCAGTCTCACTTAGTAATTTATTTTGTATCCGGTAAGTTCACTTTTGTCTATATATCTAACTCGCGGAACGCGTCTTATTCCTGTAGATCCCATCAATCGTCTCTTCACTTTCTTGAAGAGAATCAATTCTCTCTTCAATCCTTTCTTCAATCCTTTCTTCACTTTTTTGACAATAGGTTGAAAAAATTCGAAAAAATTCCTAGCTTTGGTTTTGGATCACCGAAAGGTATGTCAGTTTCGAATCCAAGGGTCGTTAAATAACTCCAACGCAAACGCAGTATTTTTTTAGATTTGCTATGCCAAGGCTTCAAACAAAAAAGAAATATAAGATTTATCTGCATACCATATTTGTACCATTTGTCTGGGAATCCTTTTTTAGAAAATTCGGTACCATCAGAACCGCATTTGATATGCAATTCTTCCTTCATTTCTTCCCAATCTTGGGTAAATTCGGGGGATTTAAATAATAATATATGACCAATATTTTTGGCTATTATAAGTGATGGTAATATTATCTTTTTTCTAATATTTGATTGAGCCACTAATATGAGACCTCTGAAATAGTGCACTTCTGGCCACGTTAAACATACTTGCTCAGCAAGTGTCGTATTGTGGAGGACTGGATCCAAGTATTTCCGCTTATGGATTTTCTTCCTAACTTCTTCTCTCGGATTTGTTCCTCGATTCACTTAACAATAATCGAATGTGTCATAATAATCTTTAGGATAAGTGGGTATTTCCATTCTTCTCAAAAAGAAAAGGGAATGTACATTCGGTTGTACCCTCTTCCATATCATAATTTTCCGTCTTTTAGCGCGCATGGATCCTCTAATTAAGCTCCGACGATAATCTGACTCGGCATGATAACGTTTAAAAACTATTCTTTCTTTCCCAAAATCAAGGGTCAGTTTACTTTTGACCTTTCTTGTACGAATCCTACTCGTTGATATTTGAATTGGGCCTCTATCATCACCATCACCATCACGTTCAGCCATCATCAAATCAGATGGCCATCGAGGAAAATGTTTTTTAATTTCTCTAAATTGGAGAGGTTCATTTAATAGTATTTTCCCGTAAAGGTCAATAAAATCTTTCGTTTGCGTTGAATCATCCGTAGATACATTCCCGCGACAATTTCGTAGTATTGTCCACTCATGTTGCGCCAAAGACTCGAAAAGGAAAATCTGTTTCGTAGTAAAAAGAGAAAGAATCAATTCCCATTTTATGGTACCTGTGGGCGCAACGTTTCTACCATCAATTCGGTTGTAAATATTCACTAAAGAGCTTGTGTAGATCCGTTCATTACATGAAGCTATTTCCGGTGCGAGATCCATATAGGCCACTCGAAAGGCTATTTCCAACCACAGGAAATGTATCAACGAATCATCATCTTTTGTATAGATTTCTTGGATCTGCATTTCCAACAAATCTTTTGGATAGATCAGTTTACCAAAAGAAGAATCTATATTTGACAAATACTCTTCAAATATCTTCTTTGCTTTATTTGGAATTATTCGTTCTGCTAATGGATAAAGCCGTTTCGAAATAGGTTCAACTTTTCCTCTTTTCGATGATTTAGTGCTCGGAACAAGCGAATGAAAAGTATCTGTAGGTAAGGGTTCCCAGGGTAGTCGAAAGCTTTTGTGTTCCAATTTCTGCCAATGCTCAGAGATATGGTACCCATACCCAAATTGATCATTCTGAAATCCCTCTTTACAGTCTTTTATAGGTATCTCTATAAAATCCGAAAGATTCGAAATGATCGAAATGATCAAATCGTTCAGCATTTTGGGGGACTCGAATTGGTCTATTGTTCCACGCAATGCCCCATTAAGCAATGGATCATACATTTCAGTAAAAGAATCCCCCCGAGAATTGGAGAATTTCACTCTCCTTTCTATAACATTTTCAGCGGGAGATCCATGGCTTAGAGCTTTCACTCGATCCGAAAATTCATTCTCTAAAGAATCTCTTCTTCTTTTCATGGTATGGTTCCATCTATGATAAGGATCCTCAGATAAGCAAGAAGTATCTAAAATATCTCTATATTTCCCGAGCTTTTCCCCAAGGGCCAATACACTAGGTAAAAGCATAAAAGAGATTCTTTTTTTCATAACCCCCTTTACTTGCAAGAGTATATCTCAGATTTTTCAATTATGTTATGGTCGGAGTACTACTCACAGTCACTTGATTGAATTAGGAGAAGCAGTAGGTATTATTGCGGTCCAATCCATTGGGGAACCAGGAACTCAACTAACACTAAGAACTTTTCATACCGGGGGGGTATTTACTGGTGATATTGCAGAACATATACGAGCCCCTTTCAATGGAAAGATTGAATTCAATGAGAATTTGGTTTATCCCACACGCACACGTAATGGACATCCTGCTTATCTATGTCATAATAACTTATCCATTACTATTGATGGTCAGAATCAAGTACAGAACTTAACCATTCCACCACAAAGTTTGCTTTTGGTTCAGAATGATCAATATGTGGAATCGGAACAAATTATTGCCGAGGTTCGTGCTAGAACATCTTCCTTCAAGGAAAAAGTTCACAAAAATATATATTCTGACTTAGAAGGAGAAATGCACTGGAGTACCAATGTGTGTCATGCACCTGAATATGTACACGGTAATATGTATACAATATTTCATCATTTGATTTACTAAGTTTTCATATTGTGTTTTTTTTCTTCCTTGTATTATCATAATTTTGAGAAACAATATTGCTTGTATAATCCCTATTTGCCTATACACCTCCACACTTTTTGAGAGATTTGAAATGTATGTCTTTTATTCCTACAATTGTTTTATCTCTCATTATTCCTTTTCAAGGAAATAATCTCTATTGTTTTCCATATATAGTCACACTTTACCTTCCCTTAGTCCAATTTTGAGTAACTTTCTTAATGTTTACTAAGTTACCCTAGAATTATTTGATTGTGAGTTCTTCATCTCAATTAAAATATTTCCATTTATGAGATACTGAAATTTTATAGTCCTTTAAAATATTTTCATTTATGAGATATGAATTTCTAAAATATTTAAATATTCTTTCCCTTTTTAAGAAGCTTTTGAAAATGAAGAATCAATATAGCCTTTTCACTAACCTTTTAACCACTTTCATAGTCTTCTTTTATGTGAGAACAACAAATATGCACTCTAGAGTAGCGAGCAATTTCCTCCCTAATTTATGAGACAAAAAATTATGTTAGTGGATCCCTATACCCTCCTTCCCCATATTTATTCCCTCCTCATTTCGAGATGAAGTCTTTACACATAATATTCAATTCATCTAATACATATTTTGGTCTAGGTTAGATTTTCACTATTCATTTCATTAAAGATACATATTTTTTTTAACAGTAAATAATAGGAGGATTATATTAATCTGTGCCCATACACGGCCAAAAACTAGGAGAATTACAAATTGATTACAATGGCATCTATGGGCAGTAGAATTTTCCTTCTAATCATCCAGGCCCAATTTTTTTCCCCAAAATTACAAAGATCCACATATCTACTTTATGAATGGTATATACCCTACAATACTAATTCAAAAGAAAATTACATTTACATTTCGTCATTCAGAAAACAAAAAACACAAGGGGATGCCTACTCCTCCATTGTAGTTGGATAGTTGATATCAATTTTTGTGTTTTCTTCCTCTGATTGAGGACTTTTTTCTTCCATTTTGAATTGGAGGTCTTTGATTTTCCTTCTCAGAGAATCAATTTCATCTTCTAGTTGACGAATTTTCAAATTCTTCTCAATCTGACTCTCCTGCATCTTGTAAGCCTCCTTCTACTACTGATGAAGTAACCTTTACATAATTTCAAAACCCTCATTAAGTTAGCTCCTTGACACAAAGACCACATTCTAGGGGTACCTCCCTCAATCCTTCACCGTGCACCCCAACATTATGCTTGAACGCGGGCGACGATGACCCCAGGAACCCGAAGCCAAACTTCCCTCCTCAATATGACTCAATTCTTCCATGCAAACAACAAGTGGGTTACCAAAACATAAAGTATCACTAGAATAGAAAGGATTACTAGAACAAAAGACCACAAAGGATAGATAATCATAGAGCCCCATGAAGACCACATGGGACAAATAATCACAAGCCACTCAAAGGTCTCCCTCTTGTCTAACTCATCAAATTTACTCACCTCGGAAGCGACCAAATCACTCTCTCGATGGTGACTTCCCTCTGTTCCCATGACCATTAAAACCCTGTAGATACCCTGACTACCCAGACCCTACCACAGGGTACTTGAGCTAATTACCATCGAGACTGAAACAGACCCCCTCTTTTGGCAGAAAATCAAACAATTATTCCTCCTTATATAGATTTTTTTTACTTTGAGCCAAATGTAGAGGTGAGGGGTTGCACGCTTACCTCTTTTATCTATATGTTCTTCCATGTTAAACACCATGTTAAGCACAAACATGGTGTATGAGAAGAATAAACACACACACAAGAGACTCAACACACAATGAAAGATAAGCGTGAGGCTTTCTTATTTTTCCATTATACATGATGTACATTTATAGTACAATGGTGTGACTCTTGGTTTCACATTCCAAGGTCACTTGGACTCCATTGTGACTTTTTGCATTCCACACCTACCCATGTGGGATTAGGTGTTCCAACATCCCCCCTTACTCCGAAGGGGTATGTGTGAGTCCAAGAAAAGAGTTGTAATACAAATCTACAAAGTATACATGGCAGCACTTGGGCTGAATCAACTCTCTAAAATGTTGGAAAAAAGAGATGGTTTAAGGATGACCACCAACACTAGAACGCAATACTTGTTGCAGTTCCCGAAACTCTTCCAAAACTGGCAAGAAGTTGAAAGCTTCTGCTAGAGTAATTGTCCCTCATAAAAAAGGGAGACCTTCAACCTAAAAGAAGGGAGGTCTACTACTTGTGATTGTTTTAGGATTACCAACAACTCTGGAATGCTTGAAGCATTTCCTAGAAGTCAACCAAAGCTGGCAAGAATCTGAAGGCTTCTGCTAGAGGAAGTGTTCCTCATATATGAAAGGGAGACCTTCGACCTAAAAAAGAAGGTAGGTCTACTACCTTTGATGGTTTTAGGTTATCCACCAACCAAAGATGATGGTTTTAGGTTATCCACCAACCGAAGACATGCTCATGGGCATCCGTGCTCTGCCACATCTCGAACTGAATGACGAATTGTGGCTCAAAGCCGCTTGAACTGGCTGTTGCTGGCTACAACTCGAACATGGAATGAGAGATCAGGCTCAGTGCTCGCTGATCCGATCGTCGGTTGTACATGACCACCATTTTCCCCCCTGTCAGGGACAAGGTGAGATGATGGCAAAAACTCAACTGCAAGTTTGCTCAATATGCATGAACAAGTTCTGACATGTGTCGTAAACATCTTCTTGGCTGCTGATGCCCATTGCCAAGAAGCGATCCATCCAAGATGAATCTTGGTTCTTGCAGGAGGTTTGTTTCTAAAGCATCTGTCTGAAGAATGGGTGTGCCGACCACAGTGCTTGCATGGATGAAGATCAAAACAATGATCTTTCATATGGCCAACTCGATCACAGTGTTGGCATTTTTCAATCTGATGCTGTGGAAGTGGAACAGGATCTGAAATAGCTGCAGGTGAACTGTCATATAGGAATCCGGCACTCTGAAATATGATGGGCTTGGTGTAGTCTGGAGTATGAAAGGACACATCCTTGTCATATCCAAGACCAGTTCGGTGCTTGTTGTGGACAAGCTCTTCCCAAGTTCTGATGATGGGCTTGGGAAGGGTAATGAATCACGCAGATCTACTGTGTACATCTCGTTTCTAGTAGCTCTAGTACAAGGAACTGAATGAGGATCAATTGCATCTTTATCTTCTTTATTCTGATGAGAGTCCTTCACAATCTTCTGAACAGAAACAGGTTCAGAATGGTGACTCTTTTGTTGAAGCTCGTCTTGCTGAAGCTGAGATTCCAACTGTAAAAACTCAATCTTTTCTTGTGCATCTAGCAAACAAATTTGAATGTTACAAAGAGCATTCTTGCTCATTTTTATCATGTCATCAACATTGGAATGAATGAGGTTATTCAACAACACTAATACCTCATTGATTTTAGCCATTTTCAACAACTTAGGCTCAAAAATAAATGAAAAGGTGTCGGCTACAACCGAAAATGCACCCGTTTACAATGTGATGCAACAAGAAATACAAATGACTCAAAGGAATTCGCAAAGTACAAAGTGTGCTCCTCAAATGATGGAGGGAAATCAACAATGACTTACATCAACTACTCAAATTCACTGATTCCAACTATGAATGAAGAGGCAAATTCCACTCACAATACAATGTCAATATAATACAATATTTCTGCAAAATATGTGCAGCTGAAAACACTTGTGCAAGAGGCCTTTAAGCAGCTGAATTTTCCTTCAAATAGCTGTTTTGCAATGATGGCAAACTTGTCTTCAAATGTCAATTTCTTCAAAAAATCACTCTCATGTCAATGCCACAAATCACACAATGTCAAATCTGTAATTTTCTCTATGTATTCAGTCCATCTACTCTTCATATGTCATTTTCTCTTCTTCTGTTGTTCATATTCTCTCTTTCCTCTCTCTCTGCTGTTTTTTCTTTTTTTTTTCTTTTTTAATTAAAAATTAATTAAAAAATAAATTAATTGGAATGAAATAGGAAGGGAATTGAATTAAATGGAGGGAATTTTAAATTTCTTTTTTTATTTTTTTATTTTTTTGGAAGGGATTTTAATTTAAAAGGGGAATGGGGGTATTATATTGTGGGGTGGAGGGCGTATATTAAAATCAAATACTATCTACTATGGTGAGGCCGGTTAAGCCGTGGGAGAAGGGAGTATAAGGCGTATTGTAATGGGGAAGTCGAATAGGTTGGAGAGGATGGCGTAGTTCAAGCGTTGGGAAAAGGGCGGAAACGAGAGTGTTGAGTGTTGAAACAAGGGTCGAATACCAAGAGGGGAATAGCAAAGGGGAAACGAGTGGCAGTGAGGCGTAGGGAGGCCGACGGAGATGTGAACAGCAGGTGTAAGCGATTGGTGAGGCCGTAAGGCGTTTAGTTGTGGGAATGGGTTGAGCGTAGGGAGGGAGGAGCGGCTGTGAGTGAAGGAGCCACGAGGGCGGTGTAAGGGCGCAGAGTTGTAGTGCGTGTTAAGGGAACGGATTGCAATGGAGAGCGGTGTGGGAGGTATGGAGATTGTTAGAGTGTAGGTTGGGGTTGGCTGTAGGGAGCCGACGTGTTAAGAGATTGATTGGAAGATGTGAGGCGTGGGGAGTCGAGGAGCTTAGGGTGCCATAAGGTGGAGCATATAGCAGGGAGTTGGGAGGAGTGAAGCGTAGGAGCGTAGTGGTAGGTGTTGTGTAGGGGAGTCAAGATGGAAGGGCAGGCGTTGAGCAGAGAGGGCGTAAGGCGGATGTGGGAGTGGGAGCGATGGAGTAGTATCCGTGGAGAGATATGGTGAGAGAGCAGGCTGTAGCGTGGGAATAGAAGATTATGGGTGGAGCAATAAGGGTTGCAATTTTTTATTTTTTATTTTTTATTTTTTTATTTTATTTTTTATTTTTATTTTTTATTTTTTTTTATTTATATATATATATATATATAACAGCAGAGAGCAGGAGCAGAAATTTTTTCTTCTTGCAGGAATTTTACAAATGTACAGTAGTAGAAATTCAGAAATTACAGAGAAAACTCAAAAATCTTTACTTAAAAAACCCATAACTTTTCTTCAAAAAATTGCAAAAGGCAATATAGCGGCAGAAAATTGCAGGGATGATGAAATCTTCAGCAAAACTCAGAATTATTTTCCATTAAAAACCAGAAACTTCTTCTTCAAAAACCCAATTTAAAACACTATTCCAGCAGCTCTTCAAAAGCATAATTAAATGAGCAGAAATTGCAGAGAAAATTTAGAATGAAAACCTTCAGATGGGCAGTGCTGCCTTTCTTCAAAGACAATGCCTGAATGCTGCCAATTTCTGATTGCTGCTCTTCTTCAAAACACTTCTAAATGCGGCAAAAAGACTGCTGCAGAAATCTCTAAGTGTTGTAGAAATCTCTGAGTGCTGCAAAAATTATCAAAATTTTTGCAGATATGCACAGGCCATAAACACAAATGGCTCACTCAATTTGGAGCAGGGCCAGCAATCGCCCGCTCTGATACCATGTTAAGCACACACATGGTGTATGAGAAGAATAAACACACACACAAGAGACTCAACACACAATGAAAGATAAGCGTGAGGCTTTCTTATTTTTCCATTATACATGATGTACATTTATAGTACAATTGTGTGACTCTTGGTTTCATATTCCAAGGTCACTTGGACTCCATTGTGACTTTTTGCATTCCACACCTACCCATGTAGGATTAGGTGTTCCAACATTCCATAATTCTCTTGTTCATTGAAACTACCTGCAACTTGTCCAAATTCTCCTTCCCCCATGCGAACTGACTACACCAGCCTGAATGGATTAAATGCCAATCTCTTTCATAGTGAATTCACATGGTTTCACCTTGAGTGTGCCTGCTACAGAGACCGATCTAAGGAGCGATTGGTTGTGCTCCCACACTTAAACATAATTTAACACCAAGTGTTGCACATGAATGAGGACATCAGGCACGTGACATATGAGGTTGCACGTCACGCTGAGGAGATCTGCCATGAGGTGGGAGAAGGGGCGTTAGATGCAAAGTCAGATGTGACAGGGGTAGGGAGGATAGGATGGAGGGTGAAGAGGGGAGATCCACCAGGGTGATGTGGTGGGGGAGTTGGAAGAGAGGGAGGCGGGGGGAGGGGGGAGGGTGAAGAGCTAGAAGGGTAGGAAGAGGGGGATTCCAATAGGGATCCATGAGGGAGCCATGAGGGGGATGGCGGGACCAATAAACCACATTATCTCCTTAATTTTGATCTTATTATTTCTCTTTTTCATGAAATATTCAATAATATCTATCAATTTTTGGAGTATCAAGTCAACTATTAGGGGATAGGAACATTTCCTACTATACCATTCACCTCGTTGCTTTCTTCTTTTAGCTTGCAGGCCAATTTGGCTTTCCTGTCATATTCCTTATTTTTCCCTCTTAAGATATGGAAAAAATTTAATTGCCCAAAGTGAGGTGTCATTTCCTGGGTTATCTTAAGAATTTGATTCAAATTATTGTTGTGAGATTTCAAGTTGTGGCTCATATGCTTTATGATTAAAATGGATTCCCCTAGGATAATCATATCCATGATTCCTTTTTTCTAGGCCAAAGTGAGACCTAGGAACAATCCATAAGACTCAACTTGACTATTTGTCTTCTTTCTCAGTCCCCGGGCATATTTGTCTTCTATGATTCCTTTGGGATTAATGAGAATCCCTCCCCCTCCTGCCACCCCGGGATTTATTCTCAAAGATCCATTAAATTGAAGAATCCACTTATTCGAATTTTTCATCCATTCCACAAGCCCTTTAGAAGACAATCTAAGGATCCAGGAAGGGCATGAAGGGGGAGATTTTGAAGAGGACAAAGGTTTCAGGGGGCCAACCCAAGGATATATCCATGCTATTTCTTCATTATCAAAATAGGGTTCCATAGTCATTCTATGAAATTCCATATAAGAGAAAAGGGCTTTAACAGTTGTGATTTTGGTTTTCGTGCAAATCGTGCTAAAGATCGCTTTATTCCTTGATAACCATATTTTCTATCTAACATACTTGGGAAGAGAGATCCATATTTCCTTGAAGATTCTTTTGGCCTCAATGGAGCTCGCATAACATTTTGGTCAGGAGCTAAGGAACTTAAGGAGATCGAGAAGCCATCTTGTTCTGAGAAAGAGCTAACCCAGGGCCACCGACCAAACTTCTTTTGAAAACTGGTAATGCAAGAAGAGATGGGGAATGCTTTCCTATGAATTTTCAGATATTGGACATATGGATGACCCAATGAAACCTACTTTCAGTAAATTATTTGTTGTGAGAACTTATTTATGAGCTAACAACCAGCAGAAGAAGTTTACCTTAGGGATAACATTTGATTTCCAAGTTTTATTCCAAATTGTTGGGAATTGAAAAGCAGATGGGAGAATTGGCGACATTTGTGGGATTTGGGAATTGAAAAGCAGATGGGAGTTTGCTTCTTTTACCGTGAAAATGGAAATTTTCCATACCCATCATATCACCATTATGTGTGCAATGGGGACGCATCCTCTTAGCTTTTTGATTAGATGTTCTCTTGATGGGATCATATTTTCCGGGATATTATCCAATTTTCACCCCTTCCATAGTCCCTGTTGATCGCAATATGAAATTTGATCCAAATGTACCACCCCATTCTGCACCATGTGGACCCTAAGATGATTGACAGAGGGATCCGAACACAAAGGTGATAACCCCGAGATTGAGTCCGACCAAATATTAGTCGAGTCTCCTTTTCCCATAATTTTACATAAATTGTTCAATATGATTTCCAAATATGTTCTCATTAGTTTCCAGATTAGAGAGCCATGAGTCACCTTCATTCTCACCTCTTTGTGGTCATGATGTTTATTTACTTTTTTCTCATAAATTATATGTTATAAAATTATATATTACAGAGAAATGCAACACATAAAATATGTAGAAACACAAACACTGAAAAACATATAAAACAGAGAGACACAGGTATATGTGGTTCACATATTTTGGGCTACGTCCATCGCAAACAGCCATTCCTTCCTTTCTATTATCCAGCAAAATGAAGAGACACAACCCATAGCAGATCCGTTGTAATATCCTATGTTCTCTCTCATAGTCTCCCTATCTGTTTCTCACTCTGAGAATACACATACAATACACAACCGCAATACAATCCCCTCATAAAAAACGAGGGGATGCCTTCTAGGGAAAAAAAACCTAACTAAACATAACTTCTACCAGCAGATCATCCGCCTAATGAACGGCTCCCCCTAGACCCCCCAGGCAACGTTTAATCACGGGCGGCATTGTCACCCCATTAAGAAAAGGTGTCCAATGCTGTGATACAAATTAAAGAAGATAATTAGGCTCCGCACCCAACATTACACCCACCATTATTCTGGCTTCATGGTCATGATCTATTAGAGCTTGGCCCCCATTACCATGTTGACTGATGTTGGGTCTCTTATTCCTATCCCTCCATTTTTTTTTGGTGCTCCGATAGTTTTCTAGTTTACTAAATGGTATTTTTTTCTTTTTGTCTTTCCACCCTCCCAATAAATTTTATAATATAGATCTTGCGTTGATGTAGAACATAATTAGGATATTGGACGGAAGATAACTGATACATCGGGATAGCTGAAAGCACTGATTTCACCAGAATTTTCCTCCCCAAACTATTCAGCCATATTCCACCTGAATTCACTATATTGGCTTTGATTTTATCAAGGAATTTTTTCCAAGCATAGGGAGAAACTCTTCTTAGGAAGATAGGGACCCCTAGGTAGTTAAAGTATTTCCAGTCACTAACTATTCTGAAACTCACCATTTCTTCTTCTTCTTCTTCTTCTTCTTCTTCTTCTTTCTTTTTTTCTCCGAGGGGAGATATTCCAGCTGTATATATGGATTTTGATGTCATTTATGGCTCCCCTGGAGGCCCTGAGGAACCGATTGAGATTCCTTTGAATCATTTGGCTATCACAATGGAGGCCCATGCAAGAAAAATGGTTTCATCTGCAAAGTGTCCATGATTAATACTTATGATTCCTTATTTATATCTGATCCTAGATAGGAGGTTAGAATCATGATATTTCTCCAATCTTCTACTTAGTGTGTCTGCCATCATTATATAGATAAAAGGGTAGAGAGGGAATCCTTGGTAAAATCCCCTGGAGACTTTGAAGAAGCCAACCACTTTTCCATTAACCGATGACGCTATCTAAGGAGAAGAAATGAAAAGGGAAATCCACCTTATAAATGTTTCATCAAACCCCATTATTTTTAGAACTTTCAACAAGAAACTATGCATGGCTCTGTAAAAATAATTTTCCATGTCTAATTTTATTATCATTCCTTGATCCCCTCTTCTGAAGCTTGAATCAATGGCCTCCTGGAGCAGAATAATGTTATAAAATATTTTCCTCCCCGGAACAAACCCCCCTGGTTGGTCGAGATCAATAGAGGCAAGAGAGGCTTAATCCTCGAGGCAAGTAGCTTCGACAATATTTTATAAGAGACAATGCATAGGGAGATAGGACAAAATATAGTGAAGGAGAATGGCTTAGACTCCTTAGGAATTAAGGCTAAGAAGGAGGTGTTAATTTTCCTACCCATAATAAAACTCCTGAAAGAGTATACAACCATTCTACATAGGTATTTTTTTATCACCACCCATAAATTTTGGTAGAAATCATCCGAGAACTCGTTCGAGTAAAGGGTATTGTCTAGGGAGAAGGAGAAAAATATAGACTTAATTTCATCTGGCGATGGAGCAGAGACCAACGCCTTGTTCATTTCCAATGAGACCATTGTTGGGATATCCTCTAGGAAAAATTCCTCACTCTTAACATCTCTTAGGGGGTCCTCATGATAGAGGCTTTTGAAGTGATCCACCACTACTTTCTTTATGTCCTAAAAATTCTTTATTTTCTGCCCCCATAACTGATCTGACATATGATGTTTTTTATTTCCCTGAACTTAGGTTGCTTATGGAATAACCTTGTGTTTCTGTCCCCGACCAAAAGCCAATTTTTTCTCGATTTTAGTCTCTGTTACTCTTCTTCTCTTCTAAGTTTAGCGTGAAGTTCCTTGTTGAGTAGTCTCCATTTTTCCCTGTAATGAGGCTAAGTTTTCCTCCATTTCGTTTATGTCATATTTCCTTTCAAGTTTATTTTCTTTTAGCCATTTTTTAATGTCTCATTTTAACCTTTTTATTTTTGTTTCCCAAATATTAATTGGGATTCCCTCGACCCACTCTGACCAAGAGAGGGAGTCCACTTCGAGGAACCCTAGAGAATCTAATCATAAAGGGGAGTACCGAAAGGGGATAGGACCCAGGTTTAGGGATGGGGAGATAAGAAGGCTTATCAACCAATTTTCTAAGCTACACCATGGAAGAATAAATTATTTTCGGCAAAACTTAAATATCATGAGGTTATTAGAGGTTAGAAAATGGTCAAGCCTTGGTGAAATGTGGCCTAGGCTTGTACGTTTATTATTCCAAGTATAGAGATATTTCAGAGGTTTGACATCAAAAATGTTTAGGTTAAGAATAAGGTCCTCAATATTCTCCTGGAAGGCATCCCTAACTGTTCAGCCTCCCCTTTTCTCATTTTTCCAATAATGGTATTAAAATCCCCTCCCAAAATGTAGTTTCGACCCTACTCATTAATTTTTAGCTCACTTGATGATTTAAAGCATTATCGTTTCTCTCAGAAATGTGCATGCATATATACATTGACCACAGAGAAGTTCTTATTCATCTCTAAATTTTAAAAAGTAGTTGCAATCCAATGGGTGGTTTTTAACGAGCTTACGATTTGTAATTTTGTTTAATTCCACAACATACAAAGACCTCCTGAAGATCCTCTTGATCTTTCTACTACCAAATTGTTGTGACCCAAAATTTAATGGTGAAGTGAGTGAATATCTAACTCACTCAACTTTGTCTCATGAAGGAGAGTGACTACTCGTCTTTCCTTTAGTATTAGAGATTTCACTTTTGATATTATTTTCCTATATCCTAGTCCTCTACAATTCTAAGAGATTATATTCATAATTTACTTCTTTGTGGATATCACCCCCTTCCTAGGGCCCACTATACTTTTTTTCTTTCCTCCTTTTTTCCCCAAGACAGCTAATTAGTGATGTATTATGTGTTGGAATCCCAACTCTTTGTCTTTTTCCATTTTTTCCTGCCTTATTTCTTTGTTTTATTTCCTTCCTGATATTTTGACCTTTATATCCATTTCCTTGGCTCATGTGCCTTCTGATTTCTCATCTATTGAGCTCAGAGGTATTTTTGTTTCTTGGTGCTTCCTTAGAGGATACAAATCCTTCTTCTTCCCCCTCTTTATCTGAAAAGTCTTTTGTACTGCTAGATGTTTTTGGGGTAGAGTTTTTTCTTTCTCTTTTGAGGCTGAGGAGAGAATGGAAGCCTCAGGGTAATTAATCTCAGGGATTATTGGGGTGGGGGGAGAGCTTTCTTTTGATCAACGGTTGTCATTGATGTCAACCCAAGCAGCACCAGGGTCTAACCCAATATTGCATGGGATTTTTTACCTATAAAATTAATATATTCTAGGTCAATAATTATTTTGATGGTTTCTACTTGTCGAGATGTTTCCGTTGATATATGGCACGCCATGTAATTCTTCACGGTTTGAGAGATATTAATTTTTTAAGTTTGTACCCCCAGTTAGTGGGCTAAAACCCCATGGGGTTGGGGCATGGGTCATTGAAAAGTCATAATTAATATTTTTTAAGCTCCTAAAATCCCTCCCACGTTCACTTTTTGAAGCCCCTCTCAACCTAAGCATTTATATAAATTGTGATCTTCATTTCCTCCTTAGGCAAGGGATTTCGCCATCTGAAACAGGTCATCGTGGAATTTGTGCTATAACTTTTTTTATACGAGGGTTCAGAAGCTGAAATTTTTATGAGGCACAGAAAAAATCCTGAGGAAGCTTCTATAAAAATTTCAGATCAAGATGTGTAATATGTTTGAAGATATGATCTGTGGAAGTCAGGGTTTTTGCAGGCTCTTGAAATTCATCTCAAAGAAGTGACCTTGGTAAATTCGTCATAACTCTCTCTTTGAGTATCGGATTGGAATTCCATAAAATGTAGAAGATATTGCATAGTCTATGCTTTTCACTCTATCAATTTTAGAGCCAAATGAAGAAACAGTGACACGTGGCATGCCGTACAAGTGCACTCTACTGAAACAGTCCATAATTAGGGCATTGTGAGAGATTGGGTATAACTCTCTCTTGAAGAATCCAAATTGGGTCACACCTGTGGCATTGGAAAGATGACTCAGAGGAATACTGCAGGACCAAAAATCAGATATTGAGGATCTGAGATGACAGAGATACACCAAATTCAATATCGAGCTCCTAGAAGGCAAGAAAAAGCTAGATCATGTGTTGTCAAGGATTGAAAAGGACCAGAATTTCTACGGCAGAAAATAAAATCAAGGTGCAGTATAGGGTAGCATGACAAGAGCAGTAACCAAGGTGCATAACAGCAGCAATAATTTCATCATATGAAGTCTTCAAGTGGGCAGCACTGCATACAATCATTGTAAAGGTATCATTGTACTAAATCATTGTAAATACATTATTGTAAAAATTGTACTAGTGTCTATCTTCCAAGGGTTGAAGAGGCAGTGTTGGGAGGTCTAGGATCATCATTAGGTGGTTGTGTCAAAGTTGGGGTTATGGTCTAGTATATCTTCTTCTTCTACATCATTCTATATCATTGTAAAGTGGACCATTTTCCCTGGTATGAGAGTCCATTCTTCTTTTATTCTTCTATAGGGTGGTAGGGTGGTGCTAGGGTGAGTTGTAGCTCATTGGGTGTTGGGGCATCCGTTCAATTGACTACTGAAGAATCTCGGGCGTTGGAGTGTCCATCCAGTGGGAGCTGGAGAAGAATGCTTTTCTAGATTCTAGAAAGTTGGAGCTTTATTTTCAATTGGAGTTGAATATTAAAGAATTATTAGAAAAGCATTAGGTGGTTTTTGTCCCGGAGTGGGTTTCCACCTTAAACATTGTGTGCATTTGTGTTCCTCTTGTTTGCTGCTATCATTGTACAAACACTGATAATAATTGAAGATTAACTAATGCTCTAATTGAAAGGAATACTGATTCACCCCCCCTCTCAATATTTCCAACAATTGGTATCAGAGCTTGGTTCCTTCAATAGCAGTTTAACAGCTGGAAGGAGGTCATGGAGCATACCAAGAATGGTGTACCTCTATTCAATGAAAATAATTATGCACTCTGGAAAGGAAGAATGGAGGTCTATCTCTTGGCACAAGGTTATGAAGTATGGGACACTGTTCAAAATGGATTTACATCAACTACCGATGAACAAGGTAAGAAGAATTTGGTAAATGATGAAAAAGCAAAGAATATTATTATCAATGGACTTATTGAATCTGCTTATCATAAGGTGTTGGGTTGTAAAACTGCCAAAAATGTATGGGACAAGCTTGAGAATATATATGCAGGTGACTCAAATTTCAAAGAAGCAAAGCTTCAAATCTATAGAGAAAATTTTGAGCAACTCAGAATGAAAGAAGATTGCAACATTGTTGCATGCTTCCAATACGTTGATGAAATAACCAATACTCTGGAAGGATTGGGAGAGCCAGTTGACGAGAAGACTATTATACGGAAGATTCTTAGAACGTTACCAGGGAAATTCAATCCAAAGGTATCGGTCTTAGAATACAGTGCAAATGTTGATGAAATAACCAATACTCTGGAAGGATTGGGAGAGCCAGTTGACGAGAAGACTATTATATGGAAGATTCTTAGAACGTTACCAGGGAAATTCAATCCAAAGGTATCGGTCTTAGAATACAGTGCAAATCTGGACAAACTCAGTAAAGAGGAATTACATGGAGTTCTCATAGCATATGAAATGAGACTTGATGAAGAAGAGGGTACTTTGCAACTAGAAACTACGTTCATTTCATCTAAGAAAACCAATAAGGATAAACAACCTTCAATTGAAAATACATGCACCTGCAAGTGTGAAGAAAACGGAGATGATGAAGAAGGTCTTTCAGATGAAGAATATGCTTACTTCATGAGAAAACTAAAAATTGGTAAGGGACAATTCAAAGGTAAACTTCCATTGATATGTTTCAGCTGTAATGAGGTTGGGAATTTTGCAGCAAAATGTCCAAATAGAAGTAATGGCAACTCAAAAGGAAAGAAAGGCTTTAAGAAATTCAATAAGCAAGGATCCAAAAGGAACTTTCTCTCTAAAGAAGATAGCTCATCATCCGATGAAGACAATGACAGTGAAGAAGAAGCCAATGAGAGAGTATCGTTTATGGCCAAGCACAATAAACAAGAGGTATCAAACAACGAAGAAGAAGGATGGACCATAGAAGAATTTTATGAGGAAGAAATCAAGCTTATAAAAGATCTCAAGGCGAAGAAGATCTGTTCCAATACTCTTGAAGAACAAGTTCAAGGTCTCAAAATTGAAGTTGAAGAACACAAATGCATTGAAGAGTCACTTCAAAAGAAGTTGGAAGAAATCAACCAAGAAAGGGAAGAATTAGAAGCTGAAGTAGTCTCGCTGCATGAGGAAGTGAAGAAAGGAAAAACTATCCAAAACTATGCCAACAGCTCAAGGGCATTGGAAGAACTCATCAACAATCAACGATCTTACAATGACAAAACTAGCATCGGTTACAAAGAAGAAGAAGCAAGACCTTCTACAACAAAATACAATGAACCTATGAGATCTGACATGCATGTAGACTTCATTGGACAAGATTCGCAAGAACAGCCTTGGAAGACAATTCCTCGACGAAAATTTCCATCTAGGTACCAACATATTTTTTATGGCTACTGTTATTCATGTGGAAAATTTGGTCATAAAGTTGTAGAATGTTGCACGTACCCTAGGAACGAATACAATTCCAGGAGATCTGTCAAATATGAACCTCCCAGGGCTCAATGAAACATCAATAGATTTGAACATTTAAGAAATAATATTGAATGTTACAAATGTCGAAACTTTGGACACATAGCCAAAGACTGCAGACTTGAAAATCCTCCAGAAGAATCTTCGAAGCCACAGAATGAATGAACATGGAAGAAGAAGAAGAATGATAATTGTGCTCTCGTTTTCAAGTCTCAAAAGAAAAAAGATGTGTGGTATGTTGATAGCGGTTGCTCAACGCATATGACTGGAGATAGAAATAAATTTGTATCTCTGAAGAGAAGAAGGATGGAACCGTGTCCTTTGGAAATGATGGATCTTCAAATGTTATAGGGTCAGGTACTGTCACTCTCGGAAGCAAAGATTCTTTAGCCAAGAATGTTCTATTGGTTGAACACATGAATCACAATCTGCTCAGTGTTGGACAAATGTGTGATCAAGGACACACAATACTATTCAACTCCACAAAATGTGAAATCAGGAAAGGCGTGTATGGTGAAATTGTGGCTACAGCAAGTCGAGCTCCAAACGAAATATATGTTCTGGATGAAGCAACTAAAGCATGTCTAATAGCTAAAGAGGATGATACATTAATTGGTAGCAATGATGATCGACTAAGTAAGAATGTTGCTACAAAGGTGCAAAGTGATTTCGAGATGTATTTACTTGGTGAGCTGACATACTTCTTAGGGCTTCAAATATCTTAGCAAGAGAAAGGAATATTTATATGTCAAGCCAAGTACATCAAGGAAATGCTCAAGAAACTTAAAATGGAAGATTGCAAACCCATCCTTACTCCAATGGCAACAAGTTGCAAATTGAGCATAGATGACTCATCTAAGGATGTGGATCAAAGGTTGTATAGATCAATGATTAGTAGTCTTCTATATGTAACAGCCTCCCGACCAGATGTTATGCAAGCAGTTGGACAAGTAGCAAGATTCCAAGCAGCACCAAAAGAATCACATATTAAATATTTGCCAGCATTGGAATATCTTCGCTAGAATCTTGGGATTCTCCCAAGTTCTCATTAGATTTTCCTTTTTCATAATATAAAGGGGGAGTGGAAGTGTGTACAGGTTCACAGGATGGTTGTGTTTCAGGGGGATTTACCCTTTGCCATTGATGTCAAAGGGGGAGAGGATGTTGTAGGAAGAGGTGTCATGATCGCAGGGGGAGTACTTATGTTGCCATCAATGCCAAAGGGGGAGACTGTTGATCAGCGGTTGTCATTGATGTCAACCCAAGCAGCACCAAGGGCTAACCCAATATTGCATGGGATTTTTGACCTACAAAATTAATATATTCTGGGTCAATAATTCTTTTGATGGTTTCTACTTGTCTATATGTTTCCGTTGATATATAGCACGCCATGTAATTCTTCACGGTTTGAGAGATATTAATGTTTGAAGTTTGTACCCCCAGTTAGTGGGCTAAAACCCCATGGGATTGGGGCATGGGTCATTTAAAATTCATAATTAATATTTTTTAAGCTCCTAAAATTCCTCCCACATTCACTTGTTGAAGCCCCTCTCAACCTAAGAATTTATATAAATTGTGATCTTCATTTCCTCCTTAGGAAAGGGATTTCGCCATCTGAAACAGGTCTCATGGAATTTGCACTCTAAATTTTTTTCTACGAAGGTTCAGAAGCTGAAATTTTTATGAGGCGAAGAAAAAATCCTGAGGAAGTTGCTATAAAAATTTCAGATCAAGGTGCGCAATATTTTTGGAGATATGATCTGTGGAAGTTAGGGTTTTTGCAGGCTCCTGAAATTCATCTCAAAGAAGTGACCTTGGTAAATTTGTCATAACTCTCTCTCTGAGTATCGGATTGGAATTCCATAAAAATTGGAAGATAGTGCATAGTCTGTACTTTTCTCTCTATCAATTTCAGAGCCAAATGAAGAAATAGTGACACGTGGCATGCCGTACAAGTGCACTATGTTGAAACAGTCCATAATTAGGGCATTGTGAGAGATTGGGTATAACTCTCTCTTGAAGAATCCAAATTGGGTCAGACCTATGGCATTGGGAATACGACTCAAAGGAATATTGTAGGATGAAAAATCAGATATTGAGGATCTGAAATAACATAGATACACCAAATTCAATATCGAGGTCCTAGAAGGCAAGAAAAAGCTAGATCATGTGTTGTCAAGGATTGCAAAGGACCAGAATTTCTATGGCAGAAAAGTAAAGCAAGGTGTAGTAGAGGATAGCATGAAAAGAGCAGCAACCAAGGTGCATAACAGCAACAATAATTTCATCATATGAAGTCTTCAAGTGGGCAGCACTGCATACAATCATTGTAAAGGTATCATTGTACTAAGTCATTGTAAATACATTATTGTAAAAATTGTACTAGTGTCTATCTGCCAAGGGTTGAAGAGGCAGTGTTGGGAGGTCTAGGATCATCATTAGGTGGTTGTGTCAAATTTGGGGTTATGGTCTAGTATATCTTTTTCTTCTACATCATTCTATATCATTGTAAAGTGGACCATTTTCCCTGGTACGGGAGTCCATTCTTCTTTTATTCTTCTATAGGGTGGTAGGGTGGTGCTAGGGTGAGTTGTAGCTCATTGGGTGTTGGGGCATCCGTTCAGTTGACTACTGAAGAATCTCGGGCATTGGAGCATCCATCCAGTGGGAGCTAGAGAAGAATTCTTTTCTAGATTCTAAGAAGTTGGAGCTTTATTTTCAATTGGAGTTGAATATTAAATAATTATTCGAAAAACATTAGGTGGTTTTTGTCCCGGAGTGGGTTTCCATATTTAAAACTGTGTGCATTTTTTATCCTCTTGTTTGCTGCTATCATTGTACAAACACTGATAATAATTGAAGATTAACTAATGCTCTAATTGAAAGGAATATTGATTCACCCCCCCTCTCAGTATTTCCAACACTTTCATTCTCCTGAACTGAATCCATAACTGCATACCTATTTTCTTCTTCTTGGCCATCTCCAACCTTCAAGAGAGCTCCCAAAGGAGGGGTAAGTGCACTCTAACTTGGACCAACATTATTATGGGCGTACTTGTAACTTGATGTTGGAACATTGTTCTGCATTGGGTTCCCCTTTTTTCTTTTTACTTGTTTTCAATGCTCATTTGATTTTCCTAACTGATTTTCTGAGTTATCCTATTATTTTGGGCAAAATTTTTCAAAGTCGCCATATTCATGGCAGAGTTTACATTTGAAAGGAAGTTGATCCTAGTCAACTTCCTGCACATGCATCCAACTATCCATACATAGACTTACTATTTTTGGGAGACCTTTTTCTAGGTCTACTTCCACACAAATCCTTGCACAGGATAATAGACCATCCTTGGGCCTATAATAGTCAATATATGTTCTGAGGGAGTTCCCAATCAGCATAAATGTTGCATCATTCTAGAAGTGAATAGGAATGTAAGGAAACTTCACCCATACTATGAACATCACATTCTGGTTTGAAACTTGGACTCCACCAATCCAAATATAACCATTCCATGAAGTATGGGCCATTTCTCAACACTAAATCTCTGTCCAGTCTATTATCGAAGTAGAATTTGTAGAAACCCCTACCACAAAAATAATATATTTCCTTGCCATTTATGAGAGGTTTCCAGTTCTTCTCAATCCAAAACTTAACCACCCTCAGAGATGGTCAGAGGCTCGTGAACTAACCAATAAGACCCATGTCTGCAAGCTGCAAAGCACATGAGCGGGCTTGAGGGGCACTAATCTCAATCTTAGGGATACCATCTTCCTTTTCCACAAATCTCATTGGGACTTGCTTCTGAAACTTTGGGGCATACACCACCATGGAATTAAACCCTATGATTTTAGACATCATAGAACCCACCTGGGATGACACTGCCATTGGGGTCTTGACCAGACTAGTCTATCCCCACCAAGGCCGGTTGGAGCAGAGGGTTAACAGGAAAAATGGAATGTGCCTTCAGTATATGGCGAAGCTAAATGACCCAACACATGATCCAAGGGATGGAAACTGAGAGAAGGCCCTCAGCATGAGGCCAAGAGCACAGGCTAAATCAAAACGAGTCACACCATTATTCCCACAATAACCCAAATCAATTCAATGTTGATAGATAGTGAGATCATTGTTGCCAACAACCAAACAATATTGATTATCTAATTTTACATTTTTCTAGTTTGAAATCTTAAGAAGGATGAAGGGTTGGATTCTCTTAGAAGCAAAGCCATGAAGGAAAAATTTATCCCCCTCCAATGCAATCATGATTTAACGAATATCCCAACATTTTGCAAAGATCGATTTATATTGTTTCTTAGAAGCATTGGTAGAAGTTAATTAAAGATACATATTACCAAACTGTAAAATGAAAATTATGTAAAGTTATTTATAGAATAAATATGTGGATATGCTTAATTTTGGTAAGGAATATATTCTATATTTTATAGTTCTCTAACATGTGATTACCAATCCCATTGATCTAGATACCTTACCGATAATTTCTAAATTCCATCCAACAAAAATTTGGCTTAAGTTCCTCCTAGCATCCTCTATACTTATGATTGTCTTATGAAACATGTATATATATGGTTTATTTTTATGTACTACCTTCCTTATGGATATTTTATTATGAGAAGATCCAAAACCATGGATATTCAAGGGGAGAAAAGTCAATTCATAGATCATATAAAATATTTTTATTCTCTAATGAGCCAATTAATTGTCTTCTACCTTGCCCTATATCTAAATACATGGAAATTATTATGATAAACTAGAATAGGATTCAAATTAACAATGTATAATACCTAGAGCCCCTTTAGTCACATCTTGATCTTACTCAAAAAAATTATATAAAAACTTAATATCATAAGCTTTCTTAATATAAATTAGATATAACCTTATCCTAGATCCACTTATAAAATTACTTCCTTGAAAAACCAAATTATCTCATATAACAAAATGTTGGATTTTTAATATTTTGTTATTGATATGGTTCGTTTCTCTCCTCATTCCCTTCTAGACCTTGTTATTTGACTCCATATGTAATCCAACCTTTGTTACTTTACTCCACAATCCCTCATGACATTGTACACATTATTTCTTTGGTTCATGTCTTTTCTTTTTCCTTTATTTTTAACATAAATCATGTCAAGAAAGAATTATTTGTAATATCTCCTTTGATTTATGCGCATATCTCTCTTATGTCTTAATACCATATTATTTTCTTTCTTCAATATTAAATCCCTTGAGTATGATAGAAGGTGCTTTTTTTATTTCATCCACATGGAATTTCCTATGTAAGTGTGAATATTCCCTACATATGGTCCACATGAAAATGATTTGGATATAGTCCACTGTAACAACTCCACTTACCAAAAAAAAATCTACTTATAGTATAACTGCTTAATTTGTGATCCACTAATTTCTATAAGTTTGTCACTATTTGACGAATTATGTTCTTGTTCCTCCATCCATATTTTGTCATTCTTAGACGAGTTCCCTGGATTAAAATTTTTTGTAATTTATGAATCCCTTCTTCATCAAATTGACTCTATCTTGTCACTATTTCATTTTATTATCATATTCATAACTTCAGGTATGTCCATCTTACCCTATTTATAACTTCAATTATGAGTCAATATTGTAATAGTATTTCCCCACTATTACATTTTTTCTACCTTAAGTATCTTATTATGATTTTAATTTACCCTCATGTATTCATTTATTAAAATACTTGTTTCATAATTCTAGAGTTACTTCTACTATATACAAAGGAGTTCTTCTGCTTATTCTAATAGACTCTACCATTCATAGAATATGAGTGATTACCCTTTTGTTACCTTTGGTTTGTATTCTATGTGAAAATAATTCGAATTTCAATGGTCCATAGCTAGGAATACATCATAAAGGTTTATGTGCTCCAGCCCTCGTTTACATATCTCAACATTATATAAATCAACCACTATGGTTAATTGTCTCAATATTTGAGTTATATTTTATGACGGTGATTTGGCTTTGGTGACTCAACATATATTAATTTTCCATTTAATGATATTTTTCGCGTATTAATGTTTGAGGAAATCGTATACAAGGTTATTGGTTTTGAATTTGTTTCATATTTCATACTAGGGATTGAGTTATGACCTCGGGATTTCCCAATTGACAGTACGTTTACCTTTATTTCCTTCACATGGCTCATCATTCTTCTTCCCTTGGATGTAATCCACGTGGACGGTTTGGATCATTTCGTATTTTATGACTGAACTTACGACCCCTCAAACCCTATTTCGATTTTTTTCATTTCTCATTTGGTAACCTTCAGTCTTCGGCTCTGGAACCTGGGTTGCTCCACATATCCATGGTTTGAAAATGAGGTTTCAGATGGTTACGCAAGTCGGATAGATGCATGAAGACAACTCTGCCATGACCTTTTTCATTTCTTTCATGAACTCTCTCTCTCTCGTAAAGGTAAGAGTATTTTTCATTCAAGTTAATTTACCAGCCACCATTTCTTTTTTTAACTTTCCTTCCTCTAACATTCACGTTTAGTTTTTTTTTTTTTTAACTGGTATTCCTCTGCCACTAACGTGTTTGAGATTTCTTGCAAGTTTAATGGATTCAGAAGTGAGTTCTTTACCCATTGGTTGTCAACGTTTTCCAGGTAAGGAGATTTCGTTTTTGGATTCACTATATACCCAAATATTTAATGCGTGGTTGGCTTACACTTCCCCTTCTATTCCATCGTTTTGGAAATTTCATTGCAGATATTTATTTTCGTAGGGTCTTCGGTCTTTGAGAATGAATTTCCCTTGTATTTGTACTTGACATTCTATCTGCTATGAGGATATTTCTTTACACTTACTCCTTTTTTGTTTTTTTGTTTCTTTTTTAAGACTCTTGCTATCCAATACTTCTTTGTGTTTTTTGTTAATATATATTTTATTCATTTTTCATAAAAGGAGAAGATTCTGAGTGACAGTGTTTTAAATCTAGTTGTGTATTCTTTATCAATTTCGGATTTTATCTCTGGAAATTGGATTACTGTGTTTTAATTGTTCTCGTTCATTAAGAATTTCATATGTAATGCTTCTTAACCTTTTGATTTGGCTCCTCATTGTTTTTAATATAAACTCAGTATAAAATTCATATTATTCTCATTGGATTCATTTTTCTATTCTAAGAATGCATACTGGTTCTATTGGGTAACTACGTGTATGAATTTTTGTCTCTTTTCCAGAGTATTCGATTTTTTATTTTATTTTCTCCAAGGATTTTTGGAGAATCTAAGAAAGTCTTTGGAATCTTATCCATCCTCATGGACTTGAATCCTAGATCTCTAATTATACTCTAGACTTTTCACAATAATTCAATTTCCACTGTTATTAAATTTAAAATAATAAAATATGTCCACAATAATTGTTTTCCTTTGGGTCCACTTGACCTTTAGGGTTATTCAATTGTCTAATAAAAGTAGTAAAAATAGGGATATTACATACACGTTACATGAATGAATCCATTTCCTAATATATATCTCTATAATGTTAGAAAGGTTATTACTTAGATTCAACTCCATAAACAACTTGGCAACCCAAATAATTTTTGTTTTCAGAGTTGACTCATTAATATAAAGTAATCCACATACATAATTTTTTATGGCTTTCAAAGAGCTCTCATCCTGTGATTCTAAAGGAAGTTAATGAATTATGACCAAAATGGAAAACAATGCATATGCTTATTTAAGTGAATAAAAATTTTGATGCCACCTTTTGAGTGGAAGGATAACATTGCCCCAATACTAGTGGCCTTTACTACTATGTCCATATCCCACCATTTATATTATAATATTACTGACATTTCAAAAAGAGGAAAGTGGGTGGAGGTTTGACATGGGTTTTCTCCATAATGTGCTACTAGACCATATGTTTGTTATTGATGTCAATTCCAAGGGTATCATGTACAATGAGTTGTGATCGATGTCAATACCAAGGGGAGTGTAGTTGGACAGATAATACAAATGATTGAATAAGGTAAGAAATAGAGAAATTTGATCCCTTTAGCTTTTAGTGACTAACCTTGATTAGTGCATCATAAGACATCAAATATTGATGGATATTATTCATTTTGGGGGTTCCAACATTCTCAAAGCTTAATTAAAGAGGGTGTCCAAAACATGGGGGCTTTAGTCAATGAACCTCCAACATATCACATGCATTCTTGGCAAACTAAAAAATAACCATAATATGACTACATATTGGAAAATACCTCTAAAAATAAAGTTATTTAACCCCCTACCAATACGAACAAAATACACTTTCCTAATTTAAAAAACCCCTACTTTCACTATATATTGTAGGTATCCCATTTTTCACTAACATTCTTTCAATGAGTTTTGAAATATTCAAACAACATACATTAACATAAGCCAACTTTAATGATTACGAAATCCAAATCCCAATTTTTTCTTTATCCATACTATAGAATACAGATGTTGATTACCCACTATAAATATGAGCTGCATGTGTTGATAATCAAATGTCAATCGAGACTGTGGATGTTGATAGTACACTGTTAATCCATATTGTAGATTATGGTAGTTATACTCTAATCTTCTTCCATCCTATGAATTAGGGAAAAACAAAAATTATTTTCCAAGATGTGTGCCAACCTTTCACATAACTTAATCATATTTTCACATCACTTAATCAACCTATTATACTCATCCTTTCACATCACTTAATAAACCTTACACACCAAATCATATGCAAGCATTTTATATCACAACGCCTCTATTCAGTATTTACAAACACCATCGGCAGATACTTTGTCTATCTATGATTGTTAACACAACAACCAAACACTTCAATCACCAATTATCTACAACAATAGCATATGCACAACCTATGCAAGTATTCACATCACAACATAAAAAAATATGGTGACCATAAATTCATACTCACTCATACATTTACATAAAATTATTTACATCTATACAAATACAGTGATACCATAGTACATCAACATACTCATATCAAACTTAAACAAGCATAACAATCATAACACACTTTTCCATCAATAACAACTTCCCTGGCACATGACCACTTCTCCTTGTATCTTTATCAATAATCCACTCCATCCCTATTCATTAAAAACATATATTAATGTATCACCTCTACTCTTATCCTCCCTATATTTATTTCCTCCTAATTCAAAATTAAGGTCTCTCCACATAATAATTAATTCCTCTAAAATAGATTATCTTCTAGGCTACTTTCCTACTACTCCTATCTTTGAAGATGGAACCATAAAATTTTAAAACGATGTTGTAATTTCTTTGGACTATAAATTTGTGGAGACACAAATTTTAATATGGAAGTATCACTAACTTTCAGAGTGTTCTACCATATCATAAATCATTTCATTATTATTCCTACATTATCTAAAATTTTGAATTCCATCTAATAAACATTTGGATTATGTTCGGCTACTATGTTCCTTGTGGATATTTTAATCTGAGATTATAAAAATGCATGATCACTAGAGGAGAGAAAAAATACTTCACACCTCTTACAAAGGGCTTCACTACTCCAAAGGCCCACACAATTGAATTATGCCTTATTTTTTATATATCATTATGTGCCAAATGCTCTCTGAAACTCAAGAAATAACTTGCAAGAAAGAGAGGATAATTAAGCTTATCAAATATCTAGACCCTATTCAATCATGGCTTGATTTCACTTATAAAATCTATTTATAAACCTAATATCACATATTTCCTTTACAATAATAACATGTTCCTCAACTAAGGTTTGACTGGAAAATGTGTTTGTACTTGCTTTAGAAACCAAAATTCCCTGTATCCCAGAGTAATGGAATTTTAGGATTTTAATGTTATAGTGATTTTTTTTCTCTCCCCTTGCCTTTTTAGAACTCAGGTAATTAATTTTCTATGATTCCTAAACTAGGTATGATCCTTAATATTCTAGCTTGAATTTATTAGGTTAATCTACAAACTTTTGTTTCTTTAGCATTCCCCTTCCTTATAGCTCTTTATCTTACTAAAATTTTGACAGAAAATGGTGTCCTTGTGGGAATACCTAGTGGTTAGATAAATGGAATGTTATCTCCTTCACCAAGTGGCAAATTCTACTGGGGGACATCTTTTTCTCATTTCCATAAGGCTCAAGGAGGTTGCTCTCCCATCCTAGTGAATTCTTGTATCTTTCTAAGTAGTACATTATTGGTATATCTGACTCACTAAGGTTGGATATACTCTTGGTGTTATAGTGAATTCCCCTAGGTTTGATCTTCCCCCAATGAGTGAACCATTCACCATAGTAAAGAAAAATAAAATTTCTTGACAACAAATGATTCTTTGTCACAATATATTGGATTTATGTGCTTATCTCTCTTATGGTTAAATACCCTCTTTATTTTTTGGTCAAGATCAAGGATTTCACCTACAAAGGAAGATCCAATTTGAACCAATTATGAAAGATAATTTCCTTTTTAATTTCTAATATTCTTACATATGGTACACATGAAATGGAACTCAAAATAACATATCATATGTTAATAAATATAGATCACCCAATATTTATGTCTATAATGTTAGAGAGGTGTCACATATATTCAATTCCACATAAAATTAGGGTTATTTTCTTGTTTGGGGAAGTTGTTCATCTATTCCAAGTACTATACCAACATAGTTTATTATAGTTTACAAATGCTTCTCTTTGCACACTTCATACAGTAGGTAAGGGAGTCCAACCCAAATGGGAAGCACTTCAAATACTTCTTTAAATGGATCAAAACATAGATACTAATTTTTCAATGGAAGGCTAACATTTTGATAATAGTAGTGCCATTTCTCTATTAGATCCATCTCCCTATAAATTCTAAAAATGAAAGTGATACACTGCTTCGAACTAAAACTTGATTTAGTAGAAGTATTTTCAAAAGTACTTCACACTATTCCTCTATTTGTAATAATTCTAATAAAGGTAAGTAAGCTAAGGATTAACAAATGTTATCTCTACAATGTGCCTCAAAGCATTCATGCACACTAATGAAATTTTATAAAAAAATGTAATGATGGCCTCTATATATATATATATCTCAAAAATCAATTAAAAAATGAAAAATCCATACTATAATACTTGAAAAATCCATACTATAATACTTCAAAAGAAACTTCCACACTGAAATTGAGAAACACATAAATACATATACTTCTAAAAAAAACTTCCACACTAAACTTGAGAAACATATAAATGCATGAGCTCTCATTAAACATAATCTTCCACTAGTGTATCTAGGTAAATGGTGCATCACATTAAGATTTAAAAAAATACTAAAACATTTCTAATTTATAAAGATAAAAAAATTTTAAGTATATATATATATATATACATACATATATATATATATATATATACATACATATATATATATATATATATATATATATATATATATATATATATATATATATATATATATATATATATATATATATATATAAACATTATACAAAACACTCAAAATGTGCTATTTTATTTCCAAATTTTGTAAAACATAATATTTTTACAACAGAAGTCATTCATATTCGAAAACAACATGCCCAATTGCCACCGTGGACTTGTCTGCTACATCTGAATAAATGTTAAACGATTAAACCATCCTCTACCGTCGGGTTGAAACGGTTAAAGAAATTAAAATGATAAATGCCATAACTACATTGAACAAAACCGAAATCTCGTGGTCACCTCATGACAGATCTACGGTGAATTCATACTTTGGCCCGAAATTTTGTTCCTCTATAGTGAGGGTTTCATTTCTTTCTTGTTGCATTTGGGAGCACAACTGCACCAGAACTGGTTTCGAACCCTACTCCAAATACTGTGATACTTCGATGTTCATTAATATCTTTATTTCATAGATTAAATCTAGGTTCCCCTACTTCATCTGAATTCGGGCGTGAGTACCAACTTCTTGCGTTGCAAGAATTCATCCTCGCTAGAGTGGTTCGCACAAGTAATTTTCTTTTCTTAACTTGCATCTAAACCTAAGATTTCTGGTTCTCAAAAGTAATTTTATTTTCTTAAATTGCATCTAAACATAAGATTTCTACCATTATCAATTTATTTGCGTCATTTAATAATAATGTGAGTTCCTTGTGAACTCCATAGGTAAAGTCTACACCTTTTCAGCTTCTCTCTGGCGTCCACTTCCAAAATTCTATTTGTCATTTGCTCTTAGTAATTATCTCACTACCAGGTTGGTTCTTCCTTTTAATAACCCTGAAGTTCTTGGATGTTTTTGGGTTACGTTGTCAATGTGTTGTATACAAAATCAATAATTTATTTCCACTTTTGCGTTGTTCATTAATCCTTGGTATTCTCTACAAATATGAGGATATTGAATGTTGGCATTTGCTACATTGCATGACTCAATTTGGTTATTAGTAATGATCATGAGGTCCTATCCTTTGTTCCCTTGAAGTAAGACATCCACAGTTCATTTACCTCATTTTTTTATAAGTTGATTTAGTGTATTCTGGTTAACCTATGAAGTAAAGGACCAAACACTCTTCAAGCTTCTCCCGTGTGTATACTTTGCCTGTGATTTTTCTGCTAGGTCATCTGCTCATTTATGGACATTTTTTTCTTTCAAAGTTATTAATGTTTTTATATTATCATTCTACGATATTTGTGGAATTCCAATACCATTATTGAGATTTAAGATTTGATAGTCTACAGAAAATTAATAGATTTCAAGATTACCATAGCTCCTGAAAGGGATGTTTTGTTCACCACTTCAAAAAGACAGAAATAAACATGCACAAAACAATTAAGGAATCTCCTACAGCACCAAGCCAGGACATATTCTTTCCAAATTCCTGCCAATGTATGGGGTTAGAAGCCCGATACAATCTCCCATGTTGACAGGCAATTACATTACAATATTTTTCACTGAGAAAATTGCTAGAGAAATAATTCACCATCTCTGCTATCATCTTCGTTGATTTCATCTGAATTGAAGAATTCACCCTCAAGCATATGATAAGGTTCAAGTGAAAAAAGCAATCCTTCGGCCATGTTTGTAAGAAATGTTGTCAAGTCGACCTTGGAAAAATCCTATATTTGCTTAGTATGCGAAATTTTCTTAGGAAGATGGGTTTCTCTATTTTTATATTATAAATAAATATGAAGAATTTATGTCCCTTCCAAATTTCTCCAAAAACTTACTTAAGATCAAATCTATGGTTTCATTAAGTCTTATCTTGAGTTTGAAAATTTCATGTTTTGAATATTGTGCTCCTTACTTGTCTCTCTTTTAGGGATCTAACTCATTCAATTATGATTATGGAAAATATGTAAGTTTGGAATATAGGCTAGTGCCCTAATGTTCAAAACTTACATTTTTTTTTTTAATGTAACCTAAGAAGTGTTCTAACTCATTTAATTATGATTATGGAAAATACGTAAGTTTGAAATATTATAAGATAGTGCACTAATTTTAAAAACTTACATATTTTTTTTTGTAACCTAAGAACAAATGAATATTTGATTTGGATATTCTCTATCATTTTACTATCCAAATAAATTGAAAACATATTTTCTTAATTTTGTTAGGTATTAGTGTTCGAATATGTGATTGGCCATCTGTAAAATATAATGGATTATTATTTCATGAAATAAAACCCTAGGTGAATCTTCCTTGCAATTTTCCTCATTCGAAAGATGTTATATAAGGTAAAATATATTTTTCAAAAGATTGAAGTTTTTTCAACACAAGGCTCAAGGATATTACAACAATATAGTGATTAATAACTGAACATGCTACTTGTGGAAATTGAACATGGGTGGAGAGGATAACACTCCTCAGAACAACTTGATCTAGCTAGACATGATTGACACATTAAGATGGATTCTATGAAACTATTTAGTAAATTCAACCTACACCAAATGAGAGCCACTTCTGATATTAAGAAGAGAAACTTCTATACATCTTATCATATAACCAACCTCATTCCTCGAGCTCGTAATCATTTTGCTTCAATTCAAATTATAGATACCTTTTCTTCAACTCAAAATCAATATGATTGTAAGGGAGGAGCAAATGTTTCATGACCCATTGTAAAAGTGAATCGGGTGGGAAAAGAGCCCACCATAACACCTTTCAATTATCATTAGATATACACTAACATCCTATAGATAATACCTACAAAACAAATAATGAATCCCTAATATACTTTAAAAATTCAATAGGAAAAATTATTAGGGGGCCAATTTTGATAATGTTGAAGCATCACATTCAAAACCTGTGAGAAAAGATGGCTCTTGAGAAATTTTACCGTGATAAAGACTCATGAACCGCATTTGAATTGAAACCACCATTCTCACATCAAGAATTATAGACAAGATCTATGTTCCCCTTGATATCACTAGTTTCCATATAACAATGAATACCTTCGTAAATAAATTGCACATAGGTTATACTTCATGGTGTTGATCTTGCAAACCTCTTAAATGAAATTTCAATTCTTGCTAGAAAATTTATTAAGTCTTACTGTTGTTTCTATCCCTCGACAATTTCTAAAAATTCTAGGTTACCATGAAAAAATATTTTTAAATTTCAATTCTGCTTAGCTTCTTAATTTACCAATGATATTTGGTCATTTTATGAAACTTAGGTTTGAAGGGTACATAACTATGTTAAGACGATGGATGCTTTAAAGATCTGAAATGAAAATCCATTACGTAGTAACATTGTAGCTAGCACCACCAAGTGGGAGACCTTTGATTCTGTTGTAGGCAATTTGAATGCTACTCCACCCTCTGCATCTACCAAGATCACTCAAGATTGGGAATCATTCGACTCAGGATATTCCATTAGTTTTTTAGAACAATAGTTTGATTTTGAAAGGAAGCCTACTATTCTTTAGAGACATAAATTGCATTCTTAAAGTGGAAAAGCATGAAGGAATGGAAAAATCTATCTGAATCAACAATAAATATTATTTGCATATGTATATTTTTACTTCATTCTTCTATGCTACTCTTTCCTATGTTGTCGCCTTACGTAATTTCCTTTGCAACATGTGGTGCAATTGCTAATATAATTAATGCCACATAGTGTGTACTCAATATATCAAAACACGAATAGTCATTAAACACATACTAGAATTTTTAGGAAGAAAATTAAAAAATGAAGTGTTTTAAAAAAATCCATACACTCCAAAGTGCATTTTTAAGTCCCTAGACTTGAGATAAATAGAATGTTTCATGTCAAATGGTATTAACAAAGGTGGTATTTCAGGACAAGGAAGGTCATGAGTTTTGATCTTATTAAAAAATAAAATTCTTTTTATCATAAAGTTTTCATTTAAAAAAAATTGGGTTAAATTTCATATTGAAAAAGGAATTACAATTTAGAGTATTAACCGTATATTCAATTTCATGTTCAAATTAAATCTATTATAATTTATTTTGTTTATGGAATAAACAATCTTCATGTAAAGATTTGACTACTTAATCTTGACTGATGTATATATTTATTGATATATATATATATATATTATAGTGTAATAAATATTTATAAAAAATCAATAATCAAAATTATTAAAAATTTATATAAATATAATTATTCTAATAACATATTTATAAATATTAAATACAAAATCAATATTTTATAGTCGAAATTCTCTCTTTCATTTTTTTTTTAATTTTATGGAAACTAAAATTTCTCATTTACTCTAAAGATTCAAATGCTACTATGTGCCACAATTACAACATATTTCCTAAAAATTTAACCAAACCTCTAAAATATTTTGACTTTCTCAGTTTTTTAACTACAAATATTAAATTTTAATTATCAAATTTTAGTCTGAAAATTTTTAATCAAAAACCGTCAATATAACATTTATCCTACCTAAAAATTTAATCTTCCATAAAAATAAAACAAGAATAATGCAAAATAAAAATATCTATTCTCTTATTAACTCCAATATATTGGAATCTTTCTTTTTCGCTATCTTATTATAAATTTAAAAATCTATAATTTAACGTATAAAACATAGGAGCTTTACTTTAAACCATTTTTCAATATTTATTTATGATCATCTAATCCATAATTTAACATGGATTTTAAAGTTCAAATCCACAATTCAGCATTCTGCCGATGAGTTTTATTTTTTTCCAATATTTATGCATAACTTCAAATTTCTCATTGAAATGTTTAAACAAACTCTGCTTTTAAATATTTGTTCAAAAACAATCAGGCAGTTTGACAATCAACCTTAATACCTTCCGCTGGTTGGGTTACTGTTTGGCAACAATTTGCTGCAGGTTGCATTTGACTTTCAGCAGATCCACCCAGGATCAAATCTCAGTGGAGACATACGCCTGTTGTGTCTTGGCTAGAAGAGTAGGCAACCCCATAGCGGATGTCTCGGCTCTTGTTGAGGCATAAGTTAATTGCTATTGTGTGCGGCTTGCATGCTGTTGCACCTAGCCTAGGTTTATAGTGGCAGCCAGTTGGATTTGAACCCGAGCCTTGCTCAAGCAACTCTCACCAGTTACCGATTGTCCTAGATCTAAAAAAACAATTTGCTGCAAGTTGTAGTTTCAATTCATGGAGTCCCGAAGAGTTAAGAGAATGTCTATCCTTTTTTAAATTGCCTGTCCATTTCTTTCGACGCCAAAACCTAACAAATCAAAATCCGACAAACCAAATAGACATCGATAATATCACTTTAGAGTTACATAAATTCACTGTTATAGTATAAAATACAAATATATAATTGTTATTCTAAAATGTTGAATATATTAAATTAACGAAATTATTTATTATTATAATGGTTATTAATAATGAGCATGTTAAAATTTATTTTTACAGGAAAAGGTTGATAAATATGATCCTCAACCATGCTACGTCTTTCATTGTTTACGATTTTTTATAATTTTTCTAGTAAATTAGTTGTTGAGGTTAATTATGTTAATTTATTTTCATATATAAATCATTATATTTCAAAATTTATTTTTATTTTTTTTAATTAAAGTAGTGATTATAATTGATTATCTTAAATTTCATATGTGTATTGATATGTATTGTTAGAAATTATTATTATTATTAAAATGATTTTAATAATGAATCAAATTGAATTCAAAGTTCACTATTTTCAATTAAAAATTTATTAGATTTATTATTTTATTTTATTATTTAATATATAATTGGGTTTTTCTCAATTTCCTAATTTTTTTTAATATCATGTATTGTTGTGGTTTAATGTTGGTCATTTCTCTTTTATCGTCTTAACATTTTAAATAAACTTCATATCTGCTAATGTTACAATGGTCCTCTAACCATTATTCATTAACTAAGACTCTTACTTATAATGTATTAGCAAGTTGGATCCTTACTAGGTAAAAGGAGTCCTAACTCTTGAATTATTTACATGCACATTTCATAGGTTAATATTGCTTACCTATCTTTACATACATTAACCTATACTCTAACCTTTACATACATTTACATACATTGACCCTCATATATGTTTCACCTATACTCTATACCTATTCTACTATTTCAATTACCTATAGTCTTGCTATGGCATGTTTTCTATACCTTTACTTCCATATTAAACATAGATAGGTTTCTACGAAAGCTTTAACACCCATTACATAACTCTATTTCACATTTAACATGTTGACTCTACCTCGATGACATGTCTTGCTCAAAGTGAACCATGTGGCAGAGGCCATGTGCCCTCACGTGGCCTTCACCCTTATCGATTCCACAGATGAACGGTTGAGATCGAAGAGGTTAGATCTAGAGCTCATAGATGCTTAGAAAACCCTAAGGGTTTTACCTGTATTCCTCTCCCTCATTTCGATCTTTCACTGTGTGGTTTGTGGCCGTCATTCCTGAGGGAGCTATGCTTCTATAGCTCGAACCTACAACTCGATTTTCAGAGCCATGGTAGCTCGATTTCTCCTCGAAATCGACCCTCCATGTGTTTAGCATGCTAGCTGTGGAAGAATAATGGTGTTGTGCAGAGCATTTCTTCACCATGGCCTCAAAGGTAAGGATTTTACAGTGGCTTCCTTGCATTTTCTTGTTAGTAGGAATGCATAACTATAATTATTCTTAAATCCTCAAGGTTGATTCCTAATTTCATTTTGTTTATGTTGTAAGGAAACCCCATAGAGTGGTCCAACTCAGCATTCACCTCAGGTAACATTTGTTCTATATTTTCCTTTGTTTTATGTATTTGATTTACATTAAATTTAGAATATCCATCTCACTGTGGGTTTGTTAACCTTCGCAGAGAGGAACCCTCTGTCTCCTTTGAGTGGTCATTTGGGTAAAGGTTTCTCACTCTTCTCATGGAATTCAATGACAAGTTACGGGGTTCAATTTGAAAGTCCTCTGGCCATTTTTCTTTAAATACAAGGTAAGTGGCTTCTTCACACACCTTGGTTTCAGAGTTTACACCTTTGCACAGTATTCAGATTATGTGTTTATGCATGATTCATATAGAATTTCAATCTTGGGTTTAGTATGGCTTCCACCCCCAAAATTGTTGGGTTTTGCACTACACTTTTGATATGTGACCTGGCCTATTTTATTTGGGAGTCCTTGTCCCTATTTGATTTCTAGACTGACTTCTGTGTATTTGATATGTTAGCCTAGGTATTAGAATCCTTTGATTCTATTTCGAATTTGCGTAATTTCTTATACATAACCAAAAATACGAATAGTTAATTAAATTTGGGTTTAGTTATAACTTCGTTTGGTATTTTTCTTGGAGTGTATGAAATTTGTTGCGTTCGTTCATTCTGAGTTTAGTCACTAGATTTTTCGATGTATCCATTAGCTTGTTTGTACTGTTGTTTTATTCATTTTCTTGTGACCCTAAGGGAATTGTGATTCCTCTATTTAATTAAATCTTGGGTTTTACATTGTGAAATTTCGTTATGTTCATAGTAGTATTTGAAATCGAAACATTCATGAGAGCTTCTAGCTAATCTCTGCTTTTCCCATACGATTTTGAGTTTAATTCTCTTGGTTATTTAAGAAGGGTATATGTTACGCTTTGCTCCATTTACTTCTGAATATTTCTGTTTGTATTTATTCATCGAATTGTATTGCAATTTGGGGTTTTTCCTCCTTGTATGATTCATGGCAGTTGCGTAAGCAATTTCTGGGTTGTTTTCCTTCACACTACTCATGGAAAATGCATAACCTATCTAAATTTTCTGCCCCTTAAGGTTTTCACGCAATTTCATACGCAGTTTAAGTTCCTCATTCAAGTTTTGACAGAGCCCTTATTACCCATGTTCTATTTCTCGTTTTGGGCAATGTTGTGCATTTAATTTTGACTGTCATTTTCCCTTCTGCGTAGCATTTCATTTTTCAATTTATACTGTGGGTTGTTTCCACCGAGGTTTAATCTTTTTCTCAGACGAGAATTTTTTTGAAGGAGATGAGGATGAAATCCTATCCTCGCATCCTTTCACCTTCAGTTCATTTCGATACTTTATGTAATTTTTGGATTTTTCATTTATTTATTTCCATGTTTATATGTTGGAGGATGCCTTCACTCACAGAATTGTTTAATTTCTATGCACAGGTGGAGCAAGCAACGTCACGACAGCATGCTCAAGTAAGGTATCTCTCTGTCCCTTACACAATAATAATTTTGTTTTATTATTCTATTTGGCTCTCTCTAATTTTTGCATCTCTGCTCTTTCACAGGTATGCTTCTGAATTATGTTGGTCTGTGTGAAACTCAAGGTTCCCGCACTGCCCATACTTACCAATTGTATTCTTCCTTAGGTTGGTAGCATGTTGTTCCTCCATGTCTCTCCTTCTGGCACTTAGCTTAGACAGGTGGTGTTGTAGTTCCTATGTTTAGGTGTCAATGCCATACTTGGCCTTTGACAGTTACTGAACATATGTAGTATGTTTTTTTCTTTTTAATACAGTCATATACATATGACTGTGTAATCCTCAAGGATGTACAAGGATTATTGTATCTAAACAGTTTTGAATATTTATATTTGGAAATCTGAATTATATTTCCTCCTCCTATTGATGATGGATGCATATGTACTTTGCCTCAGGCTTTCAGATTTTATAAATGAAATCATCAGTTTTTTTGAATCCTTTCAGATGTTATGTGACTTCATAATTCTCTTGGATGATAATGTGTCTTTCTAGTAAATGATGAACGTATATGTATTTTATTCATAATTCCACTTACAGTTTCTTCTATATTGTATAATGCATTCACTTCTTTTTATTTTGCCTCAGTAGTAGAATTTGCAGATTCAATATTATTTATTCTTTCCAGCAAATTTAAAGAATATTACTTTTCCAAAGCTAGATTTGTCTTATCTTAGTCTCTAATTTTTCATTTTTCTGCTCATCATTCTAGCATTAGATTTTGTTTAACTTAATCTCTATAGGTTGTCTTATTTATTTTACTTCGGCACATATAGGTAGACAGCGTTTACTCTCTGATCATAACTCTTTGTGGGTTTATAATTAACATATTGTAATTGTATCCACCTACAGTACCTTATTTTACTGTATAGAACACAATATCGACATTGTATTTAACACAATATTGACACTGTACAATACATAGTATTGACGTTGTACAATACACATTAATCCCTTATTACAAAACAGTGTTTGTCTATTAACTCAGACAAGCTAATACTTCTATCCACTACTAAAATACAAGAAATTAAATATAAAATTTCTACATGTTGCATACCAACTTGTAAAGACGAATGTTCCTCCCAACCACGAGCTTATTCTCAAATCTCTCCCCCGAGCAAAGATCAATTTTCCCTAGTGTTGACAACCTCTTGTCACACTAGTGATGGCACTTTTAAGCCCACTTTACCCAGCAAGTTTCCACAATGGTGTCTCGTTATTCTGGGTTATTGTTTCCCATAGCCTAGGCTTTACTTTTGTTTTTTCCATAAAATTTTGCTTTTAAAACTTGAATTTCCTCAGCGTATTTTTTCTTCTCTCTTCCTAGTAACTTTCCTCTTTACTAGGGATTTCTTAGATATTTTTCTTCTATCTAATTTAATTTTTATTTTTGTTTTTCTCCAATGGATTATTTTGGATCATTTTTGGAAAGTATGAAATTTTATCCTATCCTCATGGATAATAATTTCCAGATCTATATTACTATGTCTTTAAAAAATTGTCATAATTTTCATAAATAATTATTAATTAAAATATTTCCACATAGCCTCTGTCCTATTTACATAAACATAAAAGTTGTAAATCAAGGGTATTACATAATCCCCCCTAAAACAAAAACATCATCCTCAGTGTTAGCAGATAACTCTTGTTATTATTTTAACAGCGTTGGGAACGCTTCTTTCATGCTTTCTTCTCACTCCCATGTAGCTTCTTCAGGTATAAATTGTTTCCATTGCACTTTCACCCGAGCTAATGTTCTATTCCAAAACACAATTTATTCCCATCCCAATATACAAAGTGGTTCTGGAAGAAAGTCCCCTTTTGTTTCCACCTGTATCAAAGTTCAGTCAACCACGTGAGAAAGATCATGAACATAATTTTTCAATAATGGCACATGAAAAACACTATGAACTTTAACATGACTAGGTAGAGCCAATTTATATGCTATTGGGCCCACTCGTTCCAAAACCTAAAAGGGCCCATAGTATTGTGGTGCTAACTTAGCACAACTACCGGTGTGAAGGGTACTCTTGCGAGATTTGAACCTCAATTACACATGATCCCCAATATTAAATTCTTTGTGTGTTATTTTCTTATATACATAGCTCTTATGGCAGTCTTGAGCTGCTTTGATGTTCTGTTTAATTTGTCGTATTTTTTGTTCCATTTCATGTAATGCCTCAGGTCCAAGTACTGGTTTTTCCTCTCGTTGACTCCAACTAAGTGGAGCATGGAATTTTCTGCCATATAAAGCCTCGAATGGACTCATCTTAATAGATGTTTGATAGTTGTTGTTGTATGCAAATTCTGCCAAATGCAGAAAATCCTCCCAGATGGTGGGTCTTTCCATCACGTACATGCTAAGCATGTCCTCCAGTATTTTATTTTTCCTTACAATCTGCCCATCGGTCTAGGAATGATAAGCTATGTTGAAATTCAGTTTTGTTCCGATCCCCCAAAAGAGTGTCTTCTAGAAAGTGGATGTGAAATTTTCATCCCTATCAGGGATGATCATATTTGGTATTCCGTGAAGTTTAAAAATTTCCTTCATAAAGACATTGGCCACTTATGTTGCCCAAAAAGTGGATTGCACTGGAATAAAATGTGCAGCCTTGGTTAGTGTGTCTACCACTACCATAATGGAGTCATGTTGATACTTAGTACGAGGTAGTCTTGTGATGAAATCCATGGACATCACTTCCCACTTCCATTCTGGAATAGGAAGGGGGTTTAGCAACCCTGCAGGATGTTGATGCTCTACTTTGACCTGTTGGCACTCCAAACATCTTGCTAAGTAATCAGTTGTTTCTTTCTTCATTCCAGGCCAAAACAATTTTTTCTGCAATGTTTTCACCATATTTTGGTAACTCAGATGACCTGAATAAGGTCTCTTATGGTATTCATCCAAAATATCCTACTTCAAGGTAGGTATGTTAGGAATATACAAGCTTTGTTTATAGATTATTAATCCTTTCTGATTCATGGTGTATCCTGAGATTTAAAATTACTGTAATTTTTTCTGCAGTTCCAAATATCAAGGTTCTTGTGACAAAAATTCTTGAATATGTTCTTCAATATTTATTTTTTCACTGCTACCCATGTAAGACAAAATTTGATAAGAGTGTCTATTTAAGGCATTAGCAATTCGGTTTTCCTTTCCCTTAATGTGTTTTTTCTCCATATGAAATTCGCTAAGGAAAGCTAACCATCTCGCTTGTCTTGCATTCAAATATGGCTGACTAAAGAAATATTTCAGACTGATATGGTCAGTAATCAACACAAATGTCTTACCCAAAAGATAATGTTGCCACATTTTTAATGCATGTTGGACAGTAGCTAATTCTAAGTCATAAACTGCATAATTTTTCTCATGTTTCTTTAGTTTTCTAGACTCATAGGCTATCACTGCATTGTCTTGCAGTAATACTCCTCCCAGTCCTTTTATGTAAGCATCAGTGCACATAATAAATTCATTTGTTGGATCAACAATTTTTAGGATGGGTGCAGTAGTTAGTTTTTTCTTTTTAGCTTCTCAAGATTTCTTGACACTTAGCTGTCCACTCAAACTTCACACATTTTTTCTGTAAAGAGGTAATAGGATGAGCTAATGCATAAAATCCCTACACAAATTTGTGATAATATCTGACAATACCCATGAATGAATGGATTGTAGGTACATCTGTGGGTATGGTCCAATTTAAAATTTCTTGTACCTTTTTCGGATCTACCACCAACCCCTCTTTGGAAATAACATGTCCCAAATACTGAATCTTTGGTTTGTAAAACTCACACTTACTGATTTTTGCATGCATTTGATGTTCTTTTAGTGTATGTAGCACTATTCGAAGATATTCCTAGTGTTCCTCTTTGTTCTTAGAGTACACGAGAATATCATCTATGAATACTAGCACAAATTTATCCAAATGTTTGTGTAGAACATTGTTCATGAGACACATGATGTTAGGTCCCTATATTACTAGTGTAGTCCCTTATTGTTGTTAGTGTAGACCCCTTATTGTTATTTTTGTACCCCTATAACCCCAATATTGTTATTATTGTTCCCTTACATTATTATTGTTAGGTCGGCTAGGATTATATGGTGACCCCATGGACTCCTATATATAGAAGGAGGATTTTTCATTTGTATCATCCAAGAATTGTTCATTTATGTAATGTAAATGAGGTTTACCCCTCGAAGTGGCTTATTTATAATGCCTTTATCTCTCTTTTTTTCTATTTTTGGAGTTGGTTGCATAATATTTGGTATCAGAGCTTTGGATTCTACAGTTTCGCTGCTCCAAATAGGTCATCATGGAATTTTAGCTATAAATTTTTTCTAAGAATATTCAGAAGCTAAAATTTTTAGCACGCGAATGAAAAATCATGAGGAACTTCATGTAAAAAATTTAGATATTGGTTCGCTATATTAGTGGAGATATGATCTCTCGAACTTATGGTTTTTTCAGGCTCCTGAATTTCATCTAAAAAAGGTCATTGTGGAATTTTCACTATAAATTTTTTTATACGAAAGTGAAAAATCTTAAATTATTATCACGCGAAGCCGAAATCCTTAGGAACTTTGTGTAAAAAATTCATATCTTGGTTCACAATATTTTCGGAGATATGATCTGTGGAAGTTAGGGTTTTTTAGGGCTCCCGAATGAATTTCATCTAAAAGAGGTGACCTAGGGAAAATCGTCATAACTCTGTCTCTGAACATCGAATTGGAATTCCGTAAAAAGTGGCCACAAGTAAATGGAATGTAGCTTCCACTGTATCAATTTCAGAGCTGAAGGTGGAAAGAGTGACATGTGGAATGACGTAAAATGTTTCCCTACTGAACGAGTCCATAACTAGGTTATTGTGGGAGATTGGGCATAAATTCTCCTTGAAGAATCCAAATCAGATCAAAGTTGTGGCATTCAAAAGAAGATCCAGAGGGATAATACAGGACCAAATTTCAGATATTGAAGATCCAAAATCACAGAGATAATTCAGTTTCAATATCGAGCTCCTCAAAAGCAAGAAAAAGGTGTGTATTTTTTTTTAGATTTTCATAAGTCTTGTTTGAAGAATCAGTTTGAATTGATTCCAAGGGAATATTGTAGAATACATATCAGTATTAGGTTCTAAAATCCCCCCTAAAAATAATTCAACACCCATTAAGCCTTCAGAAGGCTTTACTATGACTCATGAAGACGAAGAAATGCAACATGACATATCAAAATTACAAGACCAAGTGCACCAAATTTCGCTCTCACAAGAGAGACAAAAAATTAAATGGAAGTTTTGAAGAAAGGCGTGGAAGCTAAGATGGATGGTTTGAAGAAAGGCATGGAAGCTAAGATGGACGGTTTGAAGAATTGCATGGATGTCATGGAAGTTGTCATGGAAGACATGGAAGATAAGATCAGTGAAAAAATGGAAAATGTGAAGAATGATCTAAAAGTAGACATGGAAGGTTTGAGAAATTTGATACAAAAAATGTTTCCTAATGGCGAAAAGATAGTAGAGGAAACTCGCGATGAGAAAAAAATAAATGTTAATCATGATTTCATAAACTCTAATGCTGGATGGAATACCCACCATATTCCAAAGATTGATATGAGTAAGTTTGATGGCAAGGATCCCGTAACATGGATACTACATATGGAGGAATATCTTGATCTCAATAATGTGAAAAACACGCAAAAGGTACGCATTGCAACTTTATATTTAGAACAAAATACATTTCTATGGTATTGATGTCTTTGCTCCCGTAAAAAAATTGTCACTTAGTCAATTTTTACGGAGGAAATGATAGCACATTATGAGGATACCAAGAGAAACACATTTTTTAGCCAATTGATAAATCTCAAACAAAAGGGTTCAATGGTGGAGCACATTGAGGACTTACAAAAATTGAATATAAGGGTAACTAATATTCCATAGGAACACATGATTGTTGTCTTCATAGGGACTTTAAAGGATAACATCCAACATAAGATTCGTGTTTGGGAACCTGATTCATTAGAGAAGGAATTCTGGTTGGCAAGAAAAATTGAATGTAATATTATGGTGACAAGGAAGCCTACCACTCACATCTATAAAGATGGAAGTGTCGCTACTCCTAGACTTCCACAACCTACAAGGTTGACACCACAACAATTGGAAGAAAAAAGAGAAAAAGGGCTTTGCTACAATTGTGATAGCAAATACACTAAAGGTCATAAGTGTGCTGAGAAGAAATTATTTTACGTAGATTGTGAAGAGGAGAAAGAAAATGAACAAGAAACTTCAAAAGAAGAGGATATACACTAGGAACCAACCCTAGAAGAAGAATAAATGAGTCTGACCATATCGTGTAATGTATTGGAAGGAATTACCACTCCTCAAACTCTCAAGATAGAAGGACATAACAAGAAGAAAAAGGTAATAGTGTTGATTGATTTGGTTAGTACCCATAATTTTATTCATTGTAAGGTAGCCAAGGAATTGAATTGTTTCCTATACCTAGCACCAGAATGTCAAGTGATGGTTGCAAATGGAGGAACTATAAATTTCTCTAAAAAATGCCATAATATCAAGCCAACCATGGGGGAATATGTCTTCAATAGTCCAATGCTTTCCATTCCAATGGGACGTGATGATGTTGTACTAGGAGTACAATGGTTACAATCTTTGGGGATGGTAACTTTTAATTTTCAAGAAATTTTCTTCAATTTTTTCAGAAGGAAAGGAAGTAAAATTACGGGGTATCGCAGGGAATCTGGGAAATATAATAAGCTCTAATGTAATGACAAAGCTCCTGAAGAAATAAAAACAAGGCGTGATTGCACAATTATGCTCATTAGACGTTCCAACATCAAAATCGTCTATTTCTCGAGATATCCAAAAATTATTGGACAATCATTCCAAAGTGTTTGAAACTCCCAAAGGACTCCCACCTATTCGTGATCATGATCATGCTATTCATTTGATTCCAGGAAGTGTTTCTCCAAACATCAGGCCTTATAGATATCCTTATGTCCAAAAGAGCAAAATTGAACGTATGATTGCAGAGATGTTAGAGGCTGGTATAATTCAACCTAGTCAAAGTTCTTTCTCTGCTCCAGTATTATTGGTGCATAAGAAGGATGGATCATGGTGCATGTGTCCAGATTATAGGGAGCTCAATAAGCTCACTATTAAAGATAAATTTCCCATTCCTTTGATTGATGAATTATTGGATGAATTACATGGAGCAATTTATTTTACCAAGTTGGATATTCGTTCAGGATATCATCAAATTATAATGAAGACTGAAGATATTCTGAAAACAGCATTTTGAACTCCTCAGGTTCATTATGAATTTTTTGTCATGCATTTTCGCCTTACCAATGCACCTTATACATTTCAAGGGTTGATGAATTCCATTTTCAAAGCCTTCCTTAGAAAATTTGTGCTAGTATTTTTTGATGATATACTAATCTACAGCAGGTCTTGGAAGGATCATGTTCAATGTGTTGACAGGGTGATCAAATTATTAGAGGAGAAACAATTATATGAAAAAACATCCAAATGTTTCTTTGGAGTACAAGAGGTGGAATATCTGGGTCAGATTGTATCTCACAAGGATGTTAAGGTAGACCCTAACAAAATTAAAGCCATTAAGGAATGGAAAGTCCCCACAACCATAAAGAAATTATGAGGATTTCTTGGGTTAACAGGGTATTATTGCAAGTTTGTTAAGAATTATGGGAGAATAGTAGCACCTCTAACAGCATTATTGAAGAAAGATGCATTTTCATGGACTCCTGAAGCAAATAAGGCCTTTGAACAACTTAAAGAGGAAAAGTGCCTAGCACTAGTCTTAGCTACGCCATACTTCAAAAAAATATTTATTGTGGAATTTTATGCCTCAGGAAATGGAATTGGTGATGTTTTAATGCAAGAATGAAGACCCACTGCTTTTGAAATTCATCCAATCAAAGGAAAGTATTTACAGAAAGCTATTTATGAGAAGGAAATGTTAGCAATACTACATGCACTAAAGAAATTGCGAACTTACCTAATGGGAAGGCACTTCAAGATAAAAATTGATCATGATAGTCTTAAACACTTTTTGGAACAAAGACTATCTTCAAAAGAGCAACAAAAATGGGTCACAAATATGTTGGGTTATGACTTTGAAATCGTGTACAAAAAGGGAAGCTAAATGTTGTTGCAGGTGCACTCTCAAGAAATAATGAAGAGGTGGAAGCATTTCTTTGTGCCATTTCTATTATCCAACCATATTGGATAACCGAAGCAAGGGATGAATGGAATAAGGAAGAAGAAGTGTGGACACTCATTCAAAGTTGCAGCAAAATCCTAGTACATATGATACATTTAGTTGGAAAATTGATTCCTTATGGTACAAAGATCGGTTATATCTTTGCAATAATTCCCAACTAAGACAAAAGATTCTTTTGGAATTGCACACTTCTCCTTTAGGAGGACACTCGGGATTTTTAAAAACTTACCACAGGGTGAAGAAATAATTTTTTTTGGATGGCCTTAAATCTAATATTCAAAAGTTTGTGGTGGAATGTTTGGATTTCCAGCAAAATAAAGTTGAGACAATTAATACCTTGGGTCTTCTACAACCTTTATCCATTCCAAGTCAACGTTGGGAGGAGATTTCAATGGATTTTATCATAGGTTTACCTAAGTCCGAAGGAAAGAGTGTCATCATGGTGGTAATTGATAGACTTACCGAGTATCCACACTTTTGTGCATTATCTCATCCATTTAAAGCAAGTACATTTTCTACTACATTTATGGAAATGATTCAAAAGCTACATGGATACCCAAAGATTATTGTAAGCGACAGAGATCCCATATTTACTGGAAATTTTTGGACAGAATTATTTTCTTGTTTAGGTACTCAACTAGCTTATAGCTCATCTTATCATCCTCAATCTGATGGTCAAACTAAGATAGTGAATAAATATTTGGAAGGATATCTTCGTTATTTTGTATCTGATAAACAAACACAATGGGTCAAGTGGTTACCTCTCGCTGAATGGTGGTATAACACTTCCTTCCATACTGCAGCAAAAATGACCCCATTTATGGCACTTTATGGATATTATCCACTGCCCATCACATCATCTTTAAGAGAAAAATCTAAGGTTAAAGCAATGGAATATCACATTGAGCATAAACAAGAAGTTCTCCAACTCTTAAAGGATAACCTAAATTTGGCACAAAATCGAATGAAAAAACAGGCAAATCAACATCGCAGCGAGAGAAGTTTTGATGTAGGATACTGGGCATTTTTATGGATACAACCATACAAACAAATGTCCCTCAAGCAAGCTAAGAAGGATAATGAATTATTGCCAAAGTAATATGGTCCTTACAAGGTGTTGCAAAAGATTGGTACTATGGCATACAAATTGGAGCTCCCTGCTTCTTCGCGAGTGCATCCAATTTTCCATGTTTCATGCTTAAAGAAGGTTATAGGTGAAAAAATTACAGTTCAAACAATATTTCCAGAACTTGATGAGGAAGGAAAATTCATATTGGAACCCAAAGTAGTCATGAAAACAAGAACTCGACAGTTACAAAATCAATCAAATTCAGGGTATCTCATCAAGTGGAAGAACTTACCCACTGAAGATTCTACATGGGAGGATGATAATTTTATATAGAAGCACCCAGAGCTACTCAAGCATTGAGGACAACACTTTTTTGAAGGAGAGGGGCATGTTAGGACCCTATATTACTAGTGTAGTCCCTTATTGTTGTTGTGTAGCCCCCTTATTGTTATTGTTGTTTCCCTGTAACACCAATATTGTTATTATTGTGCCCTTACATTATTATTGTTAGGTCGGGTAGGATTATATTGTGACCCCATGGACTCCTATATATAGAAGGATGTTTTTTCATTTGTATCATCCAAGAATTGTTCATTTATGTAATGTAAAGGAGGTTTCCCCCTCGAAGTGTCTTATTTCTAAGGCGTTGATCTCTCTTTTCTTCTATTTTTGGAGTTGGTTTCATCACACATGAAGGTAGTAGGTGTGTTTCTGAGTCCAAAAGGTAGGAATACGAACTCGTAATTTCCATACTAAGTTCTGAAAGTTTTTTTGTGGATGTCTTCATCTTTTATGTGAAGCTAGTGATAACCAATTCTCAAATCAATTTTTGAAAATACGGTTCCTCCCCTTACTTGATTAAAAAAGTTGTTTATTTGTGGTAGAAGGCACTAATCTTTTATGGTTAACTTATTTATTTTTCTATATTTTATACACATCCTGAGGGTACCATCTTTTGTCTTAACGAATAAAACTGGCACTCCCCCAGCAACACACTTGGTTTGATATTTCCCTTGTTTAACAATTCCTGTAACTGAAGTTTTAATTCTTACAGTTCGTGTGTTCTCATTCTATATGGGGCTCGGGAAATTGGGGTGGATCCCAGTACCAACTAGATAAATCAATATCTTTATGAGGGGGAAGTTGAGGAATTTCTTCAGGAAATACATCCTAGAAGTCCCTAATCACTGGTAAGATTTCTATAAGTTCATTTTATGCTTGTTATCCCAAATCTTCAATTTGTACAGCATACACTAGACAACCCTTTCTCATTTTCTACTTGAACTGTAATGTAGAAATTTTTCTAACATACACAGGTTTTGAGTTCCCTCTCACTAGAATTTATTGTCCTAGTGCATTTTTACAATTTACTATTTTTTCTAAGCAGTTTACTACTGATTTATATTGTTCCAACCAATCCATACCAACCAGTAAGTCATAAGATAATAAGGGGAGAATAGTCAGATTCAAATATGTAATATACCCATTCATATTTACAGGGTACTTATGCAATTTATGGGTTACCTTCCATTTGGTTCTGGTAGCCAACTGCACCAGCCAAGAGTGTTGAAATTTTTTTATTTGCAATTAAAAATTTTCCACTATGTGTGGACTAATATAGCTTAAACTATCTCCAGGAAAATTAAAACAGATATAAGTTGGTTCGAAATGATACCTTCAATTTCAATCATGGTCGATTTATGTTCAGCATGTCGATCTTCTAATGCAACGAGGAATACTTTTAGCAACATCATTCACTGTGGTTGCCTCATGCACTGCTTTAATGTTTTGAATAGCATGGGGGTTGTGTGGGTAGTCCCGCAACATGTGAGGTTCCCCACACCCCCAGCACTCCAAGGGTTCCTTGGGTTTTACCACTACATCTCGTTTTTTGTTCCCTTCCATGGGTTTGGAACCTGTGTGAGAATAGGCTGGTTGATTTTCTCCACCTTTACTGAATCTTTTCCGTTGGTGGTTTTTGTCAAAAAAAATTCAGATAGGCTAGTTTGGGTCTTTTTGAGCTTGCTTCAGCCTTCCCTTTCTCCTTATTCTACCAATTTTTCAAGTGATCATTCCGGCCTTTAAATTTCTGATAGCACAGTCGGGATTTTATAACAGCTTCGTCCATAGTCTTCGGGTTATCAAACTCAATTCTCTCTTTGTATATTGTGGGTAAACAAATTAAAAATCTTTGTACTTTCGCTTTTTCTTTTCTTATGTATGGTACGTAGCGAAGTAAATTTGTGAAATTCATTAATAATGAGTTGTCCCAGCCTTAGCTCATGAAATTCCTTAGTTCTATCATCATAATACCTTTCATTGAGGTATCAGGATTTAAAATTCTCCTGAAATTCTTCCCATGAGACTGTATTTTCATCCAACAAGTGTATAATTTTGGTCTCCTCCCACCAAAGTGTGGCTTTACCTTGCAATTGGTAAAATTCCATCCTTGCCTTCAAATTGCTTCCGTACTCAGATACTTGAAATTATTTTACCATATTTAGGAGCCAGGCTTCTGCATCCTCTTCCTTCTCTTCGTTAAAGGTTGGAGGCTTTATCTTGCGGAATCCCTGCTGCAACTCCTTCCTCCTTTTTAACTTATAATCTTATTTCCCAAACTCCTCCCCACTCTCAGAATTCTCTGAGTTGGTTTATTTTTCTTTTATTTTTTGTTTTCCTTGATATCCCTCTTGATTACTGGACCTAGAGGTTAATTCTCTTATCATCCTCTCTTGTTCATTGCTAACTTGCAGTAAATTTTCATTGCTATTCCTTAGCTAAACCATTTAATACTGCAAGTTTTTGATAATTTCTAGCATCTAGGGGTTGGAAACTAGAGGGATATCCTACTTCCATAGTTCCACATACATCTCTTCTCTGTCTGACATGACAATAGTTGTAATTATGTTTGCACCTTATATCTGATGCACATTAAACCATTAGCATTAATAAACCATAATATACAACTGGTCATTTTTGTAAAGTAAATTTTAACAATATAATTAAAATTTCTAGACAGTATAATTTCCAATGTTGAGGTCCATAAGCCCATTGTTTTAACTTGGGCTCTGATACCACTTGTCCTGTCCCCAAATTTGTTTTTTATATCATGTACTATTATGGTTTAATGATCGTCATCCCTCCTTTATCGTCTTAACATTTTAAATAAACTTCATGTCTGATAATGCTATAATGGTCCTCTAACCATTATTCATTAACTAATACTCTTACTTATAACGTATTAGAAATGTGTATCCTTACTAGGTAGAAGGAGTCCTAACTCTTGAATTATTTACATGCACATTTCATAGGTTAATATTTCTAACCTACCTTTACATACAATAGCCTATACTCTAACCTTTACATACCTTTACATACATTAACCCTCATATATGTTTCACCTATACTCTATACCTATTCTGTTGTTTCAATTACCTATAGTCTTTCTATGGTATGTTTTCTATAACCTTACTCCCATATTAAACGTAGATAGGGTTCTACGAAGGCTTTAAAACCCATTAAATGACTCCATTTCACATTTAACATGTTAACCCTACCTCGATGACATGTCTTGCTCAGAGTGAACCATGTGGCAGAGGCCATGTGCCCTCACGTGGACTTCACCCTTATCAATGCCACAGATGAACGGTTGATATCGAAGGGATTAGGTCTACAACTCAGAGATGTTCAGAAAACCCTAAGGGTTTTTCCTACTTTCCTCTGCCTCATTTTTATCTTTCACTGCATGTTTTGTGGCCGTCATTCCTGAGGGAGATATGCCCCCATAGCTCGAACCTGCAACTCGATTTTCAAAGCCATGGTAGCTTGATTTCTCCTCAAAATCGAACCTATGTGTGTTTACATGTTGGGTGTGGAAGAATAATGGTGTTGCTGAGCATTTCTTCACCAAGGCCTCAAAGGTAAGTCTTTTACAGTGGTTTCCATATGTTTTCTTGTTAGCATGAATGCATAACTGTAATTGTTCTTAAATCCTCAAGGTTTATTCCTACTTTCATTTTGTTTGTGTTGTATGGAAACCAAATGGCATGGTCCAACTCAGAATTCACCTCATGTAACCTCTGTTCTACTTCCTATGTTTTATGTATTTGATTTTCGTTAAATTTAGGATATCCATCTCACTGTGGGTTTGTTAACCTTTGCAGGGAGGAACCCTTTGTCTCCTTTGCATGGTCATTTTGGTAATGGTTTCTCACTCTTCTCATGGCATTCAATGACAAGTTACGGGGTTCAATTTGGAAGTCCTCTGGCCACTTTTCTTAAAATACAAGGTAAGTGGCTTCTTTACGCACCTTGGTTTCTGAGTTTACACCTTTGCACAGAATTTAGATTATGGGTTTAGGCATAATTCGTATAGCATTTCAGTCATGGGTTTAGTATGGCTTACACCCACAGAATAGTTGGGTTTTGCATTATGCATTTGATATGTGACCTGGCCTATTTGATTTGGGATTCCTTCTCCCTATTCTATTTCTGGCCCAACTTCTATGTATATGATATGTTGGTCGAGGTATTAGAATCCTCTGATTCTATTTCGAATTTGCGTAATTTCTTATACATAACCCAGAATACGAATAGTTAATTAAATTTGGTTTTAGTTATAATTGTGTTTGGAATTTTTTCTAGAGCATATGAAATTTGTTGCTTTCATTCATTCTAAGTTTAGTCACTGGATTTTTCGATGTATCCATTAGCTTCTTTGTACTGCTGGTTTATTCATTTTCATGTGACCCTAAGGGAATTTTTATTCCTCTGTTTAATTAAATATTGGGTTTTACATTGTGAAATTTTGTTCTCTTCATAGTAGTATTTGAAATCGAAACATTCATCGGATCTTCTAGCTAATATCTTCTTTGCCCATACGATTTTGGGTTTAATTCTCTTGTTTATTTAAGCAGGGTATATGTAACACTTTTCTCTATTTACTTCTGAGTATTTCTATTTGAATGTATTCATCGAATTGTACTGCAATTTGGGGTTTTTCCTCCATGTATGATTCCTGGTAGTTGCGTAAGAAATTTCTAGGTTGTTTCCCTTCACACTGCTTAGGGATAATGCGTAACCTATCTGGATGTTCTTCCCCTTAAGATTTTCATGCAATTTCGTATGCAGTTTAAGCTCCTAATTCGAGGTTTGACAGAGCCCTTCTTACCCCTGTTATATTTCTCGTTTTGGGAAATGTTGTGCATTTAATTTTGACTGTAATTTTCCCTTCTGCGTAGAATTTCATTTTTCGATCTGAATTCATATTATGGGTTGTTGCCACCTAGGTTTGATCTTTTTCTCAAGCCATAATTTTGTTGAAGGAGATGAGGGTGAAATCCTATCCTCGCATCCTTTCACCTTCAAGTTATTTCAATACTTTATGTAATTTTTGTATTTCTCATTTATTTATTTACATATTTATATGTTGGAGGATCCCTTCACTCATAGCATTGTTTTATTTGTATGCACAGGTGGAGCAACTGACGTCACGGCAGCATGCTCAGGTAAGGTATCTCTTTTTCCCTTGCACAGTAATAATTTTGATTTATTATTCTATTTGGATCTCTCTAATTTCTCATTTCTGCTCTTTCATATGTATGCTTCTGAATTATGTTGGTCTTCCCGCACTGCCCATACTTACCAATTGTATTCTTCCTCACATTGGTAGCATGTTGTTCTTCCATGGCTCTCCTTCTGGCATTTAGCTTAGACAAGTGTCGTTGTAGTTCCTATGTTTAGATGTCAGTGCCATACTTGGCCATTGACAGTCACTGAACATATGTAATATGTGTTTTATTTTTAATACAGTCATATACATATGACTATGTAATCCTCAAGGATGTAAAAGGATTATTGTATCTAAATAGTTTTAAATATTTATATTTGGAAATAGGAATTATATTTCCTCCTCCTGTCGATGATGGATGCATATGTACTTTGCCTTAGACTTTAGAATTTTATAAATGAAATCATCGGTTTTTTAGAATCCTTTCTGATGTTATGTGACTGATGTGGATTTCTAGTAAATGATGAATGTATTTGTATTTTATTCATAATTACACTTTCAAATTCTTCTATAATGTATCATGCATTCACTTCTTTTTATTTTGCCTCAGTAGCTAGAATTTTTAGATTCAGTATTATTTATTCCCTCCAGCAAATTTAAATAATATTACTTTCCAAAGCTAGATCTGTCTTATCTTAGTCTCTAAGTTTTCAGTATTCTTCTCATCAGTCTAGCAATATATTTTGTTTAAATTCATTTCTACAAGTTGTCTTATTTATTTTACTTATGCACATATATGAATAGGTATACAGCATTTACTCTCTGATCATAACCCTTTTTGGGTTTATAATTAAACATACTATAATTGTATCCACCTACAGTACCTTATTTTACTGTACATAACACAATATCGACATTGTATTTAACACAGTATTGACATTGTACAATACACATTAATCCCTTATTACAAAGCAAAATTTGTCTATTAACTTAGACAAGTTGATACTTATATCCACTACTAAAGTACAAGAAATTAAATTTAAAATTTCTACATGTAGCATACCAACTTGTAAAGATGAATGTTCCTCCCAACCTCGAGCTTCTCCTCAGAGCTCTCCCCCGAGCAGAGATAAATTTTCCCTAGTGTTGACAACCTCTTGTCACACTAGTGATGGCACTTTTAAGCCCACTTTCCCCAGCAAGTTTCCATAACGGCGTCCTGTTATTCTGGGTTGTTGTTTCCCATAGCCTACGTTTTACTTTTGTTTTTTCCACAAAATTTTTCTTTTAAAACTCGCTTTTCCTTAGCATATTTTTTCTTACCTCTTCCCAATAACTTTCCTCTTTACTAGGGATTCCTTATATATTTTTCTTCTATCTAATTTAATTTTTATTTTATTTTTCCCCAAAGGATTTTTTTGGGATAATTTTGAGAAAGTATGAAATTCTTTCCTATCCTCATGGATAAGAATTTAAAGATCTCTATTTCTTTGTCTTTAAAAAATTGCAATAATTTCCATCAACAACATAATTGCTCCATAGGTCCACATAACCTTTTTCATGTTTACATAAACATAAAAGTTCTAAATCGGGGGTATTACAGGTTCTTTAAAATTAACTGGAATATTATTTAAAACCATATTTTTGGATGAAAGTTAGAAATACAACTTTAAATATTTTCAAAATATCATCATTTCATAGGATTCTTTATTTTTATTTTTAGCACAGTGCATTTCATTAGTTTATAAAATTTAATGAAACAATTAAACGATGATCAATTGAAAAGCTCTTTGTTGTCTAAATGCAATGTACTTCTATTCTTTAGACACATCCTCTAGTAAATGAAATTTTTTCATTAATGAAGAGGTTTAGAAGACATGATGGGAGGGTTAAAATTTCAATTATATTAATAACTCTGAGTTATTTTCTGAATTCTTCAAACTGCCTCACACTTACTATTAATTATTTACAAATGTGAAATATTTCATCGTTTGATTTACTAATTTTCCATATTGTGCTTTTGTTCTTCCTCATATTATCATAATTTTGAGAAAAAATATTGCTTGTATATTTTTCAATACACCTCCACACTTTTTGAGAGGCTTGAGTGGTCCCTCTTCTATTCCTGCAATTGTTTTATCTCCCACTATTCCATTTCAAGGAAAGAATCTCTAATATTTTCCATATAGTCATTTCTAGCTTCAATTCAACTTCAAATATCACACCTAACCTTCCCTTAGTCCAATTTTGAATAACTTTCTTAATATCTACTAAGTTATCCTAGAATTTTAGGATTGTGAGTTCTTCATCTCAATTAAAATGTTTTCATTTATGAAAGATTGAATTTCTATATTCCTAGTTGTACACTAGAAGAAGTTGAATTTAGTAGGTACTTCCTTCTCTCCTTTGTGGGTGAAGAAGTTGAGTTTAGTAGGTACTTCCTTCTCTCCTTTGTCGCTCTAAATTGTTAAGGCCTGTGATCCAAATATCTTCTTATACCTATTCATGATTTAACTCTTCCTTCCTTTTTTAATAGGCTTCTGGAAAATCATTTTCACTAACCTTTAACTACTTTCTTAATATTATTTGTAGTGAGAAAAACCTCTATGTACTCTGGAGCAGTGAGTCATTCCCTTGCTAATTTATGAGACAAAAAATTATGCTAGTTTATCATTATACCCCCCTTTTGCATATTTATTCCCTTCTCATTTCAAGATCAAGTCTTGACACATAATATTCAATTCCTCTAATACATATTTTGGTCTAGTTTACATTTTTACTATTCATTTCTTTTAAGATACATATTACGAAATTGTAAAATGAAAGTTATTTAAAGTTATTTAGAGAATAAATATGTGGATATGCTTAATTTTAATAAGAGTTTCTACCTTTTGTAGTGCTCTACCATGTTATTACCAATCCCATTGATCTATCCACATTACCCAAAATTTAAAAATTCCATCCAACAAGCATTTGACTTAAGTTCCTCCTAGCATCCTCTATACGTATGATTGTCATATAAAACATGGGGATATATGGTTCATATTTATCTACTACTTTCCTTATGACTATTTTATTACGTAAAGATCCAAACCCATGGATATTCAAGCCGATAAATATTAATTCATAGATATTATAAATATTTATATGCTCTAATGGGCCAACTATTTATCTTCTGCATTCCCTCCTATATCTAAATATGTGTAAATTATTAATATAAACTAGAGAAATAATTTATACCTTGACTAGAATAGGATTCTAATTAACCATGCATAATATCTTGAGTCCATTTAGTCACATCTCGATATTACTTAAAACTTATATATACAAACTTAAGAATCTATACATTGACTAGAATAGGATTCTAATTAACCATGTATAATATCTAGAGCCCCTTTAGTCACATCTTGATATTACTTAAAACTTGTATATACAAACTTAAGTTCATATGATTTATTCATATACCGTAGATATATCCTATTATAGATAGAATTATAAAATTACTTACTTGAAAAACTAAATTGCCTCATACAACAAAATGTTGAAGTTGTACACCTTTGTTATTTAGATGCCCCATTTATCTCTACATTCCCTTATGGACCTTGTTATTTGATTTCTTGTGGAATCCAACCCTATTTACTTTACTCGTGAATCCCTCATGATATTATACACATTATTTCTCTGGTTCTTGTCCTTTATTTTTTGGTTTATTTTTAATAGAAATCATGTAAATAAAGTATTATTATTGCATTTCCTTAGAGCTATGCACTTATCTATCCTATGAATTAATACCATATTATTTTATTTCTTCAATATTAAATCCCTTGACTATGATAGAATATGCATTATTAATTTATAGTGCATTTATTTTGTAAGTGTCCATATTCCCTACATATGGTGCACATGAAAATGATTTGGACATATTCCATGTTACATCAATGAATCCATTTCCCAATATCTATTTCTATAATGTTATAAAGGTTATCTCTTAAATTCAACTGCACAAAGAATTTAGCAACCAAAATCATTTCCCTTTTAAGAGTTTGTTCATTGATATAATAAAATCTACACATGATTTTTTTTTATGTATTTCAAATATCTCTCGTTATGTGGCTATAAAGGAAGTTAAATAATTATAAACAAAATGGAAAGAACGTCATATGCTTATTTCAGCGGATAAAAATATTGACGGCACCTTTTGAGTGGAAGGAGAACATTACCTAATATTAGTGGCCTTTACTACTACATCCCTATACCACCAATTATATTCTAATATTAGTGTAACATAACCAAATTCACAAAAAACAAATTTCTTGATTCCTTTCCATTACACTCTTAATGACTTAATATCATGGTTGAGTGTATTAACAACTTCACCATTGTCACTTATATGTTGGTTCATTTGGGGAAGTGTGTCAGTATAGTACATTCATGGCTATTGATTTCTCCGTTTAATTTTTTTTCAATATTTATCTAAACTATTAAATGACTAACAATATATCATATTAATGACATATTTAACATGTGAACAACATTTAAATCACAACGTAAGTGTAACATTCCCTGGTAACCTCGTAGGAAAATGCATGGAGTTAGGAAATTTTTTCAACATTTACCAATGTGTAACTTTCTAAATTAATTTCGCATTTCTTCAATTAACATTAGATAATCCATCATCACTACATAGATTAATATTTAGTAAAATAATAGTGAGTTACACAACCATTAACAACCATTGTTGTAACACATTAACTTAAACTTCCTATTGTAACCTTGCATCAATTCCATGATTCTTTTAACCCAATTATTTAATCACATACTTGATAATATAAACATCACATCATGAAAAGAATCAACATCATAAAAATGGCACAATAAGTAACCACATCATTAGACATCAATGTACCCTGGAAACCCCGTGGGATGAAAACCAACAAAAGTTTAATTTTATTATTAAACGCTCATGAGGGTGTTCACCCCTCATTAAATGGTTATAATGGAGTCCGTACCTTGACCATTGTAATAAAATATTACTAAGAAATATCATTTGAAATGAAACATAACTAGCGATAAGCTATTACAATCATCCTGATATCATTTATCCACAAGACTCTGAGCATTAAGTCATTGCAACCTGGTTCTTCCCATCATTGGATTATTCTACAGCTAACATTCCTTCAACCTACATATACCAATAGTTTATTTCCTTCCACAATGTTAATTAGAATCCATCTTTCGCATATGTCACAGTATTTTCTACAACTACTACTATATGCAAACTTTGATATCATGATTAGGTCAAATAATAATCAATCCAATAATCATTTTTAAGTGATTCTTCAACATAAATTCGCGTGCATACTTAAAATATAACATAATATCATGCCATGCCTTATTTAACATCATTTCACATACATTAATTAAAAACATATAACTCTTAAACACCACATTAATTGTTATTCCCCTAAACCATAAGTCCACATTATTTTCCAAAGCACTACAACAATCCTTATTCCTTTAAAGGAAAATAGCACATTATCTATGGTTTTTCATCTGATTACATAAAATTTTGACAATAGTTTTTATTCTTGCATGCAAATATATGATATTTTCTAAGCCATTTGGACTACGAAACGCGATGAAACCTAGGGTTTATTCTGCTCCAAGCTTCCATGCCGCCGCCCTGTTCTCGCTCTGCCCTGATCGATCTAGCAGATATGAAGTGTCGGCTTCTCCTTTCGATGTTGGACCGAGTGTATTCCATGCCCCTCTGGGCGCTCACTTCCCTCTAAACCGCTCCGCTCTGGACAACAGCTTAGCCAGAACTCGGCCCTCTGCAGCCGCGTTTCGTAACAGCCGCTCCCTTCAGGTAGAAGATGTAAGGGTTAAGGACGAAAATGTAGAAAATACTCCATCTTCTCCTCAGGCTGTGGATCTTGGGAAGAAATATTGCGCTCAGAAAGGCTGCTCAACCCCTTTCGAACCACTTTGGCCTTCCCAGAATTGTCGATACTCTATTTTACATATTCATAATTCTTTGAACTACCTAGATTTGCCTGGAGGGCGCACCTGGGAGCTCTTTTGGGCGGAAAGAAATGACAAACTATATGGCCATTGGACTCTCACCACATCTTCTCACAAGCCCCAGCTGCAAATTCAGGAGAAGTTGGATATCCAGAGTACCAGCTTCCTCTCGTCTCAGATATGCAGAGGTAAGCAGAAGTCTGATCACTCTGCCTCGTTTCAGATCCAGATCTTGCTCCTTTCTGGAAAAACCTTGCTACAATGGGTGAGCTCTTCGGATCTAGTGCAGGACCTCAAGAAAATCCTTGAATATAGGCTGGGGATTCCCTATGCATCACAGCGACTCCTCCACGAAGGTAAACAACTTGAGGATCTCTATCCCCTCTCTTTTTACAGTATTAAGAGAAATGCTTCCATCATTTTTACCCTTCGTTTGAGAGGGGGAGTTGTTGGTCAGTCATCTACAGCTGCGGATTTTTCATACAAAGATTTTTTCCATGTCAGATACCCAAGAAAACAACTCCACCAGTTCAGGCTCCCAAGCCTTTTTTGGTGGACAAACTGGAGGAAACCCCCTCCATTGAAATAATGCATCCAACGCTGGATGAGAAAATCCAAAAGTTTGCAGAGCATGCCATTATTTGCAGGTTTAATGGGCTATGGCCACGCACAACAGACCTCTACCAATGGATTCACTCTAACTAGACCAACAATTGCAAGGTTCTACTCTGCTCAAAGGGATTCTTCATTGTAGTGTTTGCTTTCAGTGAGGACTACCAGAAAGCATTAACTGAAGGCCCATGGTTTTGGGGCTCAGCAGGTTTATTCCTCACCCCCTGGTTCCCAGATTTTGATCCCTCTACAGCAGTCATCACCAAGCTCCCCATCTGGGTCAGACTTCCTAATCTCCTGGCGCATCTATGGCACTTTGTTGTATTCTAAGGGATTGGCAATACTCTAAGCCGCTTTCTTGCCACAGACACCTCTAGGGGGGAAAAGGGCATATACACCTTCGCCAGAATCTGTGCAGAAATAGACATGAGCAAAGGTCTACCTGATCAGATTAATCTCAAAATTGGAGACTTCCACTGGACTCAGACCCTGGATTACGAGAACACAGCCTTCCACTGCCGGCAATGCCATCACACAGGGCAGCTTCAAAGCTCTTGTCCCTCGATGCCTGCCCAAAAGAAGAAAGCTAATCTTAAGCCGAAATCCAAAAGCTGGAAACCTCATGATCCTCCCCCCATGGATGATTTGGATTCCAGCTCGGATGAAGAGGATGGGGAGGCGGAAGGAATGGACGCAAATCCGTCATAGGATTCGCCTTCGGCAAGTCCTGAAAAATCTATTGTTCCACCAAACTCTCAGAAAAGAACTCATGAGTCCTCTCCCTTGGATTCAGACAAGGAGACCTCTCCGTCAGCCCAACTCTGTCTGCAAATCATGCCAGCTCAGCAGAATCATCTTGGCTGGGTCAAAGTTGGTAAAAAGAAAGGGAAAAAATTCTGAATAGTTGATTCTACCCACGTTGGGTAGAATCCCTTGTTCAGCTCTTGTTTCTCTGTTTTTCTTGTTACTTCATGCATAGCTCTGCTCTCTTTTTGTTTTCTCTTAGGGGTCGAGGTGGATAGTTTATCCTTTCCGGCTGCCCTTTTCTTGCTTCTCTTGGTTGTAACTTCATATTGTACCATACGTTCTCTTAAGAGAATTAGTTTTACGAAGAAAAAAATATATATATATGATATTTTCTCAAAATGAGGCTAACATCCTATTTCATGCAAATGCACGATCTTTCCAAAATAACGCTAACATAATCTTATATCTAGATGCCTAATCTTTTGAGAGGATAACTAAAATAATATGGCATGCAAATTCATATTATTTCCAAAGAAAATCTAACATAACAGATATTTTTATTATGCATGCAAATATATATTATTCTATCTCAATAGTTATGATCTTTATGCATCAAATTACGTAAAATTTATCAACACAAACTAGCCCCCTCAGCTATTACTTTTGGTTCATGTTATTACATAAAAGGAAGCTAACACAGTGGAAGATGTTCCTATACATGAAAATGCATGTTCTTTCCAATACCATTTTTTCTAAATGACAATTATTCAATATAACTATTGTAAATAAAAATACATGTTCTATTCCAAGTAGATATAACAATATAATTGTTATTTCTTTCCTGCATATACATGTACTTATCCAACGGAAAGCTAACATATTTATTGCATGCAATTACATATTTATTTTCAAAAAGTCTAATAAAATAATTATATTCTCCTTTGTATATATATATATTCTCCATGAAATCTATCATACTGACTTGTTATTTTCATGCAACATCAATATAAATAGTTGAGCACAAAACAACACATTATTTTCCAAGAACACTACCACGTGAGCTATCATGTACATAAACAACTATTATTATCACGCTCATAAATCAAATGGCAACAATATGTTTTACTATATTTTTTTGTTTAAGCTATCAAATTTAGGCGAAGTTTCTAAACATGAGGAAATGAATTTTTGAAAAAAAATAGGTTATTGTTGGGAACGTGTTCATTAAAAAAAACCTCTCTTAGTTCTTGCCCAAGTATCATGGGTTGGAATATTTCAATGAATCTTTGCAGTCCATTTTTTCGAGATTTAAATATTAAATAACTTCTTGTTTTAGCCATAAACTTTGGGCATAGTTTTCGAGAATTTGAATATGAATTTTCCAAATCCGAAAGAGGATTTTGTCGAGAATGACATCATTTACAAAAATTTCTTTCAATTTCTACACGTCTATCACAGTTTCAGAGGTATGAAGGCTTATTTGGACCTTATTTTTAAACAACTTATGCAAATTTTTTCCAAGATTAGTCTCATTAAATTATCTTCTTTTTTCAATAATTCATACAATATTTTCAAGAAATCAAACTTCTAGATATGTGGTTGTTCTTTTAGTACGCATACATATACTTCTTTGCATGGTAGTTATTTTTCTTACATGAAACCATATACTTCTATGCGAATAGCTATTTTCTTGCTTGCAAACATTTACTTTTTTCTAAAATACAATCTAGAAAATTATTTATTGCTCTCATGCATATGAAATTTATTTTCTAAGAGAAATATAATATAATAGATATTGATCTCGCATATATAAAAACTATTTTAAGAAATTGGTGCACAGATAACTTATCTTTTAATGCTTGGAATCCCTCAACCCAACATGACTCTTGACGCAATATTCTATTTTGAATTGATAATTTTTTCCGCACTACTATATCCAACAATGGCCTCGTAAGAGATGAAGAAATCCTACGTTGAGTTCCCGACATGATTGAATTTCATTTAACAATTTTTTTCCATATAATTATTATAAAACATGCATTCCTCTCCCTTGACCTGCGTCTACATATATTTAGCCATTAGTTCTCATTTTCTATAGGATTATAATAAGCATAACTAAGAAAATTCAACAATTTTTCTAATTCCTAAAAGCACTCCATAAATCATATTTTTCTAAATTCTAAAATTACTCCATAAATTGTCCATAAATCATATTTTTAAAATTTTAAAATCACTCAATAAATCATCCATAAATCACTTATGATTTTCAAGGTATATTTGATTTTTTCATTACGGAAAAAATGTTACGTATCCATAGTTTTTCTAAAACTATGACTTATTAGTTTTAAAACTCATAAAATATACCAACTCGAAAAATACAATTTTATTTACATAGAAGATATAAATTATTCTCAATATAAGAATTTAAAAAATAATTCTTGTAATATTATCGTAATTAAGAATTAAAAGAATAAACTTCTTGTAATACCTATATAATAATTAATAATATTTAATTATTCAACAACACTCATTTTATGGGTCTTTTTAAGGTAGCTTACATCAGGGATATTACATACTCCTCCCTTTTAAAGAGAACGTCATCCTCGAGGTTCTTCTCTCATTGGAACTTTAACTTTTACTCATAATATAACAATCTAAATAACCAAAAAGGGAATTCTTTCCCTTCAGAATAAATGATTTGTTACTCTTAATAAGTAAAATCATTAATGTTTATAAATAATGATAATTATTTATATTTAGAAAAATAAAAATAAAAACTATGCTTTTCTTCACTTAGCCATTATTAATTTTTTTGAGATGAAAACAAAATATCTATACCAACTTACCATTACTTACCAATTACTCTTGGAATTCATGGTCACTATATGCAATTTTTTTTAACTATAGGTGGTTTCTTAGTTGTGCTAAATACTCTAAGAGTGGTTTGACAACCCAAAAATAAGTGCCTAGGGTAGTTTTCATAACCTTCATGACAAGCACCATGTAATTTATAATCAACAAATTCAGTCACATTAATAACATCATTTTCAATCAAATGAAATACATCTAACAATCAATCACTTATGCAATGTCAAGTGATATTTTAATCACATTACTTCTATAAGTACTTAGATAACACCTAACTCTTTTATAACAAAAGTGATAAATCATTGTACCAGGTGCACACTATCTTAGCCCCCACTAAAGACATCAACACAATACTTTTTACAAGTACTTAGAGAGCATCTAACTCTCTAATCATCAAAATGATCAATAATCGCATCAAGTGCATACTATCTTAGCCCCTGCTAAATACATTCACAAGATTGATATAATAGAGGAACTCACATTTCCAATAATTACTTTCTGAGCACTAGGCTCCTTTCTTGTCAATATATACATAAAATTCTTACACACATATAGACAAAGTTCATCTTTAACACGTCATTTATCTGATTAATTAACTTGTTCTACTATGAGAACCACATCAAGAAAAATACTGAGGAAATGAGCATGTTCCTCACGACCACGAACTGTCTCTGCAATTTTCCCCCGAGCTAAGATTTACTTGCAACTAAAATCAACAACCTCATTGATTCCTTGGTGGTTTCTTTCCCAATAGATTTTAAGAGTGTCCCTCTTTTGGGTTTGCCAACCCTTTTTCCTAGGCCATTTATTTTTTCTTTTTTTCGAAAAAGGTTCTTTCATTTTTCTTTAAAGCCTACCTTTTTCTCCATAAATGCTTTATTTCACCCAGAATTAGTATCTTTCTCCAACTAAATGATTTAATATGATATTTCTCTCCCATCATATTAAATCCATTTATTTCTAATTATTTTCTCCTAGGTATTTTTAAGATATTTTTAGGGAAGATCATCTTGGACTTAACCACCCACAATCATTTCCAAACAGGAAAGGCATCTTCTAACTCTAGTTCTCTTTCCTAAGTGTTTTTCTAACATTTTTACTTATTAATAATAACTAATTGATTACATCAAAATAATTAAATCGATTACATCTTCACAAAATTTTAAACATGACTTCCATAGCCATCCAATCCAAAAATAGTCCATGTCTAATATAGTCAATATTAACATATAAAACATATGATACCTATTACTCCCATATACATATGTACATACATGTGGTATTCATTTCAAATTTTTACATAATTATCAACATGCAGTTTTAATAAAACAATACCAATCTTGCATATTGTAATGTTAATCATTATACATTTGCAATTCACATTGCAAAATTTTACCTTTCATAGGTTCTTATGTTTCCATTGAGCCACCCCTTCTTAATCACATCAACAATATTAGTCAAAAAAATTTTAATAAAACCATACCTTCTACCAGAATACTATTGCGCACAAAACATTTTCCAAATACATTCAAGATGGATTTCACTTTCACATGCATCTATGTTTTCAATATTTCAACACGTAGAAATGTATTGGTTCTGTTATTTTCCATAAACAATAGTATTTAATATCAATCTGTAACAACCTTTTGTAACACTATTCTATACATTGAAAGTAATATAAGAAGTAAGAATACATCCCTCATATGTTAAAACAAAATTTTTATAAGTTGTTTTTCCAAAACAACAATCAACGGAACGATACTTTAATCATTGCCATTCTCAAAGTTTCTAACTCATGCAACATGTAATTTCATTTATACATATGAATCTAACCAACAATCATTATGCAATACTACTAGATTCAAGTCATTAACATAAACTTCTCTTGTTTAACCAAACTAGTAATACTAATAGATTCAAACATCATCCAAATTTTCCTTTTTTGCAATGAGAAATGAAAACACCATGTTTCCACAACATCAGGGACTTTTTTTATTAGATTTACTATGGTTTTTCACCATAGTATTCACATGCAATATATGAATTTCTAAAATATGTAATTAACATATTTGTTAAATATAATATGCAACCCAACTAACATCATCATATAATCATCAATTCGTAAAGTTTTGAGGTTTAAACAAACAAGGCAATCAACATCATTTGATTACTACTACTTCTAACATTAAGCTAGTAGAACTATGAAATCAATCACTTTAACAACATTATTGTATCATGATCCAAGTTTTTTGTCACCCTCAAGAACTTTAAATCATAGGTATGCAGGGATAAACCGATATTCACTTGTGCAAAATTGTAGTTTTCTTGTGCATAAAAGCATAAACAAAAATTTAATAATTCAAAGACATTGATTTATCATCAATGTGCAAGTGTCAATAAAAATTATGGTAACAATCCAAACGTTCCCAATTCCATGATGTATTGTTACTAGTTGATCGAAAATATGAAGTAAACTACCAGAATCACTTGTTTACACCTTGCAATAATATTTAATCAAAATTGATTCATACATATATTTTTTGGTAATTAGTCATGCAGTACTAACTAATCAATGCTACCAACCATACTAAATTCAATCATGGAAAGATTCAATCATCGATTAGCCATTACAGTCAACTTTTACCACTTGATTTATTGTTCATTTTTAACCTCTAAAGGGGTTCTTTCAATATATTTTAAAACATTCTATTTTCATCTTCAAGGATAACCCCACCTTATGCATCCTTTATCTATCACACATAATAATACATGCATTCATTCTTTATATGTAGTGCATTGTAGCTTAATCATTTTTCTTTAAATGCACCATTAAAATTATTATATGAGTATGCATGCAAAGCGTTGGTAGTCAATTCTCACTTTCACTAGTGAGTGCTCAGAATTGTTCATAGGTGCAAGAAAGGTTTTATTGTATTTAATCCACATCAATATTTAAATGTCACGAGCATGACTTTTAAGGCAATATTATCACTGACTATTCTTTAATGCACTTATTAATCATGCATCGTGTGTCTCATGTCAAATGTAGTCTACTGCAAAATTTAGTTAGAATCATATTTGAGATGTTGCCCATTAGCATCACACATCTACTAATTTTCTTATTAATGATTCCGAAAAGGTGTCATGCTACAAAATTTTGCTCTGATACCACTTGTAACATCCCCCAGTAACCTTGTAGGAAAATTCATGGAATTAGGAAATTTTGTTAGCATTTACCAATGTAAATTTTTAAATTACTTTCCATATTTCTTCAGTGACCATCAGATAAACCAACATCATAACATAGAGTAATCTTTAGTAAAATAATAGTGAGTTACACAACCATTAACTGTCCATTTTTTAACATATCAACTTAAACTTCCTAATGGAACCTTGCATCAATTCTATGATTCTTTTAACCCTGTTAGTTAATTACATACTTGATAATATAAATATCACATCATGAAATGAATCAACATCATAAAAATGTCACAACACACAACCACATCATTATATATCGATATACTTTAGAAACCTAGGAGGGTGAAAACCAACAAATGTTTAATTTTATTATTAAACACTCGTGAGAGTGTTCACTCCTCAATCAATGGTTATAAAGGAGTCCATACCTTGATCATTTCTATTAAATACTACCAAGAAATATCATTTGAAATGCAACATAACTAACTATAAGCTATTACAATCATCATGACATCATTTACCCAGAAAGCCTTAAACATTAAGTCTTTGCAGCCTCGTTTTTCCCATCAGTGGATTATCCTACAACTGACATTCCTTCAACCTTCATAGACCATTAGTTTATTTCCTTCCACAATGTTAGTTACAATCCTATTCCACATATTTCGTTGTCAGTTCTGCAACTACAATCGTTTTCAACCTTTGATATCATGATTAGATCAAATAATAATCAAGCCAATAATAATTCTTTATCAGTGATGCTTCAACATCTATTCATATGCATAAATATATGTAATACCCATGATTGACAAATTTTATGCTGTGCAAATAAGACCAAGGTATAGGTGGACCTATGGAACAATTATGTTATGAACTGGATTATTTTAAATTAATAATTATTTATGAAAGGAATGACAATGTTGAAAGGACAGAGTAATTGAGATCGTGAAATTCTTATCCTTGAGGATGGAATGGAATTTCATACTTTCCCAAAATTCTCTAGAAAATCCTTGGAGAGAAATAATTAATTAATTAAATTAGATGGGACAAAAATATCTAATAAAAAAATCCAATAAAGTGGAAATTTACTCAAAAGAGGTAAGAAAAATTGTGCTGAGGAAAACCAAGTTTTAAAGTAATATTTTGTGTAAAAAACAAAAGAAAATCCTAGGATATGGGAAATGACTCCCATAATAACGGGATGTCGTTATGGAAACTTGCTGAGGGAAAGAAGGCTTAAAATTGCCATCACTGGTGTGAAAAGAGGTTGTCAACATTAGGGAATATTGGTCTCTGCTCGGGGGGAGAGCTCTAAGGAGAAGCTTGTGGTTGGGAGGAAAATTCATCTGTAATATCCCGTTTCAGGGATATCTCTAAAACACAGCAAACTCCAACCAGAGATGACTTGGGAGGGCATTTACCGGATATGCCGCCTCTAAAAAGAGGACGAGATCCAGAGGCTACCTGGCCCTTTCCAGACTCTGTCTAAGAGTGAAAGATAAACACACCAAGTGGTATAGAACTAGAATGCTCAAGAATATATAAAAATAACAGTGCAGCAGACATATAATAGCATAGAAAGAATGTACGGCAACTCATCCAGAAATATAGAGAGGAAATGCTAAGCAATTTTATTAAACTGAGAAATATAATGAAGTACAATAGGTGATCAGAGTGATGGCACCTAAACTTGCTCAAGGCAAGAGAAGAAATACTCTTAGAATACACCAGAAATGGCTGCTCTCTGAACTGAGTCCCAGCTGCCAGAAAACTGCCGTGTAGCTGCTACTGCTAAAATGAACTGAAGACTAGGCATTGTTCCCCTTGCCGGAATGAGCTGAAAATCTGGAAATCTCCTCTACTCACCAATCCCGACAAAACCCAGAAACCATATAAAAAATGGCCGACCTCCGAAAAACACCCCCTTGGGGAATTACGCTGGCCTCCAAGGCTCTGCGCAGAGGCTAAATGAGAATGACTGAAACACCGCCTCAAACTCCACCAAAATCCTCCCATAGGCAACGGCTGGTCCTCTGCTCAAAATCTCGGCTCAATCTCCTGCAGAAATCCTGATCCGGAGCACCTCCAAAATGGACTGCGTCCTCTCTCCAAGTGACTGCACAGTCTCTATGAAAGCCCAGCTCCGCAGCAAACCCAAACAACAAAACCTCTCACAAAATACTGAAGAAATGACCTTGCTCGAGCAGGCCCTCGAAGTCCCCCGGGGCTAAGGGCGAGATCTCCGACCGGAGACACTCAATGCACTAAACAGTGCTACAGACAGGCTAAACAGCCAGTGTGCTCAAGGAGACAAAACGTCTAGCTCAATATCATCAACAACAGAATGAATCAAATGAGGCGGCTCCTCCCTCTTTTATAACGTTAGCCTTCCACCAACCCTAAGGCCATCTCCTCAACGTAGCCTCCATCTCTTGCCACGTGCCCAACCTCTCCTGCGCAGAAGCTTCTAGAGCTAACATGGGCCCCCGGTCTCTACGTGGTGCTTGGCCCCCTTGGCTCCCCCTTAAGTCACAACGCTGTGCTACTAGGAGGGTGTTTTATTTTACTTAAGTGAGTTAGACCCTCTCCACTCACTTTTTATTTATTTATAAACTATAGACGGCGAAACTAAACAAAATCAAATATTCCAATTAGCTGCCGCTAATTAGGAATATTACAGTCTCCCCCGGCAAAATGTTGCTTGTCCTCAAGCAACTGAAGTGATGGATGCTGCAAAATCTTCTCACTCTCCCAAGTGGCATCCTCATCCGGCAAATTCTTCCACCTCACCAAGAATTCTCGGACTGTCCTGCTCCGTAGCTGCCTCTCCCTGGTATCAATAATAGCCTCTGGCTGCAACACCAAGTGCCCCTCATCATTCGTGGGTGGTAGCTCCTCTGTCACTGTCACCTGCTGCCCCAGCGCCTTCTTCAGGCATGATACTGAAAAACGTTGTGGATCTTGTTGCCTTGGGGCAGCTCCAACTCATACGCAACCTGCTTAACCTTGTGTATCACCCTATATGGCCCGTAAAAGCAAGGCTTGAGCTTCTCAGCTCCCTTCTGCTTCAGCGACGACTGTCGGTATGGCTGTAATCGTAGATAGACCAAGTCCCCTACCTCAAACTGTCTCTCCACCCGACCTCTGTCGGCATACAGCGTCTGTTGGTTTTGTGCTGTAGCCATATTGTCCTTGAGAGCTCGGAGGATGTCCTAACTCTCTTGGATCCAAATCTTGGCTCTAGGAGCCTTGCTAGCTCCAAACATCACATCAACAAAAGATAAGGAATGATACCCATACAAAGCATAAAACGGTGACATACCAATGGACATGTGATGTGTCGTGTTGTAGCAGTACTCCCCCAAATGCAACCATCTCAACCATGCTCGTTGCTGCCCACTAGCATAGTTACGCAAGTAGCCCTCTAGCCACTTGTTAACTATCTCCGTCTGTCCATCCATCTGTGGGTGATAACTGGTACTCGGTGTCAACTCCGTCCCCACCAGTCGGAAAAGCTCCTGCCAAAATCCACCCATGAAACGGTTGTCCCTGTCACTGATGATGGTCTTACGGAGACCATGCAGCCTGAAAACCTCTATGAAGAACAGCTTGGCCACTTGTGCTGTTGTGTAATGCGCGGATATGGCGAAAAAGTGCGCATACTTTGTCAGCCGATCAACGACGACAAAGATACAATCCTTGCCCTGTACCATGGGCAACCCTGTCATGAAATCCATCGATATACTCTCCCATTTCCCCTCCGGAATGGGAAGAGGCTGCAACAATCCTGCGGGATGGCTCATCTCCCCCTTGTTCCTCTGACAAACATCGCACTCCCTGATGTGCTGGAGTACGTCCTCCTTGAGGCCCTTCCATGAGAACCTCTCTCTAATGGCCCTGTAGGTTTTGGTAAACCCCCGATGGCCTCCCAATGGAGAATCATGTGATGCCTGGAGTATCTTCTTCTTAAGCTGAGATCCCTCAGTCAAGAAGATCCTGTCCTTGTAGTAGATGATCTCATCAACCACCCTGTACCTGTCATCTGCCACCTGTCCATCTAGCACCTCACATGCAAATCTGTCCTTGGAGTACTCCACTAAAATTCGAGCCCTCCAATCTGTATCCAAGCTCATAAGAGATAACGTGGCTGGTCTACGTGAAAGGGCATCTGCTACCATGTTATTCTTACCCTTGACATACTCAATGTCAAAGTCATATGCTTGGATCTTACTGATCCACTTCTGCTGCCTCTCCTGTAGCTGTTTCTACTCCAAAAAGAACCGGAGGCTGTTGTGATCAGTCCTCACCCTGAACCTGTTCCCTACCAAATACTGTCGGAATTTGGCCAAGGCATGCATGATGGCCAACATCTCCTTGTCATATATAGAATACAACCTCTCGTGCGGAAGGAGCTTCCGGCTCTCAAAGGCTATAGGGTGTCCCCCCTGCATCAATACTGCGACAATCCCCTCTCCCGACGCATCACACTCCAAGATAAATGGCTGCGTAAAATCCGACAATGCAAGCACTGGGCAGCTACTCATCACCTCCTTGAGCCTTTCAAAGGCTTGTTGCATTGTATCTGACTAACTGAATGCCCCCTTCTTCGTCAAATATGTATGCGGAAAGCTGTGAGAAACCTCTGAAAAACTTCCTGTAATAGGTACATATCCCAATGCACCCTTGAAGTTTCATCACATTCCTCGCCTCTGACCAATCTCTGATGGCTCTAATCTTCTCCTCATGGACCCTCACTCCATCCACTCCAATAATGTGACCCAAATACACCATCTCTGTCATCCCAAACTCACACTTGGAGAGCTTAGCATAGAACTGTTGCTCTTCCAAGATGCGTAGTACTGCCTCTATATGCTGGAGATGCTCCTCCCAAGTCCTGCTATATATGAGTATGTCATCGAAGAAAACCAATACAAACTTCCTCAGATGACTGTGGAAGATATGGTTCATGCAAGACTGAAAGGTGGCTGGTGCATTGGTCAGCCCAAAAGGCATAACCAAAAACTCAAAGTGCCCATAATGACACCTGAAGGCGGTCTTGGGAATGTCCTATTCCCTCACGCGAATCTGATGGTACCCTGATCTCAAATCAATCTTCGAGAAGAACTTGGCTCCTCTCAGCTCATCCATCAACTCATTGATCCTGGGTATAGGATACATGTTCTTCAGGGTCTTCTTGTTCAGAGCCCTGTAATCAATGCACATCCCCAAGGTGTCGTCCTTCTTCTTCACCAACACTACGGAAGAAGCAAACAGACTTGTGCTCAGTCTGATGTGCCCAAGAGCCAGCAACTCCTGGATGGCCCGCTCAATCTCATCCTGATAGGCTTTGGGATGCCTATAGGGGGTAGTGATCACCACCTGAATACCCTGCTCAATCTCAATGGTGTGCTCAAACCCTCGGTCCGATGGCCGACCTGGTGGTATATCCCCAAACATTGCATCATACCTGTCAAGGATGGCCTGTATATCTAAATGAACTGCTCGACCGGTGGTCTTTGCCTCTGATTCCTGCAACTCAACCGCCCACTCTATGTCTCCCTTCCGGAACTGCCTCCATCTGGTGTGCCGAAACTGTCTGAGGTGGGTAAGTGTGCATCCCGCAGATCTTCTCATGCTTCACGGTCTTCTTGTCATCCCACTCCATCTCTATGGCCTCCCAATCCGTGGTGACCTTCCCCAGAGTAATCAACCATTGAACACCTAATACCACATTGGTATCTGGTATGTTGACCACCAAAAAGTGATCGGTCACGGTGTAGGTACCCATCGTCACTACCAACTCTGGAACATACCAAGCACACTGCATCGTCTGGGCTCCTGGGACCAAGACTAAAAATCCGTCAAAAATCTCTATCGGTATACCTCTCTACTCGACCATCTGTGCATCAATGAAGTTGTGGTTTTCCCCACTGTCAACCAAGACTGACACTCGCTGGCCACGTACTATCCCTCATACGCGCAACGTCAAATACTTGGGAACTCCTCGTAAGGCTGCAAGGGTCCCTCCTGTGGGTGAAAAATCTGCACCTCCTATCCCTGGAGGTGGAGGCAGCAATTGATCCTGGGTTGTCTGACTATCTACTACCTCCTCATAATCCTCCTCATCCTCTTCCCGCTATCATCGGAGAAGACCTCAATGAAGTGTGCTTTTCCAGCAGCACACCTATGCCCTGGTTCCCATGGCTCCTAACAAGTGAAGCACAGCTGCTTCTTCCTCAACTCCCTCCTGGAATCATCATCTATCTATGCTCGTCCCGGATTCCACTTTGGAGGAGGACCCTCGCATCCTTCCCCTTAGGCTGGAAGCCCTGTCTCTGGGGGTAAGGTGTCCGCATCTTAGGCAATGCATCCTGTAAGTCCCTAGTCCTGCTGATAGCATCCTGGAGTGTAGCTGGTCTAGTAGATCTGACTAGACCTCGAATTGGCTATGCCAATCCCTCCACAAACATATAGATCATCCGTGTCACGGATAGATCTGGCACCATCACCGAAACCCTCAAGAAATCTGCAATGTATGTCTCTGGCCTCCCTGTCTGCTTGAGCCTCGTCAGCTCAACAAAATGTTTTTCTGGATCCCTCCGGTCAAAATGCTCCATCAACCTCCTGGTAAACTCGGCATATGTCGTCACTGTAGAGTGTCCGAGTGTAACCATCCAATGGAACCACCAATCCTGGGCCTCACCATCCAAATGTAATGTCGCCACCTTGATGGCCTCCGTCTCCGACATCTAGTTAAGCTGGAAATAGATGTCCAGCTTCTCCACCCAAGACTTTTCCAAACTATTTGATGAGCCATCAAACTTAGGCAAATGGAATCTGCTAGATGTGCGGTGGGAATCTCCATCATGCTAATGTCGGTGCCCTCTATGATGGTCGCGGGGTCTACTATCCTGCTGGAGCTGAACAAAATCTCGGAATGAGAGAGCATCCCTGAACTCCTGCCCATAGGCCTGATACTTTGTAAAATACTCGCCCATGTGTCCGGGCTCTGCCTCCTGCTGGGCTCCTGCCCCTGTGTCTGCTCCCAAGAAAGTGGGCATGGTAGAGCGGGTCGGTGCACATGAAGCCATCGGCTCAGGAGTATCACGCTAAGCAACACCATGCTCCGGAAAATGATGGGATGTACCTGATCCCTCTCATACTTTGAAAAATCATGGGGCCTCACGCTATCTAGCCTCTACATTGGTGAATCTCTGACCCATCACCTCAATCTATCTAGCTAGATCCTGCACCGATTTGAGGAGTGCCTCCCCAAACTGTTTGGCCTCTATGTCATCTACCATCGGACCTCTCTACTCTGAATCTAATACTGGCTCCTCCTGCTCTGCGTCTGTCACAGGCTCTCTTTCCACCACCCAAACACAGTTTCCCTCTCCGTAGGTGTTCTCCAACCTACGCTCACGGTCTCTGTACTTCCTGCCTCTATAACAAATATATGGTCGCCTCCCCGGTGTCATAGACCACAGGCTGAGCCAGAACTATGCTCTGATACCACTGTAATATCCCGTTTCGGGGATATCTCTAAAACACGGCAAACTCCAACCAGAGATGGACTAGGAGGGCATTTACTGGATATGCCGCCTCTGAAAAGAGGACGAGATCCGGAGGCTACCTGGCCCTTTCCAGACTCTGTCTAAGAGTGAAAGATAAACACAGCAAGTGGTATAGAACTAGAATGCTCAAGAATATATAAAAATAACAGTGCAACAGACATATAATAGCAGAGAAAGAAAATACGGCAACTCATCCAGAAACATAGAAAGGAAATGCTAAGCCATTTTATTAATTTGAGAAATATAATGAAGTACAATAGGTGATCAGAGTGAAGGCACCTAATCTTGTGCAAGGCAAGTGAAGAAATACTCTCAGAATATACAGAAAATGGCTGCTCTCTGAACTGCGTCCCAGCTACTGGAAAACTGTCGTGTAGCTGCCACTGCTGGAATGAACTGAATACTAGGGGTTGATCCCCTTGCTGGAATGAGCTGAAAATCTGCAAACCTCCTCTACTCACCGATCCCGACAAAACCCAAAAACCATATCAAAATTGGCCGACCCCCGAAAACCTCCAGAAAACGCCCCCTTGGGGAATTACGCTGGCCTCCAAGGCTCTGCGCAGTGGCTAAATGGAAATGACTGAAATGCCGCCTCAAACTCCACCAAAATCCTCCCACAGGCAAAGGCTGATCCTCTGCTCAAAATCTCGGCTCAATCTCCTGCAGAAATCCCGATCCAGAGCACCTCCAAAATGGACTGCGTCCTCTCTCCCAGTGACTATGCAGTCTCTATGAAAGTTCAGCTCCTCAGCAAACCCAAACAACAAAACCTCTCACGAAATACTGAATAAATAACCTTGCCCGAGCAGGCACTCGAAGTCCCCCGGGGCTAAGGGCGAGATCTCCGACCAGAGACACTCAATGCACTAAACAGTGCTGCAGACAGGCTAAACAGCCAGCGTGCTCAAGAAGACAAAACGTCTAGCTCAAAATCATCCACAACAGAATGAATGAAATGAGAAGGCTCCTCCATCTTTTATAACGTTGGTTTCCCTCCAAAACTCCAACGTAGCCTCTCTCTCCTCCGCGTGCTCATCCTCATCTGTGCAGTAGCTTCTAGAGTGTACGTGGGCCCCCTTCTCTACGTGGTGTTTGGCCCCCTTGGCTCCCCCTTAAGTCACAATGTTGTGCTACTAGGAGGGTGTTTTATTCCATCTAAGTGAGTTAGACCCTCTCCACTCACTTTTTATGTATTTATAAACTATAGACGACAAAACTGAACAAAATCGAATATTCCAATTAGTTGTTGCTAATTAAGAATATTACATCATCTTTACACATTGGTATGTTATGTACTAAGGTTTTGAATTAAACTTCTGATGTTATAGAAGTCTCTAGATAAGAATTCTGGTCTAAAGTAATAGGCAGAATTCCACCTTGAAGATATGAATTTGTATTATGATAATAGTTTATATATGTTTATGTCACATATCTTATTAGACAAAAGGTTTAAGTCCTATTATGTATTTTTTGCATGTAAATAGTTACTGAAAGTAGACAATAATCAGATTATGTGCAATTATAAACCCAAGGGGGTTATAATCTGATAAATATTATTAAGTAGATATGCATGGGTGAATTATAGAAAACTAGTTTAGCCAACAAGTACAAGAAAATATGAATACATGTAGAAGTAAAATATTTACATATGCAACATATGCTAGTAAAACACCAAGTGGGTCAGCATTATATAAATAAGAGAATTTTGGAAAATTCTGATAGTATATTAAATAATGGAAAACTAGAAGAGGCATTACACCTCTGAAAATTTGAAACAGTTACATGAATTAGGATAACTTGAACTTCCAATTATTAAATAAATAAACTTTCTAGGTACAACAAATCTCAGATATATTTGAGAATCTCACTGTCATATATGTGTGTGTGTTTGTGTGTTTGTGTGTGTGTGTGTGTGTGTGACTAGTTGAAATTGAGAAATATTACATCAATGTAAATTAAGGTCAAAGACAAATCATGGACTTGACACATAAACTCTAAAAGTGTTGGACTAAAATAGGTTCCAGAAGATCCATGATGGAACAGCAGGTAACCAACTTGAGAAAGAAAGTATAAAATTGTAAGCATGCACAGCAAAGGAGGCAGCTGGGGCCTGCAACTCAAAGAAAAATTATAAGAGCATATCTGCAAAAGAATAAATGAGAATTATAAAACAATGCAATTGACTAATAAAAGGCAATTACATTGTCAATACATGAAGAAGACTTACCTAAGCATATTGTTCCATGGTTGTCTTCTTCACCTGCACATACAGATGGAGAATGTTTGTAATATCCCTGGCTTAAGCCACCGTAAAAACTCTCATAAAATGAGGGTTGTTAAATAATTAAATATTATTAATTATTATATTGATATTACATGAAAAATATTCTTGTAATTCTTAATTATAAGAATATTGGGAGAATTATATCTTAATTATTTTAATTAGAAGAATTTATATTCTTCTATAGAAATCAATTATATTTCCAAGTTGGTATCTTTTATGAGTTTTAGAAATAATGAGCAATAGTTTTAGAAAAACTATGGATAAGTGATATTTTACTCATAAGGAAAAAGAAAATCTACCTTTAAAAGAAAAGCATGAGAGATTTATGGAATGCTTTTGTGATTTAGGAAAAATCAAATTTATGGAATGCTTTTATGATTTAGAAAAGCTATTCCATTTTATTAATTCTATTTATTGTAAGCCTATGAGAAAAATAGAGGAATAGAATGAGAGAATGCATGGAGAATGGAGCCAAGGAAGAGGAAGAAGGAATTCCAAGCATGCATCAAGAGATAAGTAACCATATTCTCTGAAAATTCTTTTCTTTGCATATGGGCCATGATGATATAATGATTGAATTTATTTGCAAGAAAAAGTTTGTGTGATAAAGAATTAAGATTGATTCTTGAGTATACCTCTATACAATTTTGTGTCTAGAGGAATAAGTGTTTTATTCATTGAATTATGAGAAGACTTCATGTGTTGTGAATTGATAAAAGCTTTTCATGGCTAAATGATTCTGTGAATTGCATGAGTTATTGGAAAATAGGGTCAAAATAAGCTTTTATATCTCCCAAACCTGGATAGATATTTAAAAATTGAAAGTGGTTTTTGTACAAGAAGATGTTATGACCAAAAGCCTCTTTTGTATTTTAAAAATTAGTTTCTCATGTCTTGTAAACCGTGTCCATAATTCATGACAAAAACAGGGGATTATTTAATATTTAATTCTGGAAAAATGAGCTCCAGATATTTATTTGAATCTTCCAAACCGTAACACCTTTGTAAAAAATGAAATAGGTTATTTTTAATGGACCCGTTACCAAAAAAAACCTGTTTGGGTTTTCCAAAAATCATTTCCATTTGGTTGGAAACCATGTCCAAATTTAATGACAAAAATAGGAAATTATTTAATATTTAAATCTGGAAAATTGGGCTGCAAAGATTCATTCGAATCTTAAAAATTTTGACACCTATGAAGAAAATGAGAGAATTTATTTTTAATAAGCCCATTCCAAACAAAATCTCTTTTTGTTTTATGAAATTCATTTCCATAGGTTCGTAATACGCATCCAAAGTGGATGACTAAAACAAGAAAAACAGAGTGCTTCCATTTCATTTTTCAATGAGATAAGAATAATTGTTTATGTAAATATAGACATAATAATTATGTTAATGATTATTTACAAGAGAAATATTGGACTCTTGAAGAGAGTATGTGCTTAGTTGCACATGAATAATATCTAATATATTTAATCTACTAGAAATTATTATGTGATTTTACATGGATGAAGAGCTTGAGTCATGTAAAAATATATAAATACACTTGCGTAAAGGGCAATTGGTTGTGTTATTTGAGAAGGATTTTTTATTCATGTTATTTCTTGAATAAATATTACAAATCTCTCTGATGTGTGAAATGATAAGAAAATATTTTGTATTTCATGCATAATAGCTAGTGAGTTAGCTATCTTTTGGAAAAAGAATAATTAGGGTGTAAAAATCCTTGGAAAATAAATATATATATTTGTATGCAAGGAAGCAATTATTATGTTAAAACTCTTCAAAAAGAATTGAAGAGAAAAATATATTTGTGTATGCGTTATTGGAATAGATTCTTTGAGAGGAAAAGTAGTAATCACATGCTTTATTATGTAATATTATTTAGAGAAACATATATGTTTTCATGCATGGGAAAAGTACAGTTTTGGGTATTATATTTCTAGAGAAAAGGAAGATTCAATCACATAATATTTATTGTGTTAGCCTTCTTTTGGGAAAAATAATATGTATTTTACAAACCTAAAGGAATTAGCTATGGTATTAGATTTATTTGGGAGAATATTATGCATATTTATTGGGTTATATCTTTTGGATGAGATGGAAATGTCCATTTGCATGCATGAAAGAATAAGTGGTATGTGTTTGACCCCTTGGAAAAGAAATGTGTCTATTTTTCCATAAAATATTTATTTACTTTCTTTTGGAAAGAAATATATGTTTTACATGCAAGAAGAACAAGCTATGTTATTGCATGCACAAAATTATAACTAGTATGTTAACTTTGCTTGAAATCGAGCTGGCATGGTTATACATAATAGCCATTATGAATAGCTCTTCGGTGAAAAAGATGTTTTTGGAAAAGAACATGCATTCACATGCATAAGTATAGCATCTATTGTGTTAATCCCTTTGGAAAAGAAAACTTAAGAGTAGGAAAAAAGGAAATTTCTTGTTGGGATAGTTATCTTGAAATCTTGTTATGCGTTTTCATACAAAATATTATTATATATTATGTTAACTTTCCTTTGGAAATAATATGAAAGTGCATGCAATATTTTGTTAGCATTTGTTAGAAATATGACGCTTGATAGTAATTTATTTGATACTAATGCATGTGAAATGATGTCAAATAAGAAAATTAATGTCAATGTGGTTATGTTTTATACATGCAAACAAAGAGTGTAGAAGTGTCACAAATAGAGATTGATTATTGGTTTATTAATATTTTATCTAATTATGATATCAAGTGTGCTAACGACAATAATGGCAGGAAAGAAGAATGGTTTGAGAAAATTATTTTTCAAGTTTAACATTGTGGAAGATAAAGATTTGTTAGTCCCTGCAGGTTTAGTAGTTCCAAACTGCAGAATGACCCACTAAAGGAAAGAACCTAACTACAAAGACTGAGACTGAAGATCTGTGGGTAAATGGTATCATGATGATTGTAATAGCTTATAACTAGTTATGTTTCATTTAATATTACTTTTCTATGTAATTTTTATGACAATGGTAAAGGGATGGACTCCCTTATAACCATTGAGCGAGGGGTGACAACCCTCACGAGCGTTTAATAATAAAATTAAACGTTTTCTATTTTTCACCCTACGAGGTTTCTAGGGTATGTTGGTGTCTAATGATGTGATTGCTCATTGTGTCATTTTCATGATGTGATGTTTATTTTATCAATTAGGTGATTTACTAATTGAGTTAAAATGATCATAGCTATAGAAGGAAATTTAAGTTAATATGCTACAACAAGGACAATTAATGGTTGTGTAACTCACTATGATTTTTACAAAATATTTCTCTAAGTGATGATGGTGGGTATTAAAATGGTTAATGCGGAAATATAGAAAGTAATTTATAAGGTTACACATTCGTAAATGTTGAAAAAAAATCCTAACTCCATGCATTTTCCTGCGAGGTTATCAGGGTATGTTACAAATGGTATCAGAGCAAAAGGTTGCAACAATGGCACCTTTTGAGAATCATTATGCAAAAAGGAAGTAGAGGTATGATGCTAGTGGGCGTCATCTCAGGTATGATTTTAATTAACTTTGTAGTATACTACAATTAGCATGAGATCCATGATGCATGATTAATGATCGCATGAAAGAGTAGAAAATTATAATGTTTCTCTAAAATTTGTGCTCATGACATTTGAATATGGGTTTGGATAAAATGAAAATAAAACCTCTATTGTACCTATGAACCATCCTGAGGACTCACTAGTTATAGTGCAGATTAATTACCAACCTTTGCATGCATAATATTAGAACAATGATTATGGTGCATAAGAAAAAGAAAAAGAAAAAAAGTGGAAAAACATGGCTAAAGTTACCATGCACCGCTTATAAAGAATGAATGCATGTATGATTGGTGTGATAACTAAATAATTTATAAGTAGGGGTTGACCCTGAAGAGGACAATGGAATGTTGAAAAAAAACAAAATTGAACGAACCTCCTTAGTTGTTAAAAATAATCGATGAGTGAAGTGGAACTCACATAGTGAACTTAAGGTTAATGAACAACTCATAGTAGCATAATTGTGGGTTCTCTTTCTTCATTTAGAGTTGTAGAGGAAAGTTTGCATTCCATGTGTTCGAAATAAATGAGATCCAAAGTTTTGTTGTTTTAAATAATTGCATCCGTGGAAGTTTTGGATGTGATTCATCTTAACATTAAGGGGTATTCATACCTTGAGATCATGTAACCCCCATGTTGATTCCAAGAAAAAGTTATTTTTAGAGTTGGATCCATAATTTGGTTGACTTTTCTGATTAGACGCTCATGTAGGGATTGTTGGTTGTGTTGTTGGAAGAAATTTCACAATTGATTATATTAATAGGATTCATGCTATTCTATAAATTCTAGTTTTACTATCTCTCTTATAGTTTAAACATATTTATGGAAATTTATTTCATGTCTGATAGCTAGTTCCTCAATGGTGGTAGATTTTATTCTTGCCAAATATTTGGTAGAATGTGCCATTGACCATAGATTTCATACTTGCAAATTGTTTTTAAAATTCCTCAATGGATGTAGATTGGAAGTTTGCAAAATATTTGTTGGAATGTCGAATTGGTTTTAGATTGCATGTTTGCACACTATTTGATAAAAGTCTACAGTGGTTGTAGATTTCATGATTGCAAATTATTTTCCCAAAATTCCTCAATGGTTGCCGCTTACATGGCTGCAAGCTAATGGTAAGAAAGAAAAAAATTCACATTTTGTGTCCTAGTGTTCAATGGGACTGTTACTTATCTACACTATTGATAGTTGCTAAGGTGAGACTTTAAATAAAGTATAATGCTATGGTATGCAAGATATGTTAATGTCTTTTTTCTAAGTTACATGATTATTATTATGTGGAGATTTGGAATGTATACCACCTATATTACATGTGATGAATTGTTGTCAATGTACTTTGACAAATTTTGGGACCCATGTTGAAGGTCAAGTATAGATGCGTGGTATATATAAATATTCATTTTCTTTAATAATAATATATAAATGAACAATTATGTAAAGTACAATGGATTTGTAGACATTGAATTATTATTGGATTCAATAGTTATGGAAGCCATGATGGGGTTGATGTCATGATGTAAAATTTTATCATTAAGTTAAGTTAGAAGACTTCTTGTCAGCTTATGAAAAGCTATTGGTGGTTAAGTTTAACTTGGACCTTCCCTAAGAGTCTCCTAAAAATCCCTACGAGAAAATAATAAAGAGGAAAATATTAACATAATGGGAGAGAAACATTATGTTAATGACTTAGTTGGAGATAAATACTAAGTGAAGTAAAATAAAGCACAACGGGAGATAAAGGCATGCTTTAAAGAAAAATAAGAGTATCTTTTTCGAAAAATATGAATCAAAAAGGCCTAGGCAAAAAAGTTGACACACCTTAAAGCAGGACGCTACTAAAAATCTGTTGGGAAGAAAGCACCAAGGAATCAATGAGGTTGTTGATTCTAGTGGCAAGGAGATCTTAGCTCGGTGGGTAACTATTGGGGATAGTTCATGTTTGGGTGGAATATGCTTGGTTCCTCAATAATTCCCAGAAATTAACTACGGTTAGACGAAATTATGTTTATGTTCTATTACTGATTTTAAAATTGTTTAAAGATGTTGGATATTACAATAGACTGTAAATTTCATGTCTCAAAGTTGTTGCATGTGTTATAGTTTAGCATGCATGATATATTAAATTATCTTAGCAACAATTTCTATGAAATAGGTCATTTTTATGAGCAAATGAACATGTCAGAAATGACTTATCTATATGCATGCATAAAGGAAATAAATTTAAATATATAAGCGACTGAAATAACTCATGTTAGATAAAATAATGGGTTATTGAACTCTAAATTCCTTACAAACTAGAGGAAAATGGTTGGAGATAAATTCCATGAGTTTGAATTTGATTGAAATTACTGTGGGAGAGAAAGACAGTAATCTGGAAAAAACACTAATGGGAGAGAAAGACTAGTGTAACTCCTAAATAAAATGAAACATGCACTTGATAGAGTTTTTCTTATCATTTTGATGTTTAAAGGGCTAAGTGCTTCTTGAGTTTTTATGGAATTATTATGATTTAAGTATTATTTTACATTTCCTAAATAATTGGTAATGAAAATTAAAGGTTAATGTTCCAACAAGAGAAGAACATCGAGGACGATGTTCTCTTTAGGGGGGGGAGTTTGTAAGATCTCTGGCTTAAGCCACCATAAAAACTCTCATAAAATTAGGGTTGTTAAATAATTAAATATTATTAATTATTATATTGATATTACATGAAGAATATTCTTATAATTCTTAATTATAAGAATATTTGGATAATTATTTCTTAATTATTTTATTTAGAAGAATTTATATTCTTCTATAGAAATAAATTGTATTTCCAAGTTGGTATCTTTTATAAGTTTTAGAAATAATGAGAAATAGTTTTAGAAAAACTATGGATAAGTGATATTTTTCTCATAAGAAAAAAGAAAATCTACCTTTAAAATAAAAGCATGAGAGATTTATGGAATGCTTTTGTGATTTAGGAAAAATCAAATTTATGCATGCTTTATGGAATGCTTTTATGATTTAGAAAATCTGGAATGCTTTTAAAATTCAGAAAATCTATTCCATTTTCTTAATTCTATTTATTGTAAGCCTATGAGAAAAATAGAGGAATAGAATGAGAGAATGCATGGAGAATGGAGCCAAGGAAGAGGAAGAAGGAATTCCAAGCATGCATCAAGAGATAAGTAACCATATTCTCTGAAAAATCTTTTCTTTGCATATGGGCCATGATGATATAATGATTGAATTTATTTGCAAGAAAAAGTTCGTGTGATAAAGAATTCAGATTAATTATTGAGTAGACTTCTATACAATTTTGTGCATAGAGGAATAAGTGTTGTATTCATTAAATTATGAGAAGACTTCATGTGTTGTGAATTGATAAAATCTTTTCATGGCTAAATAATTTTGTGAATTGAATGAGTTATTGGAAAATAGAGTCAAAATAAGCCTTTATATCTCCCAAACATAGATATATATTAAAAAAGTGAATGAGGTTTTTGTGTAAGAGGATGTTATGACCAAACAACTCTTTCATATTTTAAAAATTAGTTTCCCATGTCTCAAAAACCGTGTCCATAATTGATGACAAAAACAGGGGATTATTTAATATTTAATTCTGGAAAAATGAGCTCCAAAGATTTATTTGAATCTTGCAAATCGTAACACCTGTGTAAAAAATGAGATAGGTTATTTTTAATGGACCCGTTACCAACAAAAATTTCTTTAGGTTTTCCAAAAATTGTTTCCATTTGGTTGGAAACTGTGTCAAAATTTAATGACAAAAACAGGAAATTATTTAATATTTAAATCTGGAAAATTGGGCTGCAAATATTCATTCGAATCTTAAAAACTGTGACACCTATGAAGAAAATGAGAGAGGTTATTTTTAATAAGCCCATTCCAAACAAAAACCTCTTTTTTTTTTATGAAATTCATTTCCATAGGTTCGTAATACGCGTCCAAAGTGGATGACTAAAAAAGGAAAAACAAAGTAAAACATAGTGCTTCCATTTCATTTTTCAATGAGATAAGAATAATTGTTTATGTAAATATAGACATAATAATTATGCTAATGGTTATTACAAAGAATTAATTTATATAATTACCTATTATGTTCTCATGATGCATAAGCATTAAAAATTTTAAAGAGAAATATTGGACCCTTGAAGAGAGTATGTGCTTAGTTGCACATGAATAATATCTAGTATATTTTATCTAATAGAAATTATTATGTGATTTTACATGGATGAAGAGCTTGAGTCATGTAAAAATATATAAATAACTTATGTGAGGGGTAGCTCACATAAAACACTTGCGTAAAAGGCAATTAGTTGTGTTATTTGAGAAGGATTTGTTATTCATGTTATTTCTTGAAGAAATATTACAAATCTCTCTGATGTGTGAAATGATAAGAAAATATTTTGTATTTCATGTATAATAGCTAGTGAGTTAACCATATTTTGGAAAAAGAATAATTAGGGGGTAAAAATCCTTGGAAAATAAATATATATATTTGTATGCAAAGAAGCAATTATTATGTTAGAACTCTTCAAAAGAATTGAAGAGAAAAATATATCCTTGTACGCGTTATTGGAATAGATTCTTTGAGAGGAAAAGTAGTAATCGCATGCTTTATTATGTAATATTATTTAGAGAAACATATATGCTTTCATGCATGGGAAAAATATAGTTTTTGGTATTATATTTCTAGAGAAAAGGAAGATTCAATCACATAATATTTATTGTGTTAGCCTTCTTTTGGGAAAAATAATATATGTATTTTACAAACCTAAAGGAATTAGCTATAGTATTATATTTATTTGGGAGAATATTATGCATATTTATTGGGTTATATCTTTTGGATGCGATGGAAATGTCCATTTGCATGCATGAGAGAATAAGCGGTATGTGTTTGACCCCCTAAAAAAGAAATGTGTCTCTTTTTCCATGAAATATTTATTTAGTTTCTTTTCGAAAGAAATATATGTTTTACATGCAAGAGTAATAAGATATGTTATTGCATGCACAAAATTATAACTAGTATGTTAACTTTGCTTGAAATCGAGTTGGCATGGTTATACATAATAGCCATTATGAATAGCTCTTCGGTGGAAAAGATGTTTTTGGAAAAGAACATGCATTCACATACATAAGTATAGCATATATTGCGTTAATCCCTTTGGAAAATAAAACATAAGAGTAGGAAGAAAGGAAATTTCTTGTTGGGATAGTTATCTTGAAAGCTTGTTATGCATTTTCATGCAAAATGTTATTATATATTATGTTATCTTTCCTTTAGGAATAATATGAAAGTGCATGCAAGATTTTGTTAGCAATTGTTAGAAAGATGACGCTTGATAGTGATTTATTTGTTACCAATGCATGTGAAATGATGTTAAATAAAGACATTAATGTCAATGTGGTTATGTTTTATACATGCAGACAAATAGTGTTGAAGTGTCACAAATAGAGATTGATTATTGGTTTATTAATATTTTATCTAATCATGATATCAAGTGTGCTAACGACAGTAGTGGCAGGAAAGGAGGATGGTTTGAGAAAAGGATTTTTCAAGTTTAACATTGTGGAAGATAAAGATTTATTAGTCCATGCAGGTTTAGTAGTTCCAACTGCAGGATGACCCACTGAAGGAAACAACCTGACTACAAACACTAACACTGAAGATCTGTGGGTAAATGGTATCACGATGATTGTAATAGCTTATAAATAGTTATGTTTCATTTAATATTATTTTTTCTATGTAATTTTTATGAAAATGGTCAAGGGATGGACTCCCTTATAACCATTGAGTGAGGGGTGAAAACCCTCATGAGCGTTTAATAATAAAATTAAACATTCGTTGGTTTTCACCCTACGAGGTTTCCAGGGTATATCACTATCTAATCATGTGATTGTTCATTGTGTCATTTTCATGATGTTAATTTCTTTCATGATGTGATGTTTATATTATCAATTAGGTGATTTACTAATTGAGCTAAAATGATCATAGTTATAGAAGGAAATTTAAGTTAATATGCTACAACAAGGACAATTAATGGTTGCGAACTCACTATGATTTTTACAAAATATTTCTCTAAGTGATGATGATGGGTATTCAAATGGTTAATGCGGAAATATAGAAAGTAATTTATAAGGTTACACATTTGTAAATGTTGAAAAAAATTCCTAACTCCATGCATTTTCCTGCGAGGTTATCGGGGTATGTTACAATGTTGTAAATAATATTGTTTCAACATGTATATCAGAAAATTATAAACATGGACTAGATAATATTTGAATAAATTTGACTAACCAGAAGAGGAGAGGATGTCCTCTTCCGGATTACTAGTCCAGACCTAAGTAAAAGAGGTAACCTGGGTGATATAAACCCATATTAAAACTCAGATAAACAATACAAAAGAAAAGGAATTATAATTTACAAAATTATGCATAACAGTAAGTGATAAATGTAGCTGACTAATAATTAAATAATAATGTGCCAAACCTCAATACAAGATCAAGCCTGCATGAAGAGACTGTTTGTTACCTTCAGGGGTAGAACCCCAGCCCGGGTTACACATCTTTCATATGCAGCCTAAAGGTAAGATGAATTACCAGAAGTACCAATTCAACTACTCTGAACCATGTGAGTAAGAGAAACTCAAGGTTGCAATGGGGAATTATAAATAAACATAACAAAGTAACATCTCTTGGAAGCTTCATGTATATGCTTCAACATCATAGATAACAAAGAAAATCTAATTTCTATATAACACTATATAGAAGGGTAAGAGAAATATCCTGCATCTAAATAAAAGTAAGAATGATATAAACCATTTAGTGAAGAACCATAAGTTTTGGTGAAACATAACAGGAAAGCCAAAACTTTATGCAAAGTAAAAAAATAAATACATTACTTAGAATATGATGTAAACATAGAAAGTGGATTTTTAATAAAACACAACACAAGTGTTAAATTGAGAAACAGAGGATAGGCCTCAAGCCATAGTAGAATAACACCATTCAGCCTTATTAAGATACAGAACTAAGAAATTCGAAGATCTGGTAAAATACAAGTGAAAACCCCAATTTTGGGTAAGAAGAATAATCAAATGCTTGAATGAAAGCATATGAATTAAAACCCAGATCTTCATTAAAACGACATAGCCATAGTTTTATTATGAAAGCAAATAATTGAACAAACAAATCAACTAAGAATCAGAGCCTTGCGCTGAACTATTTAACCCTAAACTTCACACTCACCTAAGATTCATGTTGACCCCAGAGTCACGAAGACCCATGTGAGATAGAGCCACGCTGAGCCAAGTCATGCTTAGGGCATGAAGCAATCCGTTAAATTAATGATTACTGAGGGGTTTTGGTAGAGAAGGGACTGCGTATACAAAAACATGAGAAATTTGAAACTCAACTATGGCAGCGTGGCCATTAGAAAGGGAAGTACCCAAATCTAAATTACAAACCAAAAGTTAAAAACCCCAATACCATAATGTCAAATCTGGAAGAGCCGGGAAGGAAATCCTCACACCAACATCACAAAGATAAATGTTGGATAAAGAATTTACAAATAGAACAGACAGTCGAAAAATAACGAATTCTGGAAGGAGGAAATGTATCCAGACTAGGGAAGTTACGTAGTGACAATTTGCAACGCAACAAATCCAACACATTTGGGTAGAGGGGAACCCAAAAGCAAAAATTCAAAACGATATTTACATATATTCCAAAAACCCAGAAAATTAGGTATAGGGTAGAGACCATAAATCAAAATACAAACACTACATTACTTATATTAACCAAACCCCAGATATTCTGAAGTGAACGAGAGATAAATTATAGAAACCATGAGGGAATAAGAATGGAGCTTACCTCTTTCGCTATGTGAAGGGCTAGAGGGCTGAAGGAGTGTTGCCGCAATGCAGAGAAGAGGAGGTAGTCGCTTCACGTCTTCGTATGGAGGACAGAGGACACCACTCTGCCAATAAAACACAAAATCCCATAAGCGGAGAGATAAAAACAAATAAAAAACCATGAGTAAATTAGAGGTAGAGATAGCCAATGTTTACCTGAAAGAAGTCGAGTACCCACTCGAATTTTTTGTGCATCCTTTCTGCAGAATCAACAAGAGCTTATTAGCAAACAAACAATAGAATGGTCACAATATTCAAATGAAAAAAAAAATGCATCAACCAGCTACCTATGAGGGCTTGGAAACATAGCTCGGTGGGGTATCAAGTTAAACCAAAACTCTCACCATATCAGTGGATGAATCACGCACAACACCTATCAAACATAGAATTGTTGGTTGTGTTATGGATGTAGAGCTCCGGTTATGATAATAATGGAGGAATCAAGCACAGAGCTCTTAAAACATGCTTGCAGTTCCATTATGGAGGCAGAGCTCCAGAGAGCCAAACGACCGTAAATTTCACATCAAAATGGTGAAATGAGGCAGCGGAAGGTAGGGTGAACCGCTTAGGGTTTCCTCAGTGCATCGAAACCATCGATTCCTCTCTGTTTAATCTCCACTGTCCATGTGGAGCCTCGATATGAGTGAGAGGGCCATGTGAGGCCATGTGACCTTTGCCACATGGAGACCAGTACATGGGACAAATCATCAGGTGGGGTATGTTAAATAAATTCAAAATGAAACTATGTTGGTAGCATATAAATCATAAAACTTACCTTATGGAAACCATACACACAAGCATTAAAGGTAGTAAGGTATGTAAGTTCTATTTAGATTAAAATAAAGATATCTATATTAACATATGGTTTGGAATATGGTTGTAATAATTGTTGGTGTCTGAGTATGAATAAAATATTCAACCCTTTTCCACATTAATCTAACAATCCGGGTGCGTACATTATTTCAAGGTAATGCGCAAGGTATATGCAAGAGAAATGGCACAATCCAACATTAATCACATATTTAACAACTAAAATAAGCAAGAACCATTGTAATAGTAATTAAAGATAAAATTCAGAAGTATAAAAGCATTCTCAGCAAATTTTTAAAAAAAAGTACCATAACAGCAATTAAAATGTACCAACAGAAATGTGAGAAAAACACACAGAAATAACGCAACACCTGGTCATAAGAGTGGGCCCAACTCTCTGACCAGGGCTGCGATGGATTCACAGCTTACAGATATAATAGCAAAATGACTTGCACTCAATTAATTAATAGCCTTCTGTTACAAATTTGATCTCTTTCCTAGCTAACCTGATTCACGGCATCGAAACCCTTCTTATACAATTGTTCAGAAACCCCCGTTTTTCAAATATGACAACTAATGTCTACAAATATACAATTGTTAAAATGGCCAAACCAATTTCCGAGTGAAAACAAGAAAGGTCTGAAATTAGTTTTGAATCTGGTATGTTGTTTCAGTGATATCGAAATAAAGTTGTAAACTCGAAGTTTCTCCTGCGATCTGTAGATACGACCCCTTTGACCACCGAATCTGCGGATACGACAGAATTAGTAACTCGCGTAAGAAAAATCCCCATGGCTATTATTTCATTAATTAAACATTCTAGATAAGACAATGGAAGGGGGTTTACCTTGTGCTTTAGATCATTTAATGAATATTAATGATACAAAGAAGTGAAATACTGGGTGAAAATGGAAGGAAAAAGTATGCATATTTGGTACCCAACATCTCCCTCGAACTAGTCTTTCTGCATGTCCTCATGCAGCTCGTTGTCTCTTCCAGTCTGGGTTGGACAAGCGGTGGTCAGCATGAAACTGAGAGAGGTCGTATTCTGCGACCATCTCTGTACCAGGGGGTTTATATCCTTCTGTCAGGAGAATATCCTTCCACCAATCTTCGCTTACATTGTATGCTGGAGTATACTAATCTGCTGGCAACCAAATTAAGGGGGGCTAAAATCTTAGTCCCATCCACCGGACCCCACAAGTCTGAATGCATGCAACAAAACATGGCACTCTTTTTAATGCTCGTGCAAAATTGGGTGCTCCAAAAGGTTCCCAGTTTCTAACAGCTTACGACGACGACATCCATCTCCTTTGATAACTGTTAAGAGCTTCATCCTGAAAAGAAACTATCTGTCTGACGCAAAGGTCAACACACCACTTTTGTGTTGTCATCATAAGTTCTTTATGACCCTCAATCTGCAAAAAAGTAGAGTGCTTGTTATAAATATTCACTGACTGACCATGCTCCCTCCTTATCATCAGTGGTCTTGTAGCTTTATTTTCCTCAAAAGCATTAGAGGACTTCTTCCATTTAACCTGGCTGATAGTATAGGAGGTGCAAGCTCTCACGTGAACGTCCCCTAATAATGGAACTGGATTGAAGGTCTGATCATTCTTCAAGAAATAATTATGCATGTAAAGCTCGTACATCAAGTGCGGGTCCACAATATCATGGATTTTCAAAATATGAAGGAACTGTATCGGGTCCTCAATATCATGGCCGATTTCCTTGCAAATACTTTCCAGGCAGAAGAAAAAATAACTTCTCTTGAAGAAATAAAGCATAACTATGGGCGGGAGGTCTACAGGCATTTCCTCTTTATCTGCCTTTAGCACTCGTACATGTTCCTCTAAGTCCTCCATCTTACCCTAAGGTTTCTCTTGCCTTCACCTTGCTCTGTCTAATTACTCTATATACCCAATAACAATCCCAGCGGCCTTCTCCCGAACCCTCTTTGTCTCCTTCTTATTTTCATTCGCGTAATATTTCCAATTTTGAATTTCAGCAGCCAGGAAGAATTCTTGGGCTTCAAACAGATGTTCAATAGGGCCAGTCAGTGTAGCAGCAGAGGTTGTAGGAACAACTTATGTCTGTACGGTAGCTGAAGAAACGTTAACCTTGGGTTTCACCGCTTTCCATTTATATTATTTTACCTTTTTCTTTAACCGAGATACTTTCTTCCTCATCTTCCGAACTTCCTTCTTCAGTTGCATGGTCTCGTTAAACTGAAGCTGATACATTTCTTTGAGAGGTGATCTCTTGTTTTCACATTGTTCTATCCAGTTTTTGGTTCTCTTCTTTATGGAAACAATATTATCTCTGGTGCTATTATTCCTACCTCTGAAGCTATCAGATTGCAGTTCTATCCAATCTTATTGATAAAAATATAGTGGTCCTCCCCCTATATTAGTTGTGAGACTCCGTCATAACAAATTTTTTTTCGGAATCTTCTCTTCTTGGATGGAAGCAAGTCTCTTTCTTTGAACCAGGGCTTCTTCTATCAATAGGGTTCCTCATTGAACCAGGCGGGCTCTACGTTTGGAATATTTGCGGATTCCCCCTGCTTATTCCAAAACTTTTCAGGGTCCACCTCATGGTATCCAAGTTTAAAGAGCGAAAAAGAAATAGGTTCACCAGTCTTGTTAAAGATTTACCCGGTGTGAGATATCACATTGTTCGAGGAACCCTAGATGCTGCCGAAGTAAAAGAAAGACCATAAACTAGAATGGAATAAAATCAAATGAAACTATTTCAAACGATCTCAAGGTATCTTTCAAAGTATTGCACTTACCCCTGATGATGGACTCACTTACGAAGTCCGAAACGTTGGGTCATTAATTCACTTGAACAGGGTATTCCATTATTCTAAAAACTATTTCACCTGTATGGACTCTCTTTTTAAAAATGAAGTTTTCATTACCAATGAATTTGATCCAATAGTTCTAATTGTACCAATACTTGGATTATTGGCTAGAGAAAAATTATGTGACCACTCTTGTTTAACAATAAACTCATCTCCCAACCCTGCAGCAGGTTCATAAGGCGGTGGATTGATGTTAGCGGCATCAACTGGCTTCTCCACCAAGTCTTCTTTAATCTATTTCCTTTCTTCGGGAGTACTCTCCTCTTCTCCTTCTTCCAATTTAGGGATTTTTGACACTTGGACAATGTCTGCATTAGTCATTCTCTGCTCCAGTTCTTCTACAAAATTCTCTTCTTCAGTTTGAACTTCAAGATTCCCCTACTGAGAATCAGTGAGCGATGGACCGACAATGGCAATATCCTTTCTTGAATCGATAAACTTTGGTATTGGAGGGATAGTGATCTCTTTTATTAAACGTTAGGGAGAACGAAACCCCCTTTCTCCTCTTGGAATTATAGTCTGAAAAGGAGAATGGAAAATATTCTCTTCCTGGTCTATGTTAGTCTTCTCCACCTCTTCTAATTCCTTTTCTCCATCACCTTTATTTCTTAATTGGGCTGAGCCTCCTTCATACATTGCTTCTTGACCTGCGGTCAACACTGGTTCTTGTGGAGTAGTGTCAACCTCGAGGGTCGTTATTTCCACGTCTTCCTGTCCCGACTAAGTTGGTGGTGGTTCTTGTGTGACACCCCTACCCATTTCAATATCCAAATCTGCTTGGGCAAGTGATGTTGGTTCTTGTGTGATAGCATCACTTGCCAGCCCCCCGATTGGAATTTCCTTTCCTTGTACTTCATTAATGAAAGTCGATTCCTGTAGAACAGTATCAACTTCGCCCCCTAACTTCATTATTCCTTCATCAATAGGTTCCACAGGCGAGGTTGGTTCTTGTGTGACAGCCTCGACTGGATCACCAATTGTTTCTTCTATTTCCATTTCCTTTGTTTCTTCCTCTTCTTCCTCCAATTCCTCTGGTTCTTCTTCTTCTCTTGCTGAATCGGCAGGAGATTATGGTTCTTCCTCTATTTCCTCTGGTTCTTCCTCTATTTCCTCTGGCTCTTCCTCTTCTACTCAACCATCCGGAGGTGTTGGTTCTTCCTCCATTTCCTTCAGCTCTTCCTCTTCTGCTGAATCAGCTGGAGGTGCTATTTCCTCCTCGATTTCCTCTGGCTCTTCCTCTTATGTTGAATCAGTCGGAGGTGATGGTTCTCCCTCCCTAGCAGCAATGGCAGTTGCCACTCCCTCTTCTAATAGTTCACATATTTGTGCCCAGGGGACTTGGAATCAGGCCATTGCATGCATGACCAACAAAAGAACCAGTCTGTGATTGGTAAGGACTTCTAGCACCTGGTGTGAACACCGGGCCAACTGCGTCATGAGTTGGAGATTTTTCATTAGAAAGAAAGGCATGTTTAAAGAGTGAACCTGGGCCTGTGGGAATCAAAGATGGACCAGGATTTTGAAATGGTACTTGAACAAAGTGGTAAACCATCCTTCGTATGTTATATATTTCATAATTAAGCATGCTACCTCATTCCATGGGTACGGTAAGGATTTACGATCATACCCTCTCCCCTTCTGGGATTCCTCCGAGAGAACCACTGTTGTCCTTGCCATGTTAGCTCACTAACTTCTACAATGGCTTCTTCTGTGACATTAATTTATACTCCTTTTACCCTAGAGCGATTCTCATAAAAATTTAATGCAAACTCTATCGTGCTTCCTTCATCGAATCCCTGCAGTCTATTAAAATAGATATCCCATCCTGCGTCAATGAAAACTTGCCACACATCTGCATTGCTACAGACCAGAGTTGTATCTTCGGCTTCATGCCGCACAGTCAGTCCACCCATCCTGTAGAGACTGTAACATCACTTTGGATGCAGCAAACCGTTGGAAGGATTGATGGCTACCAATTCCAGCAATAACAGCATGGTAAAAAAATGAAGTGGAATAACGGTAAATACCACAGGTGATTTCTCAGGAAACGAAGGAAATCATGGAAAATTATGGTAAGTACGAAGGATGAGATGGTAATTATTTCGTATAAATTGGAAAGGATTGATCGGTTGGCAACATGTGCATGTTTCTAGTCCCAATACATGTTAATTATTATACGAAATACGATGAAGATCATGGAGCGTACCATCGGCACAAGCTTTAATAATGATTTTAGGATAATCATTGGTGTGGTTTAATTATGACGGCACCCCCCCCCCCCAACTTAAAAATAGTCATCCATGGCATCAATGTCTTATCGATGAAATATTTAATTAAATCCATAAGATTCAATGGAGACATACTTGGTTACCTACCTGAGGGAAGTGACAGTTGGCAGAGTAATGGCAGAATAACTGTGAAGTAACGTCGTTGACAGAGTAACAGCACCCAAGGAGTAACAACATCGCGGAGTAACAGCGTTAATGGAGTAATAACACCCTAAGGATTAATGGCATTAATGGAGTAACAGTACCCAAGGAGTAACAGCATCGCAGAGTAACAGCATCTGGAGTAACAGCATCGCGGAGTAACAGCAACCAAGGAGTAACATCATTACGGAGTAGCAGTGTCCAAGGAGTAACAGCATCACGAGTAGCAACATCCAAGGAGTAACAGCAACATAGAGTAGGAGCATCCAAGGAGTAAAGTAACACGAGTAGTAACGTCCCAGGAGTAACAGCATCATGAGTAGCAACATCCAAGGAGTAACAATGTCCAAGGAGTAACAATGTCTAAGGAGTAACAACATCCAGAGTAACAGCATCCAAGGAGTAACAGCGGTCAAGGAGTAACAGCGTCCAAGGAGTAACAGCGTTCTAGGAGTAATAGCATCCAAGTAGTCACAACATCAAATAATTAAAAAACTTCTGAGAGTAATAGCAGTAGTGAAGTAACAACATCCGATACTTAGAAAATTTCTGGGAGTAACAGCAGTAGTGGAGTAACAGCACCCCAGCAGTAACAGCTTTCATTACTTAGGAAATTTCCAACTCTACAGCATTGCACCTCAGTAGTAGCTCCTACAAAAAGACAAACAAGTGAATAGTAACAACATTATTATTATTATTATATATATATATATATATATATAACAAGAATGTGGAGGAGGAATTCTCTGCACCAACAACCATCAAACCAAATTTCTCGGAGATATGTTTAATGAAGGCATCCTTAGAGGTTGGATGGTGATACAGTCTCAGACGATGTCCATTTTCTATGAAAGAAGCACGTGTATCGTCAATTATGACCAGTCTGACTGTTCCATTATCAAATACAGCATCCACATTATTAAAGCCCCATCCAGCGAGTGCAAAGTTTTCCCCTAAAATACTTAAAACGGGAGTTATAGATTAATTCCAAATCCCCTTTGTGAAACACCTTGTTTTTTATAAACTTATCGTGCCATTTCGTCCTCTGCTATTGAATAGAAGTAGTCTTCTAGATAGCCATTGAACGGATTTCATCTAATTCATTAAGCTGATCCAGCTGATGTTTTTGGGCATCTGACAGGTCCAACCTTACTTCAAGAGCTATTCTAAGCGTACTGATCCCAAATTCTATCAGGAACAAGGGGTATTTTCCATAAACCAACTCGAATGGTGAAAACCCAATTTTGTTTCGCCATGTTGTTCTGTATGTGCAGAGAGCTTCGAGCATATTTTGAGCCCAATCCCAGAGATGGTTTGCCATTGTGTTTGTCAAGATATTTTCCAATATCTTTTTTGTGCTTTCCACTTTTCCATTCGCCTGGGGGTGGTATGGAGATGTCACCCTGTGTTTGACCCCATATTTCTGCATAAGCCTCGCTATTATTCATGACGTAAATTGTGCTCCTCCATCTGAAACAATCTCCCTCAGAGTATCGTAACGAGAAAAAATTTCCTCAAATAGAAAGTCTGAAACCACTTGTTCTATTTCTTTCCAGCTTTGGCTTCCACCCACTTAGTCACATAATCAGTGCATACCAGAATTTGAACCTTTTTCTAGGAAGGTGGGTTAAAAGGTCCAATAAAATCAATGGCCCACTTCTCAAAAGGTTCAAGGACTACCTAGGGTTGTAAAGGCATTTCATCGGATCGACCAGGTTTCCCCATGCGCTGGCAACTATCGCACCTTCGGACATAATTTCATGCATCCTGGAAGATAAAAGGCCAATAATATCTCATTTGTAACACTTTATGGCATGTTCTTTTATCTGCAAAATTTCCTCCATAGGGGCCATAATGGGCAGCCTTCAACACTTTGTAGATATCATCCTCAGGTACACAACGCCGAACCTGTTGATTAGCTCTTGTATGAAAAAGGTATCCTTCCATCCAGGAATATCGGGCACTATGATGAATGATTTTTCATTAGTCCCTGTATGATAAATGACAGGGCACCTTCCCTGTAGCAAGATAGTAGGCAATATCTACATACTACGGAGGATTAGTAGAAATTGCAAAGAGATGCTCATCTAGAAAACTATCCTCTATGGGTATGCCTTCATCATTATTATCCAATCTAGACAGAAAATTAGTGACTATGTTATCCTTCCCTGGTTTATCTACTATTGTAATATCAAATTCTTGAAGCAATAACAGTCATCTTGTGATGCAACTAGGAGTGATAGGTTTTTTCATCAAATACCTTATTTTTGCGTGATCAGTGTGTACGAAAGTAGGATACCTTATGATATAGTGTCGAAAATTTTTGATAGCATAGATGACAGCCAGTAATTCTTTTTCAGTTACCGTGTAATTTAACTCAACAGGAGTCAAATTCTTGCTGACGTAGTAAACTTCATACGATTTCTTGTCTACATGTTGTCCTAAAATTTCTCCTACTGGTGTCTGAGAGGCATCAACATGTATATGAAATGGTAATGCCCAATTAGGTCCTTGAAGGATCGGAGCTTCGCAAACTAGTCCCTTTATCTTCACAAAATTTGTTTCACAGTCCTCTGTCCACAAAGATTCTGCATCTTTTGTTAGCAACTGAAAAATTGGATGTGCTATTTTAGCAAAATTTTCTATAAAGCATCTATAATAACCAGCACAACCAATAAATCTATGTATCTGTGTGGGTGTCTTAGGTATGGGGAAATGCAGTATTACCTCTACTTTGGGCGGGTCAACTTGAATTCCGACAGCCGAGAGAAAATGTCCCAATACTATTCCTTCTTCCGTCATCATATGACATTTCACTGTAGTCAGAGACACATGGGTTTGTTTGCATCTTTCGAGTACTTTTTCCAGACTTTCCAATCCTTTTTCAAATTCATTCCCATTTGGAGTAAAATCATCCATATAGATTTCAACACTGTCATCGACTAAATCAGAAAAAATTCCCATAATTTCCCTCTGGAACATCGCAGGCGCATTACACAAACCAAACGGGAGAACCCTGTATGAAAAGGTCCCCCATGGGCATGTAAAGGTTGTTGTATCTTGGTCCTTTGGGGCTATCTAGATTTGATTATACCCGCTAAACCCATCTAGGAAGGAAAAAAACTTCTTCCCAGCAAGGGTGTCCAAGAATTGGTCAATGAATGGCAAAGGGAAATGGTCTTTTTGAGTTGCTTTGTTTAATTCCCTATAGTCCATGCAGATCCGCCATTTACCATTCTTTTTGGAAATGATAAACAGCGGGGACACCCACTGGATGTCCGAGATGGGGTAAATGAATCCTACATCCAGTAATTTTTGAAGTTCATCCTTGAAAATGTTCTTAGAGCAAGATTCATTCTCCATTGGGGTTGTCTCATAGGACGGTAGTCTTCCTTCATGTAAATATGATGGGTACATAAACTAGCAGGAATCCCCTTCATATCGATATAATCCCTGGTGAAGGCTTCCTTATGATTTCGAAGAACTTCTAGGAGTTGTTTTGTTTGGGATTCTGAAATATTCGGGTTGATGTTCAGTGTTTTTCTCGGTTCAGTTTCAATAGGAATGCTATCATGGGACGAAGTTGTAGGGATGTTCTCAATTTCATCTTCTAGTTCAATATTTTCTTGCGTTTCACAGCTCATGGCAAATTCTAGGATCTGATGAGTTGAATCAAAAATGGAACAGGGGTCACTAATAAAAGTGTTAACGATATCATCCTCAGTTTATGTTTTGAATTGAAGGGCCTGCCTAATGGTAAGGATCGGTCTAATTTCTTCATTTTCGGGTTTGGATTCTTCCATTGGTAGAGGTTTTTGATTGGTTAATGGTTTCTTTGATCGGCTTGGTTCTGTAGGAGGATAGAGAGTGAGGTTCTTTGTGACCGTCACATTTGATATAACCATATTTCCATATCAACACCCAATATAGGCATCCACGGTTGTGAGCCAAGGTCTTCCAAAAATCACGGGATGACCACCATCTGGGGATCGTGTCTGTAATTGATCCAGGTGGATATTGGTGGCCACTTGCCTATTCCACTTGGGGCCCCACCATTGTCTCTTTCAATTTTTCAGTTTTGGCACAACTTACTATTTTTAGCAATTTTTTGGGTCATGAACTTCTGGAGCCATTTTGAGGCCCTAAACGACGTTTTTTGGGAAAACTGGGAGAAAAATGGTTCCATGGATTAATGTTGCTCACATCAAAATTTTTAGTCCTCGGATAGATCTTTCTAACGAGGTATGGTGCACGTAAAACGGAGATCGTATGCCAAATTAACGTCCCCGGGAAGTTGAAACACCAATTTACCCAAACGGGGCCCATGGTTTTGGTGCTTCATCTCCTAGGGTTAGGGTTTTGGATGTTTAGGGTTTTCCATTGTTTCTAAATAATAAATAGGCCCTCGAGCCTCATTGTAACTCAGCTCAGAGGCCTGTAGCCGCCACATTTGTTCCTAGAGATAAGCTACCAGCAACCTAGCTAGTTTATTTCCATTATGTCTGCAAGCAAATTTCAGTTCTTTGATATTATTGAAATGAAGTGTTATTTCCGTTGCATCTTTGTATTTATGGTTACATGTGTATTCTGTTGCATTTCTGCATAAATTCGGATCAGTGGTATCATAGGGGTCTGATTTTTCTCGATCCTTCTTTGTATGTCCCCAACGAGGTCGAGGTATAAGGAGTTGGGGCTCAATCTAGTTGAACCTTTGCAAGATCAGCCTCGCAAACCCCTACGATCGCCCATGGGGGACGAAAAGAAAGATGAGGGAGCAGGAGATCCTATCAAAATATTGCTTGAGGAGGCCCCCGAAAAAAAAGGAATGCGATGATGGACAACTTTGCCCAGATCCTTCAACGACTGCCCACTGGCGGCGCATTTGCATCCAACAGCTACTCTGTAGGTGCGATTCCCTTTAAGGTACAAGTAAACTTTGACTTTCCCATACTTGAGGGTCAAATAGATGCAGATGATGGATAAATTTGCCAGATCCTTCAACGACTGCCCACTGGCGGCGCATTTGCATCCAACAGCTACTCTGTAGGTGCGATTCCCTTTAAGGTACAAGTAAACTTTGACTTTCCCATATTTTAGGGTCAAATAGATGCAGATGTCATAAATATATGGTTGAATATATTAGAAGGATATTTCTCGGTTCATGACTTTTCCGACTAGGAGAATATTTTTTTTGCACTCCTCAAAGCTACCCCCCATCTCAAGGACTAGTGGGAAACCTACTGTGAGAAAAAGGATGAGACAGAACCCTCTCTGTTCTCATTCATACCCACTTGGAATTCTTTCCAAGAGGAACAATGCTATCCTGTGGAGAGCTATGAGGACAAGTACATACAATGGACCACATTGCGGCAACAAAGGGATCAAGATGTGCATGAGCTGACGAATATGTTGCATACCCTGTGCACAAAGTTGGGTATCAAATATTCGAGGAAACATTTGGTGCAAGAGTATCACATTTGTCTGCACATATACATTCAGGAGGAAATGGAGTTCCTCGACATCTCCTCGCTTGGTACGGCATACCGGTATGCTGCCAAGCTTGAGCAGATATTCAAGCAGAAGAAGAGAGACTTCAGATCTACGAATCAAAAGCAAGGGAAAGGTGCCCCAAACCGTAGAACAAAGGAAAAATCCAAGGCATGGCGGCCCAAGACAACCTGCCAAAGCCACAAGCAAAGAACAACACCGCGAAGCCAAAGAAGGACACGGGAAAATGGTGTGAGTTCCATAAGAGCTCCACTCACAACACAAGTGAGTGTTGGGCCAAGCAGTCGCTCGTGGCTGAGATGAGGGCTTCTGAATCAAATGCATGCTCCGACTCCGAATCAGAACCTGACAAGGGGAATGACAAAGGGAAACATATTATTGATGCAGAGCGCAACGCCATTGTTGCCACTACGATGATACAGAAGGAGGAACCGGAAGATCTAGAGGAGGTGGAGCGTCTCTTCCACTCCCAGATGTGGGTAAAGGGTTCCCCACTACAGTTAATTGTCAACAACGGGAGCCAAAAGAACCTCATTTCAGCAGATGTCATGAAGTAGTTGGGCTTGCCGACCATAGCGCACCCACAGCCATACACCATCAGGTGGCTTCACCAAGGACGAGATCTCTGTGTCTGCCAGCAATGCTGCCTTCCCTATAGCATCAAGCCCTTCACGGATGAGGTATTATGTGACATTGCTCCTCTTGATGTTTATGTTGTATTATAAGGCCAACCATACTTATGGAAGCGACATGTTATGTATGATTCACGGCCTCATGTGGTTATTATTACTTTGGGAAATAAGTTGTACAGGATACCCGAGGTACCACCGCCTACCACTATCTCTTTGGTTACTGCAAAACAATGCAGTAAGCTCATTTCCGAAACCAGGAAATTTGTTTTCTTGATGATCCGCCCCTAGGGCAAGAAGAAGATTGTGGCCATGACCTCCAGACATGGCTCCTCTGCACGACAACAACAAATGTACAAGGTTGTGGAGGAGTATGGGGACATTTTCACCTCACCCACAAGGGTGCCTCTGCACTGTTAGGTCAAGAACCCCATTGATCTGACCAGAGGTGCGCCACTACCCAATGGACCGATCTATCAGCGCTCTATTCTAGAGAACGATGAAATCAAGAGGTAGATTCAGGAGCTCCTGCAGAAAAGTCACATCCGGCCAAGTTCATCGCTCTGTGGGAGCCCGATCGTGTTAGTACAGAAGAAGGATGGGACTTGGAGACTCTATATTGACTATCGGGCGCTGAACAAGATCACTGTTTGGAATAGGTACTCGATCCCACGGATTGATGACCTTCTCGACCAACTCAAAGGGGTGAAATATTTCAACAAGATCGACTTGAAGTCTGGGTATCACCAAGTACCAATCGAACTCTCTGATGAGTGGAAGACTACCTTCAAAGCCAAGGAGGGCCTTTTCGAATGGTTGGTCATGCCTTTCGGGTTGACAAATGCTCCCGCAACCTTCATGATGTTGATGGACGGCATATTGCGGCCATTCACCAACTCATTTGTAGCGGTGTACTTGGATGACATTATGATCTTCAGCCAGACTTGGGAAGAGCACCTCCACCACATCCGACAAGTCCTCCAAACACTACGACAACACAAGTTGTTTGCCAATTTGGAGAAGTGCACTTTTGGCATGACCCAGGTTCAATATCTAGGATACATTATTGATGAAAGGGGGGTGCATGTGGATCCAACCAAGATCCAATTCATTCAGGATTGGATAGCCCCAACCACTCTAACAGAGCTTCGTAGCTTTATGGGTCTTGCTAATTTCTACTGTAGGTTCGTGTTGGGATTCTCTCATATCACTTGGCCCTTGAGTCAAGTCACCAAGGGAGGAGCGAAAGAAAAAAAAATTGGTCGAAATCTCAAGAGAAGGTGTTCATATAATTGAAAAATCACCTCTGTTTTTCCCCAGTGCTCACATTAAAAAACTTGCAACAAACATTTGAGATCGAGACAGATGCCTCTGACTATGCTATTGGGGAATTTCTTACTCAACAAGGGCATCCAGTGGCATATCACAGTGATACATTGTCCGACACAGTTCACAAGTATCCCACTTATGACAAAGAAATGTATTCCATTGTGCAGGCTTGTCGAAAATAGAAGCATTACATTTTGGGGAAGGAAACAATCATCCACACAGACCACCGACCCCTGCAGTTCATACAGACACAAGGGAAATTGCAGAATGATCTCCATTAGAAGTGGTCCACGTATCTGCAACAGTTTCATTTGAACATTAAGTACAAGAAGGGTAGCACCAATAATGTTGCAGACTGCCTCAGCCGACCACTGATCATGGAACTAACCACCCTTCTCAACTCTTGCAGGCACGAGACTTCTGATTGGCCACTTCTCTACAAGAGTGATCCAGAATTCGGCCACACATACAAGGCACTCTTAGGGGGTATGCAAGTTCCAAATTTTCACCTCCAAGATGTATTGTTATATCACCTGGGACACCTTTGTGTTCCTTCAAGCGAGCGTGTGAAGATGATATGGGAAGCACACTACAGTCGAGTCGCTAAGAATTTCAGGGTCGAGAAAACAGTGGCAGTACTGCAAAGGTATTTCTATTGGCCGAACCTTCGACAGGATGTCGAGAAGTACATCAGATCCTGCACTTCTTGCATCATTTCCAAACCAACCATCAAGAAGCAAGGCCTCTATACTCCGCTACCTACCCGTAGTCAACCTTGGGAATCCATCTCCATGATTACATGTCAGGCCTTCCTTCTACTAAGCATGGAAATGACTGTGTTTTCATGGTCGTTGACAGATTCTCGAAGATGGCCATTATGGCGGCCTGTAAGAAGAATATCACAGCAGAAGCCACTGCTAAACTCTTCTCTAAACAAGTGTGGGTGCACTTTGGTATCCCACAGTCTATCATATCAGATCGCGACAGCAAGTTCCTCAGCACATTTTTGTCCATCCTCTAGTTAATGTTGGACACCAAGCTCGCCAAGTCCACAGCTTTCCTTCCCCAAACTGATGGTCAGACAGAGGTCGTCAACAAGATGATTGTACACATTATGCGCATGTACAATTCAAAGCATCCACGCATATGGGATGAGAGCCTCCCCTATGTACAACACAGTTATAACCGGGCTCTTCACAGCTTAACCGGCCACAACCCCTTTTAGGTGGGCTTGGGATTCTAGCCACTATGTCCCATTGACGTATCCATGTCATTTGCAGCTACTCAGGCTGATACGGCTCATGTCCAGTCTAAAACTAACAAAGCGAACAACTTCATCGAGCGCATTCAGCACATCCGCCAACAAGTTCATGACATATTGGATAGAGCCAATGCTAAGTACAAGCAACGACATGATCAACATTGGGTGCCACACAAATTCCAGGTGGGTGACAGTGTGGCTACATTTGCAGAAGGAGCGCCTCACTGGACCCCACCGCAAGCTTCGCCCGCTCCGATATGGATCGTACACCATCACTAAGGCTGTAGGGAACAATGCCTTCAAGCTCAATATTCCACCAATACTTGGTTTGCACCCAATATTCAATGTGGATCGCCTTCATCCCTACTTCCCACCTCTACTAGACACCTCTGACATTGCATAACAACTCACACCAACAGAGTTAAACCCAAACTGCATGGAACATGCCACCACAGATTGTATCATGGACATGCAAATCAAGAACACTCGCCAACAGAAGATCCAACTATATCGGGTTGTCAAAGTTGGCCAACTCCTACACCAAGGCAAGTGGTTCACCAGGGACCAAGTTTAGCAGAAGTTTCCTCATCTCATGGAGGAACTCAACGCAATGGGGACCATCGCTTCCTAAGGGGGGAGGAATAATCCAGGTGGATATTGGTAGCCACCCGCCTATTCCACTTGGGGCCCCACCATTGTCTCTTTCAGTTTTTCAGTTTCTGCACAAATTACTATTTTAGCAGTTTTTAGGGTCCTGAACTTCCAAAGTCGTTTTGAGGCCCTAAACGACGTTTTTTGGGAAAACTAGGATGGACCAATGTTGCTCACATATAAAGTTTTAGTCCTTGGATAGATCTTTCTAACGAGGTATGGTTCACATCAAACGGAGATTGTATGCCAAAGTTACGTCCCTGGGAAGTTGAAACACCAATTTACCCAAATGGGACCCATAGTTTTGGCGCTTCATCTCCTAGGGTTAGGGTTTTGGATTTTTAAGGCTTTCCATTGTTTCTAAATAATAAATAGGCCCTCGAGCCTCATTGTAACTCAGTTCAAGGGCTTGTAGCCGCCACATCTCTTCTCAGAGATAAGCTACCAGCGCCCTAGCTAGTTTATTTCCATTTTCTCTACAAGCAAATTTCAGTTCTTTGATATTAATGAAATGAAGTGTTATTTCTGCTGCATCTTTGTATTTATGGTTACATGTGTATTCTGTTGCATTCCTGCATAAATCCGGATCAGTAAGACAAGAAGGTCCACGGGATAGTGCCATGAGTCCACCAAAATAGTAATGTCTTCCAACTTATCTACTGGTTTGATTGTAGACCTGTCTGCTAATTCCAAGACAGTAGGGGTCAGCTTAATGTTTCTAATATCCAATGTGTTGAGCCCCAAAGATGTCCTTTTCTTCCAGCACATTTCACTTCATTTCCTTTGTTCCTTATCAATTACAGGCTTAAATGATCAATAGGATTAATTAAAGTTGCTTTAAGAATGTATATAATGACTAACTTGCTACACTTTCATGGTTTTGTTGTTGTAGTAATTTTTGACTAGATTTAGCTACAGAATGCAGCCATTTTGTAGCTAGTTGTCGATTCTGCAACCGTCTTCATGTTTTCCCAGGTTCCAGGTGTCACCTCAAAGAAAAATGCATATGGGTGAATTCCGGACTTCATCCACATCATTCCTTGCTCCCTACGAAGTCTAAGCAGAATTCTACAGGTGGTTATGCACGTGGGAAACCAAAACTAGGAGATAGACTTCTAATAGGACAAGGCATATACAGATGTCTTTAATCATAGTACGAGACCACCACCAGAGTTCTAATTTGATTTTAGTTGGGAAAGACATTTACTCCTATTTTATCTCAAGAGAAGTTATGTAATTTTCTTATAAGAATGACTCGGGAGACCGAGAAACAGCTAGCTAGATTTATGTTTTGTTGCTAGATCTCAGAAAACCGTGATACTCTGTTTTTGAAATACTTTTCCTTTAATGAAAGAAGCATCGCTTTATTGCAAGATCTGAGGCAATATTGAGGATATTTGTATGTTGATCCAGTGGTAGAGGGCCCCTACTGCCCGAGAAGCTTTGTGCACATTACTTAGATAAGTAACTTTAGCCTTGTTGCATTCCTAGTTTAAGCAATTTTTTGAACTTTGTGTTTTATCTCCAATTGCATTGGATGCTACAGTTTAGTCTTGTTCTTACGAATTATTCCAAAATATCACTAATATTGAATGAGGTATAACTGTAGTATTTTAGGAGTTAGTTGCATTTCTTCGAATTTTATGTTTTTATGCTCAATTACATCAGTTGTTACAGCTAGTCTTGTTCTTATTAATCTCTTCCAAAATATCACTAACTCTGGATGAGACATAGCTGTGGTGTTTCAGAGCTTACTGCGTTTTTTTGAACTCTATGTTTTTATGCTCATTTACATCACATGTTATAGTCAGTCCTATTCTATGAATTATTCCAAAATACCACTAACCCCGAATGAGACAAAGCTGGAACATTTCAGTGATTAGTTGCATTATAAGTGTAGTTGTAGTACTCCGGAGATTAATGGTGCACTAGTTCAATTTCTGTTCACTGTATTTCAAGTTAGATTAATGGCACTCTAGCTCAAATTCTGTTCACTGTATTTCATGTTAGGATAATGGCATTCTAGTACAGTTGTGGTCAATGTATTTCAAGTTTGAATGATTGCATTTTAGTTCAGCTTTATCCATTGTATTGTTAGTTTTATTAGTCAGTTGTATGCTAGTTTTGTTCCATTAAATTTCAAGGCCTTCATTATTTACAAACTACTCTTGTTATTAATCTCTTCCAATACATTATCATATGTACAGGAATTAGTGATATCAGTTCAAGGCCTTGACTGTTCTGCAATCTCTTATAATTGTGCAAATAGCCTTTTTTCCCAAAAACTATTCCAAAAGACTTCTAATTTCCGAATAAGGCTTAGTAGTGACAATTTAAGTTGCAGAATGGATCAATTCTAGTGTCATAGGTTAATTTAGAGTAGAATTCCTCACTGTGTTGCAGACTATCTTTTCCAAATATGTTCCAACAAATTTCTAGCCATGGATAAGATTTCCTCTGTGATCTTGTAGGTGGTTATTTACTTAGAAGAACCTCATGGCATTAACTTATCCTTTTCTCAAAGCTATTCCAACATATTTCTAATGAATGAATGGGATTGAGTTCATGTTATGAGCTATTGAGTTCATGTTGTGAGTTATTGAGTTCTTGCTATGAGTTATTTTTCTTGTTAAAGTATTGCATTTTATGTTCCCAAGAGTCATACATAATTTAGAATAGGTTTTGCTCTGTTTTAGTGTGACCAAAAACTTCTCTTTGCCAAAACTTAGTTCTTTTCCCTCTTAGAATAAAAACACAAAACCAAAAACATTGGAAAAACACTAAACACAACTTAGTGAGAAACAAATACCTAGGCACATATAGTGCACTTCACTTCAACAGTTTACTAACCCTGGTTGACAATTTATGACCTCAATTTAGGAACACTAAGTTGAGCAGACACAATGCATTCATTGTTTCGGAGGTAATGACATTTATGGAAGCACCCAAATCTACCAGTTCATTTGGTATTTCAACCCCATTAATTTGTACCGTTATAATTGGGTTTCCTAGGTCGCCATATTTTATAGGCATGAATTTTCCTAGCATGATGTCAGAAAATATGCCCATCACATGGATGGTCAATGGATCCCTTGATTTCTTTCCAGGTTTCTTAGAGCAGTATTCTTTAAGAGTGTTTGCGTATATAGGTACGTTCCTCATAGATTGAAGCAGGGGAATTTTAACAAAAAAAATTTGTAATTCCCCTAGAAAATCAAATTTTGCTTGAGGGCTCTGTTTACTCTGGGCCAATCTTTCAGGATATGGTGGACTGACTGGACAACCTTAGTTAACAGTAGGTTGAGGAGGTGTTTTATTTGCAATTTTTTGGTCTAGTTTATGCCCAACTTTTTTTGGTTCTGGTTCCATAACTTCATTGTCAACTTGTTCAATAATAACAGGTGAAGTAGGAGCATTCAATACCCGCCCAGATCGTAAGCTTATTTCGTTAAGCCCGATGGTAGAAATGCTATATGATGGAAGGTTGAGAGTGTCAGCTTGTTGGACCCCTTTATTGTTAGGATTTTGGTTGGGTTGGATGGGAAGTTGAGGTCAAACAGGTGGATTACCTGGAGGTACATTGGAAGGCAACTGAAGCTGTTGTTGTGGCATTGATTAGGGAAACTATTCAACAGGAGAGGGTCCACGCCAATTATGAGCCCATGGAGGACTAGAACTAGTCTGGGGAAACCATTATCGCCAGGGTGGACATTGATATTGAGACCATACTGGTGAGAAAGGTACAACCTAGGGACCCATATTAAAATTATTAAAATACTGAGACAGGTCCTGAGGCATACCTAGATTCATATTCAGTGGTCGGGGCTACCATGGATTTTTCGGTCCCATGAAATACATTTGATCCACCGCGCTTTCTTCACTTGCTCCTTGAAAAACTACCTTCAATCCTGGCAAGGAAGGGCACGAGTTGGTTGCATAAGCATGTTCACAAATTTCACAGGCTTAAACTGTATTCAATGGGCGCTCCTTCAGCGAGTGTTTCTTTCTGCATTGAGGGTAGAATATAGCCATAGTCTTCTCCAACTCCATTTACTTTTTCTTCGCTTGCAAGGTGTCCATCTGGGTGGATAGTGTACTTAGTATATCGGTGCTCAGGTTATCCAGTAGATTTCTGATTTCCGCCTTTGTGACCCCTCCACCGGAAGTTTTTGATGACCGAATTCCTTGTCCATTTCTTGCAGCCCCTCGCGAACACTGGATGCACAACCCACATATAGTATCGAAGTTTTCCTTTGACATTTCCTCCTTTCCTACTATGTTTAAAAGCTGCAAAGAATCGTCCCTTAGTGCCCAAAGAAGGATGATCTTCAAAATATCTTTGTCCAGGTCACTATGGCCTGACCTCTGTAGTATATATTTAAATCACTCCAAACAATCTTCTATATTCTCATCTTCTTTCTGCACAAACTTAAAAATATCCTCCTTGATATCACAGGATTTATAGTAATCTTGGTATTTCTCCAAAAATATTTCCTACATCACATCCCATGAGGAGATATTCTTTCCCCCTAAACCCATGAACCATCGCAGGGCTGTCCCCTTTAAGGTAGCAGGAAATATCTTTAATTTCTGAGCATCAGTGATATAGTCGTACCCCCGACAGACAATATAAAATTCAAAGAGAAATGTATCGGGGTCCTCAGAGGAAAGCCCATGAAAATTAGGCAAAGTTGTTAAAGGTATGGGCTTCATTGGTGCATCACATGTGATGTTCCCAATTGGTAAATCAATAGAGGAATTTGTAGGTGCCATAAATATCCTCCAATACTCACCCAGTATTTCAACTGGTTCTGCAACTGATATTTGGGGTGATTCAATTGTAGGAGGCTTCATAGCACTTCCTCTGTCTCATGGTGATGCAAACTCCTTTAGAAGTTCTTCTTCCTTATTGGAATTTCTCAATTCCTCAGATCCCCTACTTGCAATTTCTTCTTCTTCTGTCAATAACAGGGGTGTTTCTTCTATTGATACTTCATTTGCTTCTTCCTCTGCCATTGGAAGGGTTCTTTCTAGTACCGTGGATAGCATTGGTTTCACAACCAACTACCCCTTGGACTTCGTTTGAATCCTTACCCTGAAAGCAGCACGAGAAGATGCTTCTGATTCAGCTTTTGCGATGATCTCTTGGATATAATTTTACCTTCCCAGATCCCTTCCTTTCTTTAAATGTCTTCCTCTGCCCCTCTTATTCGAATCTTTGTTCATACAATTGGTGAGAAGAAATCATTAAAATAACAGCAATGCTCAGGACCTGGAGCAGGAAAAAATAATTTCCTCCCCGGGACGAGAGATTGGACTTAAGGAGAAAATCAAACATATTTAAGAAAATAAAAGTTGGGTTCAAACAGAAAATTACACAACCTGAAAAGTTAAAGTTCAAGACCTGAAGTAGGGTAGTCAAATACCCTCCCCGGGATGAGAAATTGGCCCCTAGGGTTGGATTCAAACAAAGAATCACACAACCTTGAAAAATTAAATTTCAGGACCTGAAGTAGGGTAGTCAAATACCCTCCCCTGGACGAGAAGTTGGCCCCTAGGGCTGGATTCAAACAAAAAATCACACAACTTAATTATAAAAAAAAAGAAAAAAAAAATCAGGACCTAAAGTAGGGTAGTCAAATACCCTCCTCAGGACGAAAAATTGGCCCCTAGGAAAACAATCAGAATAGAAAACAACAGAAAGCAGAAAAGAAGAACTTTACGCTCAGGACTTAGAGCAGGGTAATAAATTCCCTTTCTAAGAAGAGATATTGATATTTGGATCAATGTGGATCGTGATCTTGCACCTTGTTAGCCTTCCCCGACAACGGCACCAAAATGTTGGTGTCCGAGTATGAATAAACTATTCAACCCTTTTCCACATTAATTTATCAATCCATGTGCGTACATTATTTCAAGGTAACGCAAAAGGTATATGTAGGAGAAATGGCACAATCCAACATTAATCACATATTTAACAACTGAAATAAGAAAGAACCATTGTAACTGTAGTTAAAGATAAAATGTAGAATTATAAAAGCATTCTCAGCAAATTAAAGAAAAGTACCATAACAGTAGTTAAAATGTACAAACAAAAATACAAGAACAACACACAGAAATAATGCAGCACCTGGTCAGAAGAGTGGGCCCAACTCTTTGACCAGGGCTGCAATGGATTCACAGCTTACAGATAGAACAACAAAATGACATGCATTCAATTAATTAACAGTCTTCTGTTACAAACTTGATCTCTTGCTCGGCTAACCTGATTCACAGCATCGAAAACCTTCTTATACAATTGTTCAGAAAACCCCTGTTTCTCAAATCTGACAACTAATGTCAACAAATACACAATTGTTAAAACGACCAAACTAGTTGCCGAGAGAAAACAAGAAAGGTCTAAAATTGGTCTGGAATCTGGTATGATGTTACAGCGATATCGAAATAGAGTTGTAAACTCATATTTTCCCCTATGATCTGCAGATACGACCCCTTTGACCACCGAATCTACGGAAATGACAAAATTAGTAACTCGCGTAGGCAAAATCCCCATGACTATTATTTCATTAATTAAACATTCCAGATAAGACAATGGAAGGGGGTTTAACTTGTGCGTTAGAGCATTTAATGAATATTAATGATACAAATAAGTGAAATAATGGGTGAAAATGGAAGGAAAAAGTATGCATATTTGGTACCCAACAATAATACCATAGGTTAAGAGGGTAGAGGATTTAATTAGAACAAACAAACATTAATAGTGTTAGAAGGTTATGGTAGTTAAAATGAGAAGGTAGGGGTATGGGGATGTTATGAAGGTAAGGGTATGGGAATGTTAAGAGATAGGTTAATAGATATGAAGGAAGAGGATAAGGTATAGGGGTATTTTCCTAATCATGTTAAATTATGACTAGGGAATTAAATATGATGAATTCACTATCAACAAGGCAGAGATAGTATTGGGACAAGAGTTTAAAGACAAAGGTGGAGATCAATCACACATATGTTTGTATAAAAATAAAAATAAAAATAAAAAATCGAGTTGTTACAAGTGGTATCAGAGCCCAAGTTAAAAATTGGGCTTATGGGTCCCAACACATGAAAACTCTGCTGTCATAAAGTTTAATTTATGATTAACGAAATATGAATCAATTTCATATTATGTTTAATGAATGCTAATTATTTTTTGTTCATCAGAGTAAAGTGCAGATAGAATTGCAGTTGCTATCATGTCTGACAGAGAAGAGTTGTATGTGGAACTGGGAATGAGGGTGCCCAACCATATCCATATGCCCAAATGCTGGAAATTATTAAAAATTTGCAACAGGAAATAGTTCAACTAAGAACTAGCAATGAACAGTTACTGCAAGACAGCAACGAACAAGAGAGGTTGATAAGAGAATTAACCTCTAGATCTAGTCATCAAGAGGGATAACAAGAAAAGAAACATAACCCAACTCAGAGAGTTCTTGGAGTGGGGAAGAGTCTGGTAAAGAAGACTCTAAATCCAAAAATAAGGAGTTGCAGGGGGAATTCTGAAATATCAAGCCTCCAACCTTCGATGGGGAGAAGAAAGAGGACGCGGAAGCCTGGCTCCTGGATATGGTAAAATATTTTCAATTATATGAGTACGAAAGTAATATGAAAGCAAGGCTAGCAGTTTACCAAGCGCAAGGTAAAACCACACTTTGGTGGGAAGAGACCAAAATCATACACTTGTTGGATGAAAAAAGTGTTTCATGGGAAGAATTTCGGGAGAAGTTTAAATCCTGATACCTCAGTGAGAGGTATTATGATGATAGAGCAAATGAATTTCATGAGCTAAGGCTGGGACAGCTCACCATTGATGAATTTGTGACAAATTTCACAAATTTAATTTGCTATGTAACATACATAAGAGAAGAAAAATCAAAGGTACAACGATTTATAAACTGTTTACCCACTATATACAAAGAAAGAATTTATTTTGACAATCCAAAGACTATGGATGAAGCCATTCGGAAGGCACGATCGTGCTACCAGCAATTTACAGGGAGGAATGTTCAATTGAAAATTTGGCAGAATAAGGAAAAAGGGAAGGCTGAAGCAAGCTCAAAAATAACCAAACCAGCTTATCTGAAGAAATTTGGAAGAAACCACCAGCGAAAAATTTTCAATAAAGGTGGCGAAAATCAGACTGCCCATTCTCACACAGGTTCCAAGCCCATGGAAGGGAACAGCAAGTGAGATACCATGGTAAAAACCAAGGAACCTTTGAAATGTTGGGGATGTGGAGAGCCTCACATGTTGCAAGACTTCCCACACAACACTTGTGTTATTCAGAACATTCAAGCAGTGTGGGAAGCAACCATAGTGAATGATGTTTCCTGAAACATTCCTCGAACATCAATCAACTATGATTGAAATTGAAGGTATCATTTCCGACCAACTTGTGTCTGTTTTAATTGATCCTGGAGCTATTTTAAGTTATATTAGTCCACACATAGTGGAAAAATGTAAATTGCAGACAAAAAAATTTCAGCACTCTTGGCCAGTGCAATTGGCTATAGGAACCAAATGGAAGGTCACCCATAAATTGCACAAGTATCTTGTAAACTTAAGTGGGTACATCACAGATTTAAATCTGAATATCCTTCCCTTAGGATCTTATGACCTCCTGGTTGGTATAGATTGGCTGGAACATTAGAAATCAGTAGTAAATTGTTTGGAAAAAAATAGTACATTGTACTATTACACTAGGACAGTCAGTGGTGGTAAGAGGGAAACCAAAACCTATTTCTGTTAGGCAAATTTCTGTATTACAGCTAAAGCGGACATTAAGGAAGGGTTTTCGAGTGTCTGTTGTCCAAATTGAAGATTTCAAATAGAAATAAGAAAATGAAATTGTAGATAATTTACCAGTGATTAAGGGCTTCCATGATGTATTTCCTGAAGAAATTCCTCATCTTCCCCCTCAGAGAGATATTTATTTCTCTATTGAGCTAGTACCAAGAGCCACCCCAGTTTCCCGGGCCCCATAGAGAATGAGAACTCCTGAATTTTTAGAGTTGAAACTTCAGTTGCAGGAATTATTAAACAAGGGGTATATCCGACCAAGTGTGTCTCCCTAGGGAGCGCCAGTTTTATTTTTCAAGAAGAAAGATGGAACCCTCCGAATGTGCATAGATTATAGACAGTTAAACATGTTAACCATCAAGAATCGGTACCCCCTCCCACGAACAGATGATCTGTTTGATCAAGAAAGGGAGGAAACTATATTATCAAAAATTGACTTGAGAACTGGTTAGCACTAGCTTCGCATCAAAGACGAAGACATACACAAAACATCTTTCCGAAATCGGTATGAATATTATGAGTTCGTAGTTTTACCCTTTGGACTCACAAACGCTCCTGCTAATTTCATGTGCCTCATGAATAGTGTTCTCCACAAACATCTGGATAAGTTTGTACTAGTCTTCATAGATGACATTCTGGTGTACTCTAAGAATAAAGAGGAACACCAGGAACATCTTCGAATAGTGCTGCAAACACTTAGAGAACACCAATTTTATGTAAACCTAGTAAGTGTGAGTTTTACAAACCCAAGATTCAATATCTGGGACATGTTATTTCCAAGGAAGGGTTGGTGGTAGATCCGGAAAAGGTACAAACAATTTTAAATTGGCCTGTACCCACAGATGTACCAGGAATACATTCATTCATGGGTATTATTAGATATTACCATAGATTTGTAGAAGGATTTTATACATTGGCTTATCCTATTACCTCTTTGCAGAAAAAAGATGTGAAGTTTGAATGGACATCCATGTGCCAAGAGAGCTTTGAGAAACTGAAACAAAAACTAAGTACTGCACCTATCTTAAAAAAATTTGATCCCACAAAGGACTTTGTTGTATGCATTGATGTGTGTATAGAAGGATTGGGAGGAGTATCCCTACAAGATAATGCAGTGATAGCCTATGAGCCTAGAAAATTGAATAAACATGAGAAAATTTATGTATTTTGTGACTTAGAATTAGTTGTTTTCATACATTCATTAAAAATGTGGTGACATTACTTGTTGGGTAAGAAATTTGTGTTGGTGACTGATCATATCAGTCTAAAATATTTCTTTGGTTAGTCAGATTTGAATGCAAGGCAAGCAATATGGTTAGCTTTCCATAGCGAATTTGATATGGAGATCAAACACATTAAAGGAAAGGAAAACCAAATTGTTGATGCCTTAAGCATAAATTCCCATCAAATTTTTTCTTACACAAGTGGCAGTGTGAAATTCAATGTGGAGGAACATATCCAAGAAGTGTTTTCACAAGATTCCCAATATTTGGAATTGCAGGAAAAATTACAGCAAGCTAAAATTCCAGGATACACCATGAATCTGAAAGGATTAATAAGTTATAAGCAGAGGTTGTATATTCAAAATGTACCTACCTTGAAACATATGATTTTATATTAATACCATAAGAGACCTTATTCAGGTCATCCAGGTTACCAAAATATGGTGACAGATTTGCGGAAAAATATGTTTTGGCCAGGTATGAAGAAAGAAATAGCTGATTACTTAGCAAGAAGTTGGGAGTGTCAATAGGTTAAGGTAGAGCATCAACATCTTGCAGGTTTACTGAACCCTCTTCGATTTTATAATGGAAGTGGGAAGTGGTATCCATGGATTTTATCACTGTACTGCCTCGTACCAAGTACCAGCATGACTCCATTATGGTGGTGGTAGACACACTAACCAAGGCAGCACATTTTATTCCAGTACAGTTCAATTTTGGGACAACACAAGTGGCCAATGTTTTTATGAAGGGAATATTTAAACTTCACAGAATATCAAAGATGATCATCTCTGATAGGGATGCAAAGTTCACCTCTGCATTCTTGAAGACACTATTTGGAGGAATGGGAACAAGGCTAAACTTTAGCATAGATTATCATCCCCATACAGATGGGAAGACAGAGAGGATCAAACCTTATAAGAGTACCTTGCACACTGACAGTTGTGCTAAGTTAGCACCCCAATACTGCAAACCCTTTGAGGTTTTGGAATGAGTGGGCCTAGTAGCTTATAAATTGGTTCTACCTAGTCATATTAAAGTTCATAATGTTTTTCGTGTGTCATTATTGAAGAAATATGTTCATGATCCTTGTCATGTGGTTGATTGGACTTTGATACAAGTGGAAATAGAAGGGGACTTTCTTCCTGAACCACTTCGTATATTGGAACAGGAAGAAACCGTGCTCTGGAATACAACAGTAGCTCGGGTGAAAGTGTAGTGGAAGCACTTTACACCTGAAGAAGATACCTGGGAGCGAGAAGAAATTATGAAGGAAGTGTTTCCAGCATTTTTCAAAGAATAAACGGAATTATCTACTAACATCAAGGACGATGTTTTTGTTTTAGGGAGGGACTATGTAATACCCCTGATTTACAGATTTTATGTTGTGCAAATAATACCAAGGTCTAGGTGGACCTATGGAACAATTATGTTATGAACAGAATTATATTAAATTAATAATTATTTATGAAAGAAATTTCAATGTTGTAAAGACAGAGTAATTGAGATTAGGAAATTCTTATCCATGAGAATGGAATAGAATTTCAAACTTTCCTAAAACTCTCCAGAAAATCCTTGGAGAAAAATGAATAAATAATTCAATTAGATGGGATAAAAATATCTAATAAAAATCCCTAGTAAATCAAAAAGTTACTTGGAAGAGGTAAGAAAATTTGTGATGAGGAAAATCAAGTTTTAAAGTAATCTTTTGTGGAAAAAACAAAAGAAAAGCCTGGGCTATGGGAAATAGCAGCCCATAATAACGAGGCATTGTTATGGAAACTTGCTGAGGGAAAGAAGGCTTAAAAAATCCATCACTAATGTGACAAGAGGTTGTCAACACTAGGGAATATTGGTCTTTGCTCGGGGGAGAGCTCTGAGGAGAAGCTCGTGGTTGGGAGGAAAATTCATCTTTACACATTAGTATGTTATGCACTGAGGTTTTCTATTAAACTTATGATGTTATAGAAGTGTCTAGATAAGAATTTTGGTCTAAAGTAATAGGCAGAATTCCATCTTGAAGATATGAATTTGCATTATGATAATATTTTTATATGTTTTTGTCACATATCTAATTAGACAAAAGTTTTAAGTTCTATTATGTGTTGTTGGCATGTAAATAGTTACTGAAAGCAAACAATAATCAGATTCTATGAAATTATAAACCCAAGGGGGTTATACTCTTATAAATATTACTATGTAGATACGCATAGGTGAATTACATTAAAGTAGTTTAGCCAACAAGTACAAGAAAGTATGAATACATGTAGAAGTAAAAGATTTACATATGCAACATCTGCTAGTAAAACACCAAGGGGGGCATCATTATATAAACAAGAGAATTATGGAAAATTTGGATAGTATATTATATAATGGAAAACTAGAAGAGGCATTACACCTCTAAAAATTTGAAGTAGTTACATAAATTAGGTTAACTTGGAATTCCAAATATTAAATAAATAAATTGTCTAAGTACAATAAATCTCAGAGATCTTTGAGAATCTCACTGTCATATATATATCTATGTGATTAGTTGAAATTGAGAAATATTACATCAATATAAATTATGGTCAAAGACCAAGCATGGACTTGACACATAAACTCTAAAAGTGCTAGACTAAACTAGGTGCCAAAAGAGCCATGATGGAACAGTAGGTAACTGACCTAAGAAAGAAAGTATAAAATTGTACGCATGTGCGGGAAAGGAGGCAGTTGGGGCATGCAACTCAATGAAAAAAATATAAGAGCATACCTGCAAAAGAATAAATGAGAATTAGAAAATAATGCAATTGACTAATAAAAAGTAATTACACTGTCAATACATGAAGAAGACTTACTGAAGCATATTGTTCCATGGTTGTCTTCTTCACCTGCACATACAGACGGAGAATGATGTAAATAATATTGGTTCAACATGTATATCGAAAAATTATAAAAATGGACTAGATAATATTTGAATAAAGTGGACTAACCGTAAGAGGAGAGCATGTCTGCTTTTGGATTACTAGTCTGGATCTGAGTAAAAGAGGTAACCTGGGTGATATAAACCCATATTAAAACTCAAATAAAAAATACAGAAGAAAAGGAATTATAATTTACAAAATTATGCATAATAGTAAGTGATAAATGTAGATGACTAATAATTAAATAGGACTGTGCTAAATCTCAATACAAGATCAGGCATGCATGAAGAGAATGCATGTTACCTTTAGGGGCAGAACCCCAACCCAGGTTACACATATTTCATACGCAGCCTAAAGGTAAGAAGAATTACCAAAAGTACCAATGCAACTACTCTGAACCATGTGAGTAAGAGAAACTCAAGGTTGCAATGGGAAATTATAAATAAACATAACAGAGTAACATCTCTTAGAAGCTTAATGTATATGCTTCAACATCGTAGATAGCAAAGAAAATTTAATTTCTATATAATACTATATAGAAGGATAAGAGAAGTATCATGTATCTAAATAAAAGTAAGAATGATATAAACCATGCAGTGAAGAACCATAATTTCTGGTGAAACATAACCAGAAAAACCAAACGTTATGCTAAGTAAACAAATAAATACATTACTTAGAATATGATGTAAACACAAAAAGTGGATTTTTTAATAAAACACAACACAAATGTTAAATTGAGAAATAGAGGATAGGCCTCAAGCCAACCTAGAATAACACCATTCAACCTTATTATAATACAGAACTAAGAAATTCGAAGATCTGGGAAAATACAAGTGAAAAATCCAATTCTGGATAAGCAGAATAATCAAATACTTGAATGAAAGCATACGAAGTAAAACCCAGATCTTCATTAAAATATCGTAGCCATAGTTCTATTATGAAATCAAATAATTGAACAAACAAATCATCTAAGAATGAGAATTTACGCTGAAATATTTAACCCTGAACTTCACACTCACCTAAGAGTCATGCTGACTCCAGAGTCACACTGACCCATGTGAGATAGAGCCACGTTGAGCCAAGTTGTGCTCAGGGCATGAATCAATCCAGTAAATTAATTATTACTGAGGGGTTTTGGTAGAGAAGGGACTGCGTATGCAAAAACATGAGAAATTTGAAACTCAATTGTGGCAGCGTGGCCATTGGACAGGGAAGTACCCAAATCGAAATTACAAACTAAAAGTTTAAAACCCCAATACCATAATGTCAAATCTGGAAGGGTTGAGAAGGAAATCCTCACACCAACATCACAAAGATAAATTTTGGATAAATAATTTATAAATAACACAGACAATCGAAAAAATAACGAATGTTGGAAGGAGGAATTGTACCGAGACTAGGGAAGTTGCGTAGTGACAATTCGAAATGCAACAAATCCAGCACATTTGGGTAGAGGGGCACCCAAAAGAAAAAATTCAAAACAAAAATTACATATATTCCAAAAACCCATAAAATTGGGTATAGTGTAGACACCATAAATAAAAATATGAACACGGCATTACTTATATTAAGAAAACCCCAGATATTATGAAGTGAACCAGAGAGAAATTACAAAACCCATGATGGAATACGAATGGGGCTTACCTCTTCCGCGATGTGAAGGGCCAAAGGGCTGAAGAAGTGTCATCACAACGCAGATAAGAGGAGTTAATTGCTTCACGTCTTCGTATGGATGACAGAGGATGCCACTCTACAAATAAAAGACAAAAACCCATAAGCGAAGAGTTAAAAACAAATTAAAAACCATGAGTAAATTAGAGGTAGAGATAGCCATTGTTTACCTTAAATAAGTCTAGTACCCAGTCGACTTTGTTGTGAATCCTTTCTGCAGAATCAACTAGGGTTGATTAGTAAACAAACTATAGAATAGTCATAGTATTCAAATGGAGAAAAAAAAAATGCATCAACCAGTTATGTGTGAGGGCTTGGACACATAGCTCTGTGGGGTATCAAGTTAAACCAAAACCCTCACCATATCAGTGGAGGAATAACACACGGCACCTATGAAACATATCATTGTTGGTCGTGTTATGGAGGTAGAGCTCCATCTATGATAATGATGGAGGAATCAAGCCCAAAGCTCTAAAAAAATGCTTGTGGGTCAGATATGGAGGTAGAGCTCCATAGAGCCAGACAACCACAAATTGAACAACGAAATGACGAAATGAGGCAGAGGAAGGTAGGGTAAACCCCTTAGGGTTTCCTCAATGCATCAAAACCATCGATTCCTCTCTATTTAATCTCCACTATCCATGTGGAACCTTGATATGAGTGAGAGGGCCATGCGAGGCCATGTGACCTTTGCAACATGGAGACCAGCGCGTGGGACAAGTCATCAGGTGGGGTACGTTAAATAAATTCAAAATGAAACTATGGTGGCAGCATATATAAATCATATAACTTACCTTATGGAAACAAAACACACACGCGTTAAGGCTAGTAGGGTATGTAAGTTCTATTTAGATTAAAATAAAGACATCTATATTAACATATGGTTTGGAATATGGTTGTAATAATACCATAGGTTAAGAGGGTAGAGGATTTAATTAGAACAAACAAACATTAATAGTGTTAGAAGGTTATGGTAGTTAAAATGAGAAAGTAGGGGTATGGGGATGTTAAGAAGGTAAGGGTATGGAAATGTTAAGAGATAGGTTAATAGATATGAAGGAAGTGGTTAAGTTATAGGGGTATTTTCCTAATCATGTTAAATTATGACTAGGGATATAAATGTGATGAATTCACTCTCAACATGGCAGAGATAGTATTGGGACAAGAGATTAAAGACAGAGGTGGTGATCAATCAGAAAAATGTTTGTATTTAAAAAAAAAAAACGAGATGTTACAATAAAACATAACATAATATCATGCAATGCCTTCTTTAACATCATTTCACACACATTAATAAAAAACATATAACTCTCAAACACCACATTAATTGTTATTACCCTCACCCATAAGTCCACATTCTTTTTCAAAGCACTACAACTATCCTTCTTCCTTTAAAGGAAGCTGGCACATTAGCTATGGGTTTTCATGTGAAAACATAAAATTTTCACAATAGTTCTTATTTTTGCATGCAGATACATAAACTTTCCTCAAAAGGAGGCTAACATCACATTGCATGCAAATAAACAATATTTCCAAAAGAGAATTAACAAAATCTTATATATATATGCCTAATTTTTCAAGAGGATAGAAAACATAATCTTATATGTACATGTCTAATCATTTCATAAGATTCTTTATTTTTTTAGCATGATTCATTTCATTAGTTCATAAAAGTTAATGAGACAATTAACTGATGATCAATTGGTGATTCATCATGACCAGTTCTTTGTTGTCTAAATGTGATGTCCTACAATTTGTTGATTCTTAGGCACTTTCTCCACTAGATGGCATTTTTTTTCATTAATGAAGAGGTTTAGAAGACATGTGGGGAAGGCTATGATTTTAGATACATAATAGCTCAAAAGTTATTTTTAGAATTTTTGAAATTGCCTTATACTTTTTATCATTTCTTTACTAATAAACACTATTTCATCATTTGTTTTACTAAGTATTCATATTGTGCTTTTTTTCTTCCTCATATTAACATAATTTTGAGAAAAACTTTCGCTTGTATAAACCCCATTTACCTATACACCTCTACACATTTTTAGTAGTTTGATAGGTTTTTCTTCTATTCTTCCAATTGTTTTATCTCCTATTATTTATTTTCTAACAAAAAACCCATATTATTTTCCATATAGTTATTTCTAGTTCCTATTCAACTTCAAATATAACACCTTATCTTCTGCTGATCTAATTTTGAGTAACTTTCTCAATGTTTACTAAATTATCCCATAATTCTTTGATTGCAATTTTTTCATGAAAAACAAAATGCTTCCATACATGAGATACCAAATTTCTATAATTCATTTATGAGAATCCAGCCAAGTTTAGAGAATGTCCATCTTTTTTTTTCAGTTTTTCTGTCCAACTAAAACTTCGTTGGACGCTAAAACCTAAGAAAACACACCAAAAACTAAGAAATCTGAATCTGAAAAAATCAAAGAAACAAGTCTCAAAAAATGTCGGTAAGGTGACTTTCGATTTAACATAAATTCACTATTTCTATTTATATAAAAATTATATGATATAAAATGATATAAATATTAATTTGAAAATTATTTTTATGATAAAAATTTTATTAATATTTATAATATATTTTTTAATTAATAATGTTGTAGTATAAAAATATAAAAATATAATTATTATTTCAAAGTGTTGAATATATTGAATTAATAAAATTATTTATTATTATAGTTTTAATTATTAGCATTTTAAGCCAAAAGAGTTTTGGTTCGACGGTGAAGAGTGTGTTGTTAAGACACTCGTGCTGAAAAGTCACCGGTTCCAATCCCCCCGAAGTAAAAAAAATCCAACCATGATAAGGGTTGGTGTGGTCGAGGCCTGGTGCAATCCTCGGGAGATTTTGACGGCATAGATGCCCCTCAGTCGTGGTTTCTTAGACCAAAGGATTAGCGTGATGCCATGTTAGGACCACATAACCAAACAAACAAACAAAAATATTAGCATTTTAAAATTTATTTTTATTAGAAAATGATGATAAGTATCTATAAACCACTAGGATGCTTAACCATGTGAAATTTTTCATTGTTTATGTGTGTGTGTGTTTTCATTAAATTAATTGTTGAGGTTGATTATATTACATTTTTATTTTTATATAATTTGTTATGTTGCATAAATTATTTAATTTAATTTTTTCATTGAAGTGGTGGTTAGAATTGATTAGGAGTTGTCTTTAAGAGTGACTTTTTGGGGTTTCATGGTCTCCTCGGAATTCATTGAAAAAATTTGTGGTGAAATCTTGTTTTGTGTTGTTTAAATTGGTTTTTTGTTCAAAAAGTTGCACTTGACAACTAGGAATTGATTATACCATATTTTATTTGTCTATTGATATTTATGGTTTAGATATTATTATTATTTTTCAAATGATTTTAATAATCAATCAAATTAAATTTGAAGTTCACTACATTCAATTAACAATTTATTAGATTTATTAATTTATTTTATTATTAAATAAATAACTAAGGTAGGTTCTTTAGAATTTAATGAAATGTTTTTTAAAGCCATCTTTGTGCATGACACTTACAAAGACACCTTTAAATGTTTTCAAAATATCATCATTTCATAGGATTTTTTATTTGTTTTTAATATGGTGCATTTCATTAGTCCATAGAAGTTTATAAAACAATTAAATGATGATCAATTGGCCACGCTTTTTGTTGACTAAATGCATTGCACTACACTTAGATGATACTTAGACACTTTCTTCACTAGTTCACAACCTCTTTTTTATTAATGAAGAGGTTTAGAAGACATGAGGTGGAGGTTAGAACTTTATCTATTACCATCTTTGTGGATAATAGTTAGAAGGGAAACTTTAAATGCTTTTTAAATATCATCTATATTAATAGTTCACAAAGTTATTTTTAGAATTTAAATTACTTCACACTTTCTATTATTTATTTTTACAGTTAGACACTATTTCATCATTTAATTTACTAATTTTTTATATTTTTCTTTTGTTATTAGAATAATTTTAAAAAAAAAAAATTATTGCTTGTATAACCCCATTTTCCTATACACCTCTACACATTTTGAGAGGTTTGAGAGGTTTGAGAGGTTCCTCTTATATTCCTCTAATTGTTTTACCTCCCACTATTCATTTTCACAGAAGAACCTCTATTATTTTCGACATGGTTACTTCAATTCAAATTTATATATGACACCTTGTTTTCCATTGTTTGAATTTTGAGTAACTTTCTCAATGTTTACTAAGTTATCATAGAATTCTTTGATTGCAAAAATTTTATCTTAATCAAAATGCTTCCATTTATTAGATATTGAATTTCTATATTCCTCGTTGTATACTAGAATAAGTTGAATTTAATAGGTATTTCCTTCTCTCCTTTGTCACTCTAAATTATTAAGGCTTGTGATCCAAATAACCCCTTATACCTATTCATATTTTAACTCTTCCTTCCTTTTTTAAGAGGCTTTTGGAATTGAAGAATTGATATCTCATTTTCACTAACCTTTTAACTCTTTTCATAGCATTCTTCAATGTGAGAAAAACCTCTATGCATTATAAGCCAATTAGCCCTTTCCTCGCTAATTTATTAGACCAAAAAATATATTAGTGGATCCCTATAACCTCCTTCCCCGTATTTATTCCCTTCTCATTTCAATATCAAGTCTTCACACATAATATTCAGTTCCTCTAACACATATTTTGGTCTAGGTTACATTTGAACTATTAATTTCTTTAAAGATACTTATCACCGAATTGTAAAATGAAGGTTCTTTAACCTTATTTAGAGAATAAATACATGGATGTACTTAATTTTAATAAGGTCGAGTGTCTACCTTTTATAGTGATCTAACCATGTGATTATCAATCCCATTGATCTAGCTACATTATCCAAAATTTTAAAATCCCATCCAACAAACATTTGGCCTAAGTTCCTCCTAACATCCTCTATACATGTCATTGTCTTATGAAACATGGAGATATACGGTTTATATTTATCTACTACTTTCCTTAAGGATATTTTATTATGAGAAGTTAAAAAACCATGGATATTCAAGGAGATAAAGATTGATCCATATATCTTATAAAGGCTTTTTATGCTCTAATGGGCCAATTAATTGTCTTCTACCTTCCATCCTAGATCTAAATACATGGAAATTATTATGATAAACTAAAAAAAATTATTCATACCTTCACTAGAATAAGATGTGAATTGATGATGTAAAATATCTAGAGCCCCTTTAGCCACATCCTGTTATTACTTTAAAATTGTATATATATATATATATATATATATATATATATATATATAAGATCATAGATTTTCTTCATATAAAGTTGATATGACCTATCATGGATGGACTTAGAAAACCTATCACAGATGGACTTAGAAAATTACTTACTTGAAAAAACAAATTATCTCATATAACAAAATTTTGAAGTTTTAAGCTTTTGTTATTGAGATGGTCCATTTCTGTCCCCATTCCCTTTTGGACCTTGTTATTTGATTTCCTATGTAATCCAACCTTAGTTACTTTACTCCCCAATCCCTCATGACTTTCTACACATTATTTCTTTGGTTCATGTCCTTTATTTTTAATGCAAGTCATGTCAAGAACGAATTATTTTTAACATCTCCTTGGAGTTATGCAATTATATATGTTATGACACAATACCATATTGTTTTCTTTCTTCAAGATTAAATATCTTGAGTATGATATAAGGTGCATTATTAATTTCATTCACATGGAATTTCCGTTGTAACTGTCCATATTCCCTACATATGGTGCACATGAAAATAAGTTGGACATAGTCCATGTTACAATAATGAATCCATTTCCTAATATCTATATCTACAATGTTATAAAATTCATTGCTTAGATTCAAATTCATAGAGAACATGGCAACCAAAATGATTTCCCTTTTAAGAGTTGACTCATTAATATAAACTAATCTACACACATGATTTTTTATGGCTTTCAAAGAGATATCATTGTGTGATTCTAAAGGAATTTAAAGGATTATAACCAAAATGGAAATTAATTCATATCCTTATTTTAGTTGATAAAAAAATTGATGCCACCTTTTTGGTGGAAGTATAACATTTCCCTAATACTAGTGGCCTTCACTACTACATCCTTATCTCACCATTTATATTCTAATAATAGTGACATTTCAAGAAGAGGAAAGTGGGTGGTATTTTAACATTGGTCTTCTCCATAATGTGATACTAGATAATACGTTTGTTATTAATGTCAATTCCAATGGGAGCGTGTACAATGAGTTTTCATCAATGTCAAAACTAGTGGGAGTGCACTTGGATCCACAAGATAAATCCTTGGATAAGGTATGAAATAAAAAAATTTGACCCCTTCAGTGTTTAGTGAGTAACCTTGATTAGTGCATCACAAGCCATAAGAGATTGATTGCTCTTATTCATTTTTGGGGGTCCCAAAATGCTTAAAGCTTAAAGAAACGGAGTGTCCAAAATGACTTTCAGAAGTAAATTGTTAAGGGAATGTCACATTCAACAAAGGGATTTAGGCTCACCCCATCCTTACCAAAGTTTCCATCAATCCCCCCCCGCAAAATAAAAATCCTTAAGGCGATATGAAACCAAAGGAGGGTGATGTGGCACTAGTGGGGCTAGGTGTAGTAAGATTGGTGTTAGTGAATGAACACGAATATTTCTATGGTAGTTGATGGTTGTAGGAGTTAGGATTCAATAAAAGGTTCTACCATTAGGCCCCTCGAACATTAGGTATATAAATTCTCGTGGATTTTTCTAATATCTGATATGGTAAGCCTCGAGTTACAAGTCTTGGTATTGATGCACTTAACGATTGGTTCCCAAGAGCCAAGGTACCCTATAACATCATGTATTAGAATTTTTTCAATGCAAAAGTTCATGGATTTACCCAATCACTCGGCATGGTTAGCCCTAGATCAAGCCTCTAGTAACAGACTACTAAGGAATACCACCTGAGGTATAAGAACCATTAGGCCCCTACAATATTGGGTGTGCAATAGTCACAAAGCTTTCTTGATCACCTTATATGGTTTGCTCCTAGCCAAGCCTATGGTCACAAAGTGCTAAAATATAGTTCCTAATGAGAAAAATCCCCATCAAGCTACCAGAACATCATCTACACAAAATTTCATAGATTTTCCTGATACCCGAAATCTCGATGCCCATGATATGCAAGTTGGAAATGTGACAATGCAGTGAATTGGGATGCTAGTAGAGTAGGTGAGGTGGTATTTGAGGACACATGTAACCCTATTTGGTGTGTTTGTATGGCTAGTTTTGTAAAGGTGAGTGACACATGGTGCATGGAAAGTATTCCACGTGGTGGAGGATTCTTCAACATACTCCACAAATCATAATATGATTTGTTGTTTGAGGAATGATGTAGTATTATGAGTGGAACCTAGAGCCCTAGAATCTTGAGGTGGCGATTTTTATATTTGATCACTTGATAGCTTGAGATTTGTCTTGATCAGAACTGGATCATGGACCAGAATGATAGCTCAAAATTCAAAGTGCTCGGAAGAGTGTTGAACCTAAACGACCGGAAAGGTCTCATCGCTATGATTCTGGCGCCGTGAACGGTTCTCAAAACCGAGGTCGTATGCAGAAGTTATTGAGGTTTGAAATCATCCAATAAACTCCAAAAATTGACCTTTGACTCAATTTGACCTTATGGAAAAATTTTGTAAAAAAAAATATATATATATATATATATATATATATATATATATATATATATATATATTGAAAACTAATTTTTATATTAAAGTTTGGAGGGCCTATCAGCGGGCGCTACGTGGCCTGCCCGAAGGCTGCCACGTGGCCCCAGGCTAGAGTCGAAGTGGGGTGAAAATTTTTATGGAGTCCACAAGTTTCGAACCCCGAACCTCCCTCCGTGTGCAAGAGCGCTCAACCAACCGGGCTATGGGTGTTACTTAACCTTAATGGTTGACAAGTTATATTTAAAGTTTATAAAACTTTGTATTGGCAGCAAAGGGGGCCAGCCCCCACCTCACAGCATAGTCCACATGCCCTTTACGCTCGCAACCAGGTGCTAACCCCGACGGTTAGTCTTATGCATCCACAGACCTCGGCCTTGTGACCACAACCGTTGCAGCATTAAACTTTACGGTTACGACGGGTGGCTACTCCGGCAGCTTCGGACGAGGTCCATGTGACCACTCTGAACTTAACATTTAAATGCCACGGCTGTTGTGACAATTATGGCGCGGTTTAAAAGGCGATTAGAGAAGAGGTCCATGTGACCCCGCCTCCATAAAATTTATTGTAACTGTTAACGTTACCGCCAGATTTGGGCATGGTTCCAACAATTTCGGCGGACTTGCCAAGTTTAGCGCTCTTAACTGCAGTTACCCCACATTCAGTGGGGTTTTTGGGGGACATTGCGCAGTTATCTTAGAGAAACCATCACTCCCTCATTATTGAACCAAATTGAGTGAAAAAATAGTCAATTTTGGCTATTTTCGACATTCTGAGAAGTTTGGAACAGGTTTCAGGTCGAACATAGGTCATCTTCAGTAGTTTTTGCTTCGAGGAAGATGAAGGAGCCATCAGGGCCGTCATGGAGAAGGCAGTGTATTGGGCTTTATTTATCTGTTTTAGGTAAATGAATAGTCATATTGGCTAATTCATACCTTCTGAATCTGATGATATGGTTTTCAGAGCCTGTAGAGAACTTTAGAAAGCCAAAAATCTTCAGTAGAGTTCCAGGGGCCATTAGTGCCAGCTTTTGCCAGTAGCAGTGCAAGGCCTAGCCAGAGCAGCTAGAGGCCATTTGCAGCGAACCAATAGTCATTCTTGACTTTAAACAGAATTATGAATCTAATGATAGAGGTTTTAGAAAGTTTTGAGTACTTCTAGAGGTCAAAAACCCAGCAGAGAATTTTTCAGTGACCCTAGTGCCATGGGGTGCCGACAGGAGTTGGAGGCGAAACCGGAGCAGCCAGAGGCCATTTCTGATGAATGAATAGTCTAACTTGAATATTTCAGACATTTTGGAACCAATGGAAGTGGTTTCAAAACATTTTGAGAACTTATACAACTCGAGAAGTTGATGTGAAGTTTTGGGCAACCCTGAGCAAAATGTGGAGGATAGCATAGTTTGGGGATGATGTGCTTGATTTAAGCAATTTATCATTCAAAATTTGGTGTCTGATGTGTGTTGGATACAACAAGAGTGGTTTCAGTGACAGAAACAGAATTCTGAGGGAGTGTGTGCCATTTAGAAGCTCAGAGTAGCTTAGAGCACTGACAGAAGGAATCGTGTTAACGAGAGCCTAAAGTTGTTTGCAGAATTTGGACAGCCATTAGAGGGATATTAAATGGTATTCTCAGCCCTTTGGATCATTTTAGTATTCATTGGTGTTAAGTGTGGAACTTTTAAAAAAGAATTCTTACCATAATCCCAAAGAGCCGAGTCATGATGACAAAGCTCAAAGGAGACGTAGCCCACGAGATTCGGGTGAACTCCTAGATTAATTTTGTTGTTGTGTTTAAATTTTTTATTGCTGCGTTATGTTGCTATTATACATGTTAAATTTCAGCAAGAAAAAATGAACTTAAGACACATAAACAGTAAAAAAAATCATACACCACTTTCAAGCATAAATTCCGCAAATTTTCAAGTACAAGCTAGATCATTTAATTGTTAAACTGAGTGGGGGGTTCTTGTAATACATAACAAGTTATCCAGACCATTTTTAGATCATGTCTTCTAACAATCCAAGGAGATAGAATAATTGTTGACAAATAATGAAAAATGTTGGCATCATCGATGCCCTGGAGCATCAAAATCATAGGATTATGATTTACAAAATATATCTCGATTACTCGATAATGTATGTCTCATAGTCACATGGAATAGTAATAAGGGGTTGACATGTAGCACATGAGGGCTTATCACCCTTGGGCCCTTAGAATCATAGGCTACTATTTTACAAGGAAGTGTTCAAAAACTCCTAACAACCTGGGGATCTAATACAGTAAGCGCTCAGTCATGCAATATGGTTCTAGGAGATTATTGACTTAATAAGTAGTTTATAAATGACATATCTATGGATGCTTTCTCCCGATTGTTTGATAGTGTGATATTCATTGACTAAGGAGTTGAGGGGACATACCATTTTCTTTATTCTAATAAGAGACGTTCCCATTAACAAGACCAAAGAGACATGTATTTGTAATGGTGTCCAATTTTCAAGTATTTTGTGTGCACCCAGTAAAGATTAATTTTGGTGGTTAAATAGTTCCAAAACCATATGGTTTCAAGATTAGAAATAAGGGACCTTAACGAAATAAGAAAACCACCTGCATAGCACTTGGCTAAACCTTTGTAAGAGGTTGGACTAAAGGGAGTTTTAAAATAATTTAATAAGTGTTGGAAGTGGTGTAGATCTAGGATCAATGGGAAAAGGTTCCAAATTAGTTAAATTGGGAATGAAATAAGCATCTACAAATCGAGAAATCCCATAGAGTCATTTGGTGCGAAATAGGAGCACAAAAGTCAATATCAACACAAGAATAATTCAACATGTCTGAATCATAAGAAGAGTAGTTAACACAACATCTATGGGCAGAGCACATGAATAATTAAAAGGAATTTTTTGCAGTACTAAAGTGGTCTATAATGAAGAGTGAGAGTGGTATATAGTGAAGTGAGGGAGTGGTTTGCAGTGTGAAAGTGGTGTGCACTAAAGTGAGAGAGTGGTGTGTAGTATGAGAGTGATATATAGTGTGGTAGTGTTGAGATGTGTGAGATATGTGCTATGTACAACATGAGAGGAGTGTTGGTGTAGAGAGAAAAGAAATAATAGCTAAAACATAAAACTAAGAGCTCAATTTTTCTTTCACAACCACAAGTTGTAGCATAATGGTAATCTTTTTGGTATATAAAACATTGGTGGCTAATAGACATAGGTTCAAGCCTCTAAGCTACCATTCCTTGCCCATATCCTCGGTAGTGGTTGGCCTAATAATATACATGTTAAACCATACACTATATTGTCGTGTGTTTTACCATATCATATTAAAAATATACAACAACTCATGGCCCAATTACAACATCAATCGTGGCATATTCTTATACTAATTGGTTTAAAAAAAGTATATAACAAAATTGAATGGATCGGTGACCCTCCATGGTCCAATCACATACATAGATTCATGGCATGTTGTTTGTGTTTTTCAGTTGGTGATTGTTATATTTTTTCAACTTGTTGTACTGATACAGGGAGGTTGCAAGGTCAAGCTCACGAACTTCCCCCCCTTTGGATACTTGTTACAATGAATATTTTAATTATAAAAATTCTATAGTTTATGACAACCACCATTTGTTGGTCCAACAGGTAGGACATTGGTTATCCTCCACTAAGGTTGGGGGTTCATACCACATGGATTCTGACAAATTTTAACCATCGACCTTTGGGTCATTCTAACTTGCACACCATTAGTGCCCAGTTAACTTCCTAATCACTTTCCATGTGTCACCATCTCAGTTATGTTCCATGTCGTCATCTACTTGCCACATTTCACCAATGCAAGATGCCACATGTCCTTTGTATGGACTTCCATGTGTCACATCTATCCTTCATTTTTTCTTGTTTTCACAAAGCTTCAAAACATGATAACTTTTTCATATGAAGTCCATTTGAGCTTGTTCAAGTTGCATTGGAATCGTCCTATCGATCTTTTCGACATGGTGACATTTTCATTACAATTCGCGATGATTGAATTTTAATTTATATCGGATCCTCCCATATCATTGGGGGACATAAACTTTTCCATAGCCTAACATGATTCAAGTGAAAATCAGTGGCACCAACCTATTCCATTAGCTCACAAAACAAATTTTCTATGTTTGGAAGTTTCAGGTCTTAAACTTGTAGAACCGTTTTGACGTCCTAAATGACATTTTTTGGGGAAATAACCAACAATAATATACAAATTCCATTGGTACTCGAAAAATGTTCTTCTTATATATATCTTCCCAACTATTTTTCATGTGTTCCAAACAAATATCATATGCCAAAGTTACAACCCTGAGATGTTGATGTTCCAAATTACCCATCAAGGCCCAAAATCCTTTGGTACTTCATCCCCTAAGGTTAAGATTTTGGATTTTTAGGATTTCACATTACTTATTTATGATAAAAATGCCTTTGAGCCTCATTATAACACAATTCAAAAAAGGAACATAGTCATTGCATCTCTTCTTAGAGATAAACTACCACCATTCGAGCTATATTATTTTCATTTTGCACGTATACTATTTCAACATTTTCAATTTATTAATAGAAGTAAGGTTTCAGTATATCTCTATGTTTTTGTTATAAATATGTATATAATTTCATTCCCTTCATAATTTCGTATCATAAAAGGATAGGTTCCCATTAATAGGACCAAGGAAACTTGGTTTTGCAAGGGTTTCTAGTTTTTCGGTATTTGGTATGCACCTAGTAATGATTAAATTTGGTGGTTAAGAATTTATGGAATATTGTGAATTCAATGATAGATATAAGGGAGATTAAAGAAAATGGAAATTCCTTGCATGGAAATTGCTCAAAACTTTGAAATATGTTAGATTGAAGGGAGATTTAATATAATTTCATGAGTGTTGGAAGTGGAAAAAATATGAGATCGGTTGGAAAAAGTGCCAAATTAAATAACTTAGGGACGAAGAGTAGTCAACGTAAAATATATGGGTAGAGCACATCGATAGGTAAGAAAAGTGGTGTGCAATACAGGAGTGGTTTGTAGTGAATTGAAAGAGCGGTGTCTAGTGTGAGAGTGTTGTGCAGTGTGATAATAGTCTACAGTGAAGTGTGAGAGTGTTGTGCAACATGAGAGTGGTGTGTACTGTGGTAGGTTTGAGAAGTGTGAGAAAAGTGTCGTGTAAGGTAAGAAAAAAGTAATAGTGTTAAGAGAAAAAAAAATTATTTGGATATGTAAGATGGGTACTAGATAATGGAGGGAGATACTCTTACAGAAATTCAGAGTTGGAAAACGGTAAAGAAACTATAAAATTATAAGAGATTGGAAGAGAATTTTGGGATGTGATGAGGATAAGGGTGATTTAAAGAAGATCAATTATTTTAATAATTGAACTGGATACAATAATTAAAGAAGAGATGAGATATTATGAGGTGATTGTAAATAATTGAAGAAGACTAAAGCAAGACAAAGAAGAGCGGATTAAATATAATATTAGTGGGTACTGGTTTCTCCAATAGGTTAGTGCCTACAAATAATTGGGGATTTGTGTCACCAATAGGTTGGTGCCTGCAAATATGAAGGGATTAATGTCTCCTAGAGGGTTGTGCATGAAAAGTAGTGGGGATTGGTCTCTAATAGGTAGGTTCATGGTAAAAAATTTAAGGGGACTAGTATCACTTGCAGTTATTTTCCAACGAAGAAGTGGGGATTGGTGTTTCAAGCAAGTTGGTTCTTGTAAAGAAAAGGGGATTGATGTCTCCTATAGGTTTGCGCCTACAAAGAATAATTAATTAGAATATGTTTTTTGGTTTTCTCCCTGATGGATTTCAACATATATATTGTATTATATGGTATGATAATGTGATTGATGTTTGATTGGTTAAAAATAAATAAATAAAATTATTATAATGATTCACCTGCCAAGTATAATTGTGAATGTAACAATGCCAAAATGTTGGGAAAGTGAATTGTCTTAATAAAACAAGTCAAATTGTTGAAACATAAATTATCAACTAGGGTAAGTCTTCTTATTTCAAGGTTATTGTGCAAAGTATATGCAAGAAACAATTACTAACTTGCATTTGCTAATTCCCAATTCTATGCTTTCTCCTACAAGAATTGACACATAATCAAATCAAAGTTGTCCCTCTTCACACTTGCAGGAATGAAAATCAGTCTCGTTGTAAAACCCTCACTTGCATAAAAATAACACTTTGCACAGAATGTTGGAAATGAAATCACACTTGCATGGAAAAGAAAGAGCACTCCTTGAATCAATTTCGGAAATCCATTCAATCACAACCACAAAACCATCAATTCAATCAAAATAAATATGTATAAAAAATTGTATTAGATGTAATGACTACTAACTAATATTATGTATCAACAGTGAATTATAAATTTATAGTAACAATTGAACGGTAGTAGCACATATTTAGTAGGGATCGATCTGGGATTAAATATGTTGACAAATGAATAATCTACATTATTGTTTTGCAAGTTAAATTAACCAACGGTAGTAGAAATATATGAACAAGACTCTATAGTAATGATAGTTGAATTATAATAAGAATTGAATTAACATAACTTGCAAAAAAAATTATATTAAATGAATATCTACCTCTACTGACACAATAGTCCTTGCTAAAGAGGAGGGACTTTCCTCCCTAGCAAGGGGATGGTGATTCACAACTCACAAACTAGCAATTTAGAGATAAACCATGATCTTGTATGGATTGCATTAGCTTTGGAAATGAAGTTACAAGATGCATAGTCTAAGAATAATGATGCCTCCCCATTCTAACCTAATTTCTAACACTAACTTAACTCCCAAACTTATCTCTATCCGTACATTTTTACAAGAGAAGTGTAGGGGGTGAATTGGAATTAATTCCCCTAAATCTAGATTGTAAAAACTATGGACATATTACAAAATAGTGACTCTATTTGTTTTTGGGAGATCTTGTTTGTATAATAATTCATATCAGATAGAATCATTTTAAAATAGGTTGGAGATATTTTAATTGCTAATTGAATAGTTTTTTTGGTATGTAGTATGTCAACAGTCGCAATAAGAAAGAACCAAATGTATCCATAATTATATGAACTTTTGGAGAATACTCACAATTCACCTAATTAGGAATGTTTTGGGAAAAAATTGTGGCACAAATTTTCTAGATTCGTCTTCATTTGTTCACAAATAATATCCAAAGTTAGTCACCTGTTTCTACTTGGCACGAAATGTGTGTACTATAGATTATAATTTGGAGCCTAATGTATTTGATAAGGGTATAACTTAGGTAATGTAAATCCATGTCAATCTCCCTAGGAACAAAACCCATGTTCCGGAATTTCTCCTAGACCTCTATAAGTATGCCAACCTCAAAGGCCATTACTGTTACTGCATAGGAACCACTCAAACAACACTAGGAAAACCATTATCAACAAAACTAACAAAAAAAAATTCCAATTCATAAAAACTAAAGGAAAACAATTATAATTAACTACTTTAATATTTGAAAGTTTAATTTAGCACATTCATGAATAAAAAAAAAACAAGACAAGTAATTGATGAGCAAACAAGTGTGGTAAGATGACTAACAATGGTTATTTAGAATGGTGAGAAAGGTGACAATTTTTTGACCCAACATCTCCCCCATACCTGCACTTTTGCATGTCCTCATGAAAACAAGATAGAGTTGACAACATAGAGTCACCCAACTTATCAAATTCACCCAACTTCCATGATTGTACCAGACATCTCATTAACAACAAGTGGAGTGGAAGGAAATTTTCCATCCTTACCCTATTTTTCTTATTTTCATGAATACCATATCCCGTGGAACTCTCACCATTTGTCATTATAACGCTAGAAGTTATTGTTGTCCACGTTTCTCTAGAACTTCTAGTTAGGAATAAGTGTATCAAGCTTTCCTATTTATTGCAAAAAAATCTGCAGTAATGCAACCCAATATCTCTACAAACAATCTTCCCCTTACCTTGAATTATTTTCTTATTACTCCTCCATTATCCTTCAATGAACGATTCCACTAAAATAATGTTGATGATCTTGATCATTTCTCTTATTCCTGCAACAGGTTCTTCTGTAGCAAATTTATGTTCCATATCCAACGTTGGTTCGTGTGTGACAACATTGACTCATTTTTTGTTATGTTTAACACTGGTTCTTTTGTGATAGTGTTGATTTTGTCTTGGTAATTTTTTGTATTTTTTGGGTATACATATATGCTAACTCTTTGCAATAGGTCATACCCAATAACATGGTAATTTTTTTTCAAACAATGGTTGTCCCATTTTATCAAAGTTTCATTTCTCATGAATATGCCTTCTTAAAACACATGTCTCCATTAGCCAATCATGAACAAAACCAAGTGATAAATATTATGATATTTTAATCCATGGTTACCTAGATCAACTTATCAGTCTTATGCTCAATTCCCAAAACGGACATAACTTTAAAATATTCCTTTTAACAATTCTGGTCGAGTTGTAACAATCTAAGTTGTAGAAATTTGTACATGGAGTTGCAGTAAATTCAAAGACATTAACATTTCATAAAAAACAACACTTCATATTGAGGTGGTTTTGGGTGAGTGTGTTCATCACCATTTATTTTCCTTATCTACCAAAAATCACAATAAACCATTGTGTATATATTGAGTTATAACAAATAAGTTGTTGCGGGAATTTCACAAAGCTTTCATAGGTGTACCAACAAACTGTTATAGGTGTAATTACAAAAATTGTTAACAAATTTCTTACAAAATACAAATTGGATTTCGATGAAAATTTGTGAGCATCTTTTTACTATTTTAATGCTTCTCTACACTAAAAATCAGAGCATTATGATATACATATATTGAGATATAAGAAAAATGGTTATACGTGATGATGTTAATTTCTCGAAATATTATAAATCAGTTTTGTACGAAACTTACAGGTTTGTTCATATTACCTTAGTACTTCCCCCCACTGATTTTTGCGGAAATATGATGCACAAACCTGAAGATATCAATAAAATGGTTGTAGGTGATGATGCTTAATTTATCAAAAAATAAACTTGGTTTTCTTGAAACTTAGTAGGTTTGTTCATCTTTACATGATGCTCCCATCATCCACACTTCACGACCATCGGATCCATGATTTGGGAGATATCCTCAAATAATTTTTGCACTTTTTTAATGGAAATATAATGTAAATTACTAAGAAATTACCAAAATCATTTTTATTATCCTTGGCAGCCCTAGATGGAATTATAACCTTCTCTTAACCTTCTTCAAATTAGATTTTTTTTTAGTACACCAAGCTAGATTAGAAGTGCAACCCATGTTTTGCAATGTAATCTTCAAAAATGGAAAAGACAAGAATATAGAGCATCTACAGCATTCCAAATAAAGCAAAACGGGAATATAACACTAAAATCTGGAAAATGCCGGAAATATGTTGCAACTGGAAATTACATCAAGACATTATAACCATGAGCAGAAACAGCTGAGTCATATCATTATAAACAATAGCAAATATAAAGTACACAGTGCTCCAAATAATATGCACTCAAGCCAACAAGGAGTGGCTGAAATACATAAATGAAAACTAGCACTGGAAATGTTGTGCTGCTACTGCTGCTATTGCTGGAAACTGTTGCTACTGTGAAGAAGAACCATGTGTGGGAGGCTACTGGAGTTCTCAAAAATATATGGGATTTTAACCATGGATTCTACTCGAAAAACCCAAAAATTGTTTGGCCAGATTTTAACTTTGGATTTTCGACCCTTTTTGGGTTGCACACTGCACCCCTGCTGGCTGAGTTACGCACTCCCTAGAGACAATTGTTTATATGGGGCTGAAAGAATGATCTATCAACTGCAATAGCACCCAATCAGCTCAGTACATGAAGGGTTTGTCCCTTATCTTGATCTCCAAGATGGAAGCTTGAGATCTAGCTCCTCCTTCCTCTGCTCAAGTTGCATCTGCACATTGCACAACTATTGGAATGAACTGCGCTATCAAGAGGGCTGAAGTTTTAGCCTGCTGCTAGGTGATGAAATATAGCTCATAGTTGATGGAAATTATCTCTCCAAAGTGAGGGAAAGACCCCTCACATGATTCCAAGCTGAAATACTTAGAACTTCTTTCCTCCCTTAGATCTGTCTGACTGGATTGCGCAATTTCTGAAGGAACTGTTGCTGCATGGAGGTGTAATATGATGGCCTGATGCCGAATCATAATGCTACTCCTGGAAGACTGAAATGGAAGCTCAAGGTGAAAGGATGAATCCCCCATCGATTTCCTAGCTGAAATGCTAGAAACTACCTTCCTCCTCTCAAACCCTAAGACAGGAATGTGTAATTCCTGAAGTTGTATATGCAGAAGAGAGAGGTTGAATGTGGCACCAATGCCAGATGATGAATAGCTGCTCAAAATAACCTTCCCGGAGTAGGCACTCGAAGTCCCTCGTGGGTAAGGGTGGGATTCCCGCTCGGGAACACCTGTGTGCTAAATAGCACAACAAACTTAGGTAAACAACCGAAGCATGCAAGAAATGTCAAACAAAAAAACAGTATCAAATTCTAGAATGATTTTCTTTGTTGTTTTCATCTTCCTTAAATGGTTGTAAACCTTCCCTAGACTTGGCCCACCTGATAACTGCGTTGCACATGTGGCCACTAGTCTCCATGAAGACTGTGTTGTCTCTCCATGATCTCCATGATCTTTGCATTTACTTTCCACTCCTCCATCATGTGTGCATTTTATGCACCACTTCCTCCATCACTGCATCCTTAATGCTCTATGATCTTACTTTTATTCCTCCACTATCTTCATCATCTTCCTCATTATCTCTCCATAATCTCCACTCTTCCTTCATTAATGAGCTGCTCCACTACTCCATGATGTTGATCTATTATCTACTAACCCACATTTACACAACAAAAGTGGATTTTATTCATCTACGGGGTTTATGGGTCCCTCCACCCTCTTATTTACTTAATTAATTGAGAAAAGTAAGAACTCTAATATTCCAATTAACTGATGGAAAATTGATAATATTATAGTCCTCCTGCCAAAATGTTGTTTGACCTCAAGTAACTACAAAGTGAATGCTACAGCAATCCATCTCCCTCTAAATGGCATTCTCATATGGAAGGTACCATTAGGGGAATTTTGAGGTCTAAAATGGGCCTCCTAAGGAAAATGTACAATCAAAATTCACTTTATTAGAACCAATCACATTTTAGGAGATGACATCATCCCCAATGGTTGAGGTGGCATTGCTTGAGTTAAAGGTACTTACTTGTTACATTTTCAATGGTGGATAAAAACTAATGGTTAACCATAGTAGTGCTCTAAGTACTTTTAAAGTAGAAAATTAAAGTACTAATAATAAATGTCATTTCACACTTTTTGAATAAAATATTATTATTGTCATTTCATATTTTTTGAAAGAAACAATGCATATATTTACACAATCTTCATGTCTTTACACATTTTTCAATAAATATTATATTTTCATATTTTCATATATTTATGGTGTTAATTACTATTTATATTATTGTTTTTGGGTTATGTAATTAACAACAGTTAATTACATAAGCCCTTGTTAATTACATAACCCAAAAGCTAGGGCTTGTGACCATTTCATCCAAAATAATACACTATTAAATCAATTAATATTTTAGCGGAAGCACAACCTCGAGACTAGGGTTTCAAACACAACATTGCACACAAGTGCCATTAACGCAACACATAAGCAAGGGTACTTATCTATACAAAAATAGCAATTGTTTGTGTGCTCTCCAACTTCCTCTCAATCATAGATTGTGTGGTTCATAATATCAACCACATGTCACCCCCAAGTTGAGTCAGCAACTTCAGGAAACAATTGTCAAATAACATCAAAAAATTGGGCCACGACACCAACCCCAATAGCCTCCATCTCTAGTCACAGGCTCATGTGCCCCTGACCGACACCCAAGTAGCGCGGTCTGAAACCCTCGAGGTGACTTACGATTGGTCAGGACAGTATTTTCCTGCAACCCCAGGACCCATACTACTGTCTAGAGTCTAAGTGTTGAACAACCGAACATAGATAAAACCACTCAATCGGTGCAAGAGTCCAAACCAGGACTCTCTGACAATATTCGAACCCCAATTTTTTCCCTTAGAACTTCATGGCCACCAAGCCATAACCAAAGCACCAAGCTCTCAGAGCCACCAAGCTCTCGGAGCCACCCACTACCAGAATCACAAGGGTTCATAAACCAAAGCATCATGCTCTAAAACCAATATATATTTTGTTTGGTGTGATTAACTGAATAACCACATAAGAGCTAGTTCTAGAATCCAACCCTACGAACTCTTTAACTTCATAGTCACTTAGACTGAATATTTCAATAACTGAATAATTCCCCCAATATCCAAACTACACTTCTTATATGCATGGCTTAACTTCACCATGTGGAACTTTCCAAAGCCACGTGGCCCTTGGAGTGCACTTTTCACCAAAACATAATCCAATTGTTGCATTTTTTTCTCTAGAGTTTTCCCCCCTATACTCTTTCCATGGAAGGGGCTTTCTAGCCAGCCTTGTTTTATTATTAATGATATTTAATTACAATATAATTACAAATCCAAGCTCTAATTCCCCTTAGCCTTTACAGGCATATCCATCTGGGCACATTGGCCCCACAATCTGTTTGATATGGATACATGGGCACACATACCTCATAATGTAAACTTTGGATCAACAACCTATCATAACATGTATCTATATCACCAACCTAAATATCACTCATGCATTATTTACATAAGCGTTGTGGCCTTATCCTATCATAACTCGTCCCACCGGCCTAACCATGTGGATACTTCTAGAGGCACCCTGGTCTCAATATCCACATATATACATTTACAATACAGGGCTCAGGAAGGGGTATTACACCTTTTGTAGTAGCTCCTAGATATGTTGTTTGATCTCCTCATTTTCCATAAGAGAGCAGTGATAAATTGTCCCATTAGGTAGAGGTATGTTGAGGTTAGGTCGATTGAATGATTTACCTGATAGTGTAATGGTACTCCTGTGGATGAGGAGAATATTTCCATGTACTCTTCCACTATCTTATCCACTTCCCTCTACTACGTAAAGGATCCCTTTATGGAGGCCATGGATGTGCCCATGATATTCCCCTTACCTTGAGAGTGAATCATGAAGAAAACAAATTTCCCAGTCTCAAAGATGATCTTACTACATTGTTTAACAAATATCAAAGAAATGGCAGTAGACGGGGCTACCTCTAGTATCTTGTATAATTTTATGCCCAAAGTAATAATAACAGTACAAGATTTGGACTCATACAAAGCATGACACTTCTACATGTATGGTTGGCCTAACAAAACAACACAAACTTCAAGGGGAGAAACATCACACAATACCTCATCTGTGAAGGGCTTAATGTTGTAGGGCAGATGACACTATAAGTTGACGTGAAGATCTCACCCTTGGTGGATCCACCCAATGGTGTATGGTTGCGGGTGCAATGTTATGGGTAGGCCCAACCACTGACTGACCTCTATTGAGATGAGGTTCTTTTGACTCCCACTATCGACAATGAAACAAATCAGTGCACCCTTTACCCACATTTGTGAGTGGAAGAGACCCTCACCTTCCTTCAAATCTTCAGGATCACATTGTTGGACCTTGTTGGTGACTATAGTGACACTAGGTTTTGCATCACTGATTTTTTTCCCCTTATTGGGTTCTTATTTAGAGTAAGAACCTGCATCTGACTCTAAAGCTTTTAGCTCGAGCACAAGTGACTACTTTGCGCAACATTCATTTGTGTTATTAGTGGGGAACTTGTGAATTAACATCACTTTCCCGTGTCTTTCTTCCTCTTCCCATTACTATTCTTTGCTTGTAGCTTTGATGGGTTGTCCTGGGGTGTTCCTCCTTGGCTTTATACTTTCTTCTATGGTTTGGGGTTTCCCTTTCCCTGCTTCAGATTCACATGTCCAAAGTCTCACTAATTATATAACCACCCCTCCCATATTTACCCAGTTTCATCGGTTTTCCGGGGTAAACATGAGATGAAGGCTTCTATGACATGACCCAACCTCCTAAGTAAATTTAAGGAAATGGATTCAACAAACTGAAACTTTATTTACCTTCCTCGAGAGCTACAGGACACCCAGGATCTAAACAACCACTCCTAGTGCCTAAACCCAGAGTTGGAATACTTTTTTAGTGACCCGAGATCCCAACCGCATGTATGAAAAGGCCTCCATGCAGTTGAGGGCCTCCAACCACACGCAAAAACCTGCTTGGGTGTGGTTGTGACCCAAATTATTCAATTCGAATGGTGCAGTATCAAATTTTGAGCCACCATTTCAGGCTAGCCTCCAGACCACTGCCCAAAACTCAATGAGATTTTCCATAATGATAAATAACATTAGGAAAAATCCATTCATACAAAACTTAATCAAAGACTTGACCTAACTAGGCATAACCATGAAATTCATTTCTTCAAATATATTTAGAACATGTAATATATAGGCCATGAATGCATATCTGAACATAAGGGTCTGAAACTTATATGAGAATCACAACTAAGGTCTAATTCCCTCTCGTAATAGCTGCAATAACATTTTTTAGCTCGAGCATTCATTAATCATTCATCAAATAATCAAAACATATCAAGAGCCATAACTAGAACTTGTTATGGAACCATGCTTATAACCATCATATAACCATAATAATAACCATGATAGAACAACCATCAAAGCCACATAATAACAAGTACAATTACTCATGAAATACTATAGGAAAAGAGCTCTTAATAACATATGCAAAAGCCAACCAAGTCAGGAACTTCCATGTACCACCTAACCATGGATTGAGATAAATCAAATATTTCTTTAAACCAATCACCCCTGTGCCATATTCCAAGAATGAATGTGGGAACTCAAGACATAAATATCCAGGGCTTCCCAGAGATTAAACCACCTCCACCTTCATGCGACCGTGACCTTTCCAAAATTGATCAATAGATCCCATAAGCAAACCAAAGCATAAACAACTAGGGCTTCACGGAGATTAAACTACCTCCACCCTCAGGCTAACATGATTTCACCAAAACTGATCAAGAGATCATTAAGCCCAAAACAAGCTTGGATGCCTCATAATTTCTTCACCAATACCTTGAGGAATTTTCCTGTCTCCACCAACTTATTGAGGGCTTCCCAAAGATTAAACCGCCTCCGCCTTCAACATTTGGGAATTTTCATGAGACCTTCTCACTTGGTTCCAAAACCATCTGGAAATCCAAAGCTCAACCAAATAAAATAACCCCGTCACACTATGGCTATCCGGAAATGGCAAGGCAAGGTTGAAACCACTGTCATACCTGTCAAAACCCATGTCAATGACAACAAGAGAGCCAAATATACAAATGCATGTACCATGCCGTCACAAACAAGCTAGGAAATCACACATGCAACCTGTTACCTGCAAGTCTTCCTATTGAAGCTACTTGATCCAACTTTTACTTGCATGCCCTTGCTTTCCTTGTCCTTCCTTTTCTTGCTTGCTTTATCCTCTTGGTGTTCTTCTCTCTTTGAAACCAATTCCAAATCCAAACTGACAAAAAGTTGTGAACTAATCCTCATAAGCCTTTGTATTATTGAGGCCTTTATTTCCTTCAATTTTCTCTATTTTTCCTTCAATTTTCCTCTCATTCAAACTTGTGACCTTTCATCTACCTTTTCTCCTATTTTCCTTTATTTTCATAGATACAATCCAATTAATGCCTCTTTTCCTTTGTCAATTCCTTTACCAATTTCCTTAGCCATAAATAAATTGAAATGAACATCCACTAGGATGTTTTTCCCAACATTCAACTTGCAATATGTGTCCCATGACCTTGGTCTTATTTTGCCTTTAATAAATTTATTGCATTAACTTTTAACTCGGGGTTGTTACAACTTATATTTAATTTTTTTCTTTATTTTGACAACATATCAATATGATGCACCAAGTGAGGATGTGTCTAGGAACTCCATTTATGCTTGGATGTATTTGTGTAGACAGCCACGATACTTGAGCACCAAAAGTTTCTCATAGTCCTTGATAACTAGCTCCATGTGTAATGTATGAAATATATTCGTGAACTCTGGCACCTTTTTGTCCCTTTCCTGTCATAGTGTGGTCCATTTTATGTACTTTCCTCCGTAGCTTCCAACACGGTAATATTGTTCCTTAACAACATCACTAAAAGAGTTCCAAGAGGGTGCGACTGAAAATAGGGGGATTCCTCTGTGACCCTTTTGTCACAGTAAGTTTCCTATCGGCCCTTAATATGGGGGGGTGGCCTTTAGAAGTGTAAAAATATTTTTTTCTCTATTGGAGAAATTATGGACCAAAAAATATATTTCCAATGGATTTAACCATTTATTTAGAGCATCTACATCTATCTGGACTACAAATCTAGGAATGTCAAATTTAACTTGTACCTTGAAGGGGGTAACACCTCCGAAGTGGTTGTTGGATGAAGGTGAATCTCTTATTGGTATTTGCCAAAGGATTTGGGAAAAATTATCCATCATCTCATTCCTTTGATGCTTGAGTGCTTATTCGAGCAACATTTTAATAGGATATCTTGCTTCCTTGTCTTTATATTCTTCCACCATGGGAGGCTATTGGGGTTAGTCGGGATGGTCTTGTAAGGGCTGAGGAAGTTCAATTCCCAACTCCTTATACCTCGACCTCATTGTGGACATGCACAAAAATATAGAAAAAGGAGTAGACCACTTTGATACTACTAATTAGGATTTAACAAGGGAACTAAATGAAATACAAATTTAAAATAAAAACACGGAGATAAAGTGAAACTGAAATTCAATTAATAAATAGAAATGTTGAAATTGTTTACATGTAGAATGAAAGGAAACTAGTTCGAACAGTGGTAGATTATCTCTAAGAAGAGATGTGACAGCTACGCACCTTATGAATTGTGTTACAATGAGGCTTGAATGTTTTTTTTATCATGAAGAAATAATGAGAAACCCTAAACATCCAAAACCCTAACCCTTGGAGATGAAGCGCCAAAGGGTTATGGGCCCTGATTCGGTAAATTGGAACGTTAACTTCCCAGGGTCATAATATTGGCATACGATCTATTTTTCGCGTGCATGATAACCCATCATAAATTTTTATTCAAGGATAATAATTTTCAACTAAAAACATGATTCATAGTCTCTTTTTTGTGTGTTTCCCCAAAAAACACCATTTTTCCCTCAAAACGACTTTACAAGCTCAGGACCTAAAATTGCCAAAAATTGGAAACCACAAAAACAGGAAAAATATGTTGCGAACCAGTGGAATAGGTGGGTGGACACAAATATCCACCTCGGTTAGTCCTCTCCCCTTAGGAATTAATGGTCTCCATTGCATTAAGTGTCATCAAGAGATGAGGGAACTTCTATTGAACTTGGTCCCTGTAGAGCCACTTGCCTTGGTGCAGGAGCTAACCTGCTTTGATAACCCGATATAGTATTATTCTCTATTGGCGATTGTTCTTAATATGTGGGTCCATGATATGATTAGTCGTGGCTTATTCAATACAATCTAGGTTGACATTTTTTGGTGTTTGTTGTTCTCCAATTTTTTATGTGTTCAATGATGGTGGAAAGTATGGTTGAAGGTGGTCGACATTGAACACTAGGTGCAGGCCAATGAATGGGGGGATACTTTTCTCTAATGTGTAATCACCCATAGCCTTGGTGATGGTATAATTTCCATAGCAGAGTGGTTGAACCTTTTGATGGGCCCCTACAAGGTTTTCCTTCTGCAAATGCAACCAAACCTCGTCACCCACTTGAAACTTATGTGGCACCTGATGTTGATTATGACATGTGTACTTAATATTGGCCTTTTTTAGGATATCATGAACCTCTTGGCTAATGTGTTCAATTCATTCAATAAACATGGTGGCTTCTTAGACTTCGGATTGAACATGTGAAGATTCTTCCTGTGTAGTTGCAAGGGTCAGCGTAACATCAATGGAGGGAAATGGTTGAAATCTCATGCCCTCCTGAAAGGGGTTGTGGCTAGTTTCACTATGGATGTCTATGTTGTAGTTGTGTTGGACATAGGGGAGACTCTTATCCCATGCTCGTGGATGTTTGGAGTTTTACATGCATAATAAGTTCACGATCATGCAACTGACAACCTCTATCTAGCTATCAGTCTAGGGGTGTAAGGAAGTCAACTTGGTGAGATTGGCTTACAAAAATGACTAGAGGCTTGGCGAAAATATGCTTAGGAACCTACTATCCTGATATGATATGATGGTGTGCAAAATCCAAAAATGTACCCACACTCGTTCAAAGAATATATTGGCAATGGCTTCTACTATGATACTCTTATTGTAGGCAACTAATATGGCCATCTTAGAAAATGAATCAATGACCACAAACACACAGTCATCACCATGCTTAGTATAAGAAAGGACAAACATATAGTCCGTGTAGATGGATTCCCAAGGTAAGCTAGGAGTAGGCATAGGGGTGTACATGTCTTTCTTCTTAATGGTTGGTTTGGCAGTGACATCGACAATGTAGGATATTTTCATACATCGTATTGGATTTTTGGCCAATAAAAATACTTTTCAATATTTCCACTGTATTATCCATAACAAAGTGTCCTACTACCCAATTGTAATGTGCCTCCTATATCAACTTGGAACAGTCACTTGAAGGAACACACCGATGTCCCAGGTAGGTCAATAATCCATTCTGAAGCTGGAAGTCTGAAACTGGATTTCTGGTTATCGACATCTTGTAGGTGGCAACAAATTTCAAGTCATTATCACATAATTTCAACCATCCATAGGTCTCGTGCCCACAAGATTTGAGAATTGTGTTCAGTGCCACAATCAGGGGCTGATTGGGGAAGTTTGCAACTGATTTTTTCTACCCTTCTTGTATTTAATTTTCATATGGAATTGTTGCAAATATGTGGACCATTTCTGGTGATTATCGTTACGTAACTTCCCCTATGTCTACATAAGTTGAAGAGGTCGATGATCCATGTGGATGATTGTCTCCTTCTCCAAAATATAACGCTTCCATTGCTCGTAGGCTTGTGCAATGAATATACCTCCTTATCATAGGTGGCATGTCTTTGGACAATATTCGAGAGTGTTTCAATGTGATAGGACACAAAACTCTCTTACTGAGTGAGGATTGCATCAATAACATATTTGAAGTCATCTGTCTCAATCTCAAATGGTTGTTGTAGGGTTGGCAAGGTGAGGATTGGTGCAGACTAAAGGCAATGTTCCAGTTCAGCGAATGCCTTATGTTGTGACTTGGACCACAAAAACTTTTTGTTTTCTCCACCCTTGGTAACTTGGCTTAAGGGCCAAGTGATATGAGAGAATCCCATCATGAATCGTTAATAGAAATTAGTATATCCTAAGAAGTTGCAACGATCTATTATAGTCGATGGGGCCAACCAATCCCAAATGACTTGGATCTTATCTAGATCCACATGCACACCTTTTTCATCGATAATATAACCCATATATTGGACCTTTTCCATGCCAAAGGAACGTCTTTCCGAGTTAGCACATGGATTGTGTTACAACAGAGTCTGAAGGAATTATCGAATATGTTGCAAGTGCTCTGCTCAAATCTTGTTAAATATGAGGATATCATCTAGATACACAACCACGAACGAGTTCATGAAAGGTCATAGGATGTCAGCCATCAACCTCATGAAAGTTGCAAGGGAATTTATCAAACCAAAAGGGCATGACCAACCACTCAAAAAGACCCTCCTTGGACTTGAACACATTCTTCCACACATTTGTGGGTTCTATTGGAACTTGGTGATAGTCGAACTTCAGGTCAACCATACTGAGTGTATGTTCCTTACAGTGATTTTGTTTAGAGCTCTATAATCAATGCATAGTCTCCAAGTCCCATCCTTCTTCTATACGAGTACAATTAAGCTTCCACGAGGTGAGGAACTTGGTCAGATGTACCCATTTTGTAGTAGATCTTAGATTTGTTGCTTGATTTCCTTGTTTTCTAGAAGAGAGAAATGGTATATTGGCTCATTAGGTAGAGGTGTGTGAGGGGTCAAGTCGATTGAATGTTTGACCTGACAGTGAAACGATGCTATTGTGGGTGAGGAGAAGATGTCATTGTACTCTTCCACGACATTATCCACTTGCCTCTGCTACATAAAGGATCCCTTTTTGGAGGCCATGAATGTGGCCACGATCTTCCCCTTACTTTGAGAGCGAATTAGGAAGAAAACTTCCTAGTTTGGGAGATCATCTTACCACATTGCTTAGCAGAGATCAAAGAAATGGCAGTAGGCGTGCTACCTTTGGATTTATGTATAATTTTCTACTCAAAGTAATAATAAAAGTATGAGGTCTAGACTCATACACAACATGAGGCTTCCACAAGTATGGTTGGTCTAAAAAAACATCACAAAATTCAAGGGGAGCAACATCACACAATACCTCATCTGTTAAATACTTGATGTTATAGGGGAGGTGGCGTTGTTGATTGACATGGAGATATCACCCTTGGTGGAGCCTCTAGATGATGTATGGTTGTGGATGTGGTGTTGTCGACAAACCCAACTACTTAATGACCTCTAATGAGATGAGGTTGTTTTGAATCCCACTTTCATTAATGAAACACAACGACACATTGTTCACCCACATTTTGAAGTGGAAGAGACACTCACCTTCCACTTGATCTTCAGGCTCACTTTGTTGGACCTTGGTGGTGGAAACAGTGGCACTTGGTTCTGCATCAATGATATGTTTCCCCTTGTTAGGTTCTGGTTTAGAATTATAACCTACATTTGACTTTGAAGCTTTTAGCTCGACCATTAGTGACTACTTTGTGTGACATTCATTTGTGTTATGAGTGGGGATCTTGTGGAACTCACACCACTTTCCCATGTCTTTCTTCATCTTCCCATTACTATTATTTACTTGCAACTTCGATGGGTTGTCTCGAGGTGCTCCTCCCCGGATCTATTCTCTGTTTTACAGTTTGGGGCTTCCCTTGCCCTACTTCAGGTTCATATATCCAAATTCTTGCTTCTTATGTTTAAGTTTTTGCTCGATTTTGACAACATATCAATATGGCATGTCAAGTGAGGAGATGTCCAAGAACTTCATTTATTCATGGATGTATTTATGCAGAAAACCATGGTACTTGAGCTCGAGATGTTGCTCATATTCCTTGATATCCAACTTTGTGCGCAAGATATGAAAAATATTCACGAATTTTGGTACTTCTTAGTATGTTTCCTGCTGAAGTGTGGTACATTTTATTTACTTGTCTTTGTAACTTCCAACGAGGTAATATTGTTCCTTAACAACATCCCTAAAAGAGTTCTAAGAGGGTGTGAGTGAAAATAGGGGGGATTCCTTCGTGGCCATTTTTTCATAGTAAGGTTCCCACCAGTCCTCAACATGGGGGGCGGCCTTTTAGGGTGCAAAAGCAATCTTTTCTCTATCATAGAAATTATGGATCAAAAAATATCCTTTCAACAGATTTAATCATTTATCTAAAGCATCTACATCTATCTTACCTTCAAATATATCAATATCAAATTTAACTTGAACCTTGAAGGTGGTGGTGGCTTCGAAGTGCCTGTTGGATGAAGATGTATTGCCTATTGGTATTTGCCGAAGGATTTGGGAAAAATTATCCATCATCTCATTCCTTTATCACCCAAGGACTTCATTGAGTAACAATTTGATAGGATCTCTTGCTCCCTCGTCTTTCTCTTCTTCCGTTTTGGGAGGTCGTTGGGTTTGGCGAGGATGATCTTGCAAGGGATCAAGCAATTCGATTCTAAACTCCTTATACCCAAACCTCGTTTGGGACATGCAGATAAAAAAAGAGAAAGAGCGTACCTCTCTGATACCACTGATCCCAATTTAAGAAGGGAAAAAAAGGAATATATATTTAAAATCAAAATACATAGATACAATGAAATTGAACTTCAATTAATAAATAGAAATTCTAAAATTGTTTACATGTAGAATGAAAACAAACTAGCTCGAATGGTGGTAGCTTATCTATGAGAAGAGATGTGACAACTACATGCCTTCTTGTACTATGTTACAATGAGGCTCAAAGGCCTTTATATCATGAAGAAACAATGAGAAACCCTAAACATCTAAAACCCTAGCCCTAGGAGATGAAGCACCAAAAGGATTATGGGCCTTGATGGGGTAAGTTGGAACGTCAACTTCCCAAGGGCGTAACTTTGTTATATGATCTCCTTTTGGTGCACATGATAGCCCATTAGAAAGGTTTATCCAAGAAGAACAACTTTTGACTGCAAACCAAAGTTAAAGATTCATGTTTTCTCATTTCCTCAAAAAATGTCATTTAGGGCCTGAAAACGGCTTTAGAAGTTTAGGAATTGAAACTGAAATAATAAAATTATGTTGTGAGCCAGTGGAATAGGTGGGTGGCCACCAATATCCACTTGGATCATATTTTGGAGTAAAATTAACTGGAAAAAAATGACCCAAAAAAGTCATTTCATCTATTTATTAGACTATGCTAATAAAAATATAGAAAGAATTATTAAATGATTTAATTATTATTTTTTCAAATTCATTATGTAGATATATAAGTTTTATAAAATTTATTTAAAAATATATTATAATATTCTTTCTTTTTATTTATAGTGTTTGTTTTTGTAAATGGATCTATATACATAAATTTTATAAATTTTATCTCTTTATTTTATTATAATATTTCTAGGTGCAACTACATGTTTGACCATTATCTCAAGATGACTTTATCATTCCAAGCTGAAACCTTCACTAAAATTGAACCTTACTTAATGATGAAAAACTCTTCACTTCCACCGTTAAAGCCAACTTCATATATATATATATATATATATATATATATATATATATATATATATATATATATATATATATATATATATATATATAAAATTTTAAGTTAAAATATATTTGTAACAATACACACACATATTATAAAAGTGGCAAAACTGGTCATAATTTAATGGTTAACTATTTTTCTCTTCTTCTTTTTTTTAAGATAGGTAGGTGTGCCATATTATATCATATCAAAAAGATTAACATGAGTTATGTGCTTTATGTGTATTAGTCTGCCAAGGGGAAACAAGACCTCTAACATAGAATAATTGTTTTTAACCACTTAAAAAAATCTGAAACTAAAATAAAAGCTTATAAGATATTATCCGCTTAGCCTACTATGTCTTAATTTGACTGCTATAGGGTTTCTCCTATTACCCTTTTATCTCAAAAAGTTGTAAAACATTGTAATATAAATTTTTAGGTGAAAACTATTTAGTGGGAGAATCCACCTGGATTATAATGGGTGGGATGGTGTCTTCTTATGATTTTGTAAGCTCTAGATTTACTAGTTTCCTAACCATCTTTGTCATCTCGATATCTAGTTTCTTGATATGTTTATAGGTTTCATCCAAAGAAAGAAGAATTTCCTATTGTTCTTCTCATTTTTCAACTAACACATTTCCCATAATTGTCTTTAATTTCTAGTAGATTTCTATTGTTTGGATGTATTTAGTGTTCTAGGTCCTCATAATGTCTGTGTTCATAACCCAATTGTGAGCTTGTTCCAATAATTCTTCGTTTGAGATGAATATGTGTTCTATCCTGATCTCTCTCTCAACATTTTCAAATTCTTGTTGAATTTCTAGAAGAGTATTAATTAGAAATTCCCGAGTTGAGTTCTTTACAACAACCTCTACTATTGCGATGACCTCTTTTGTTTCATGCTTCCCTGTGTCGAGGCATGATTTTTCTCTTATAATGCAAATAGAAATGAAAGAGAAATATGTGCGGGGATCCAACAAAACAATCAAAGGTAGGATTAAAGACAAGATTGTTGAGGAACAACTTACACCTCCAATATCCACATCAAAAACAAAGAATAATTTCCTATTGTTCCTCTAATTTTTCTACTAACACATTTCCTATAATCGTCTTTAGTTTCTAGTAGATGTTAAATGTTTGGGTGTATGTAGTGTTCAAGGTCCTCATAATGCCCGTGTTCAGAACCCAATTGCTAGCCTCAAATAATTCTTCATTTGAGATGAATTTGTGTTCTATCATGGTCTCTCTCTCAACAATTTCAATTTATTGTTGAATTATTGGAGAAGTATTGTTTAGAAAAACCCTAGCTAAGTTCTTTGCAACAAATTGATCCCTAGAGATTAATGTTTTTAACTATTATGATGACCTATTTTGTTTCATGCTCCTTTGCCTCGAGGCATGATTATTCTCTTACGATGTAGAGATAAGTGAAAGAGAAATATGTGTAGGGATCCAACAAACAACAAACCAATTAAAGGCAGGATTAAAGACAAGATTGCTAAGGAACAACTTACACCTTCGATTTTCACATCGAAAACCAACAACAATTTTGTTGGTTTCCCACTCTTAGGATTTGTCCAACCCCAAATTCTAAGTAAGAATAAAAAGGATAATGCAGAAAAAAGGAAGTGAGAGTCCAAAAACAAAACTAAAGATTGATTCAAGTGCCTTGGTTTTAAAGTTACAAAAGTTGTGTAACTAAAAATTCCAACAGAGAGTGCCATGTATGTATGTGGAGGGAATAAACTTGCTTTCAAAGATTCTAATTGAATTAACAGAGTCCCAGATAGCTTTGAAACCGAAAAAAAAATGATAACAATGTGCATAGAAGGAAGTGTGGGGAAGCTTTTAATAGATCCGAAACCTTGCACTCTATCCTACAAGCAGTGATGAGATACATGGGTGAATGACTAAAATGCTAAGAGCAGGAAGCTTCAGAGACAAAGGAAAGAAACTCAAGAACTAAAATAATAACAAAAGTGAAACCAATGAGGAAGGGGAAAGAGACAAGGAAAATTGAAGCCGACTAAACGAGAGGAATCTAGCATGGCTAGGAAGCAAAAACTAGTAATAACAAGTGAGAAAAGGAAACAATAACTAAAGTGAAAGAGAAGTGGAGATGGAACACAGGCATGAGAAATGAAGTGTTGCAAAATGGTGGTGTTTAGCCACATAATTCTTTGAAGAGGCAAACAACTATTGGTTTCCACTATTCTGTATTCTAGATTTGCCAGATGAAGTGTCCAATTGTTTCCATAATTAGATTGTCTATCTTGCTCCCTCGTTCCTGCAACCATTTCCCTGAACAAGGCGTTGCAATCTTACCACTCCAATTACTTCAATAACCCATCTTAATTGCACTAATGTTGGCAACAAATCACGGTTGTATATTTTTCTTGATTATTTACCAGGTGGAAGGTACCATCAACCCCCATTGTCCTTTAATCATACAACACATATCATTTATTAGTTAACTATATTGTGCACCTACCATTGAAAATTTAATTGTTAACTATTATCCATCAACACATGTAGTGTGGAAGAGATGTTGTAATATCGTGTCATGTAAACAATTTGACTCAAATTACATTAAAAAAAAAGAAAAGAAAAAAAAAATTATAACAATTAATTAAAACATTTTGACTCTATATAAATAAAAATAAAATAGTTTAAAAAAAATAAAATAAAATTATAAAAAAATAAAAGTAAAAATAATAATAATAATAATAATTAATAACTAAACCAATCTAGATCCATCTCAATTCTCGGTCTACGAAGTTTTGAAAGGGATCAAATCTTTTCTCACTCTAAAATAATTTTACACTCCAAAAGATTTGATCTACCAAAATAAAAATGAAAATTATTATTATTAAATAAATATATATATATATATATATATATATATATATATATATATATATATATATATATATTCTTTAAATTTTAAATGGGCCATTGAGTTATTCTTTTACATCCTAACAAACTAGATTCTTAATCAAATAAAAATAATTTTAATTATTACTTCAAAGCTGATATTTATAAATTAGCTTTAAATTGTGCCTTTTTTTTTTTGTTTAGAGGAAAAAAACAAATTGTTTCATCAATGATGTAATAAAAACAATTTACATGTGTTCGACATATTCCAACATATTCTTGTAACATGTGTACATAATCCAGTGGAGAAGAATATATAACTGACATACCATCCTCCATAAGGAGAAGATAAACAAAAAATCAGAACCGCCATACATAATCCAACAAACTCAGCACCGGTATCTTCATTTACTGTAAACTATCCATGAGGCTGTACCAAGAAAACGAAGAGGATAAAAGCCATGTATTTCACATATGAGAAAATAGGGCAACCCATGATCTAGCAAGAGATGCAAAGATAGTAACTAGAGCAAAAAGAAGTGAAAGAAAATGTTATGGAGTATTTATGCGACCTCGATAAACCACCCGACCAACAATGGAACGAACAAAAAATAGGAAACTGTGCTCCATATGCATGCCATGCTTGAACACAAAATTCGCCTCTGAGTTCTGCTCTCAGAAAATATGATCAATGGAAGTCGATTGTCCTCAGAAGGTCCTCCGTCCTTCTACGCCAATATATAAGGTGTGGAGGATCAAAGGAATTTCAACCGTTGAAAGCTTGTACAATGGTTTGAGAGTCACCATATATGTGAATGGGACCGATATCCAGCCTCTTGGTAAACCATAGCATGCCCCAAAGGGCTAGTAACTCCACCTGAGTATTTGTTCCCTCCCCACAACCCCAAGTCAAAGTGTATTTATCATCCACATCCTTGTATATAATAACACCACAACCACAAAAACCATCTTTTGCCTCACCATCGAAAAATCATGCTGGCATCATAATACCTTTATGCTGCATACGATTAGATATATCTTGACAATGGAACATTCGGGGGGGGGCAAAGCATCAATCCAAGACATGATCTTAGACAGAGTACATAATGGATGAGCAGAGGACCCATCAAAGATGACATGATTTCTAGTTTTCCAAAGTTCCCAGATAGTGAATAAAGGAATACGATAATCAATTTTCTGGCATTTGATAGCCCATATAAAAAAGTGGAGGATGGATTGAAAATGAGTGACAGGATAGTGAAGATGTGAGAAGATAAGGTCCCATACCTGAATACCAAAAGGGATCTGAAAAATATATTTACCATAAACTCCCTATCAAATCCACATAGCGAGCATAATCCAGGTCCCAAAAAACCTCTGTGGCATAAATTGTCCCAAGTAAGTATATTGTTCTGCTAAGCAAGCCAAGCAAATAGTATAATCTTCAAGGGCATGTGCATCCCACATATATGCATGAACCAGGTCTGATCCAATTCCGGAGAGGAAGAACACAAACATCTGTATATGTATTTAACAATTAGAGCCCCTCCCCGGGTGGGACCGTCCCAGGTGATCACATCTCGGTGTCCATAACTTGTCACACCGGTCGTGCGTAAAGTCACAGTAAATAGGTTCCATTCATGTGCAATGTTTCCAAAAAATTGCAGTTGACCAACATCTTTCCATCTAGGCATGTTGTCATCCTAGCCATCAATAGTGTGGGTCAGTGTAAAAATGCTTTTGTTGTGTAAATTTGATACAGAATCCGCAAAGAGTTGTACATGTTGTCATCCCAGCCATCAATGGTGTGGACCAGTGTAAAGATGCCTTTGTTGTGTAAAGTTGACACAAAATCCACAGAGAGTTGTACATGAGCTAGGATGGCAGCAATAAAATAAAAAAATGATCAAGATTTCATTCCCCTGGCCAAAATTCCATTTGATCCGCTTGAGAAAAAGACTCCAAACCTTGTGAAAACTCCTCCAGATGTATGAGCCCTTTCCAAGTACATACTTAGGTGATTTGATCCAACATGTAAATTGTAAGCCATGTAAGTCTTTGGTAGAAATAATCTTATTCCATATACTATTTTGTGAAAGGGCTCGCCACATTGATTTAATGAGAAGATAAAATCCAAAACATCGGGTATCCAGAATGCCCCATCCCCTAGTGTGTTTTGGCCTGGACAAGGTGTCCCAGGCAACCAGGTGATACTTTCGACCTGATTCTCCATCTTCCCATAGAAACCGAGACATCTTTGTTCGAATCTTAACAATGATATGAGAAGGAATGATAAATAAATGCATCCAATATGTGGCCATCTTGTAAGAGTTAGGCTTCAATTTGAAGCCCAGATATGAGAATCTGTCCTTTAGAAGTCTAAGTTGTATCTGAAAAACGTGAGCAATGTGTGTGAAGACATCCAGCTCCCCCTTCGAATGATACATGAAGGACTTATGAGAATTGATAATAAGGCCTAATGTCGATCCATACCTGGAGAAAATATAATGTACAACCTCCCATTGGTCACCATCACACTCCCCGAAAGTAAGGATGTCATCCACAAAGAAAAGTTGGGCGATATAAATCGATGAAGTGACATGAAACCCCCTAAAAAGATCAAGATCCTGAGCCTCATATATCTTTTTGCTAATGCCATCCATGATCAATATAAATAGCAGTGGAGATAATGCACATCCTTGATGAAGCCCCCATTCTCCACGAAAAAAATCGGTAGGTTGTCCATTGACAAGTACAACATACCATATGTCAGACACATAGGCCATGATCCATTCCATGTTCTGGGAATCAATGCCAATCTTAACGAGAATGAGATGGAGGAGACACCAATCCACGCAATAATAGGCCTTCTTCAAATCAATTTTCATAACTGCCGATGTCCTTTTCTCAGTCTGTGTAGTGTGAATACATTCTTGGGCAATAGCAACAACATAATGGATAGATCTACCTTTCAAGAAACCGAATTGTTTAGGAGTAATATGGATCGAGAGGGTCACTTGAGTCTTTCCGCAATGGTCTTTGATATCAAATTGTACAGGATGTTGCATAATGAAATGGGCCTGAAATCCCCAAATGTCTCTAAAGCTCCAATTTTGGGAATAAGAGCAATGAAGGTGGATTTGAGAGCACCCGAAATCTGCCCCCGGCGTCTTGATGCCTCAACTAATGAACATAAATCATTTCCCATCAGGTGAAATAAATGGAGGAAAAACTCGACCGTCCATCCATCAGGACCTGGAAATTTTTCCTTCTGAAAAGAAGTAAGAACAAAATGAATCTCCTGGATAGTGACAGGGAAAAATAAAGCATTATTTGCCTCCTCATAAAAAAAAGTAGGGTATGCATGTATCAGCCAAAGCTGATCCCTGAGGTTATCTGCATTACTTTCCTTGTAGCATTTCTGGAAGTATCTTTTTGCCTTAGCTCTAAGATCTAAATCAGAGAATTTATATGATCCACCCCGCCCCCCCCCCCACCCCTTAATACTCCAGATAGCATTTTTATGTCTTCAATGATTAACAAATTTTTGAAAAAACTTGGTGTTTCTATCACCCTCCCTGATCCAAGTCACCCTACTTTTTAACCGCCAGGTTTTCTCCTGTATGCATAAGATCTGATATTTCCTGACTTCGAGAACCTTGATACAATGTACAGAGAGAATGCCAGGAACATCAAAAGAAAAACAACAACTGAGAACCTCAATCTCATCAGAAATAGAACTTAGTTCTAGTAATAAGGTGGTCTTCTTATTCCTCTCCCATATTCTGACCTCGAACTTAAGGCCATTAATCCATCCAATGAGATCGCCCATCACTAGTAAAAAATGATGAAATTAGTGACTAGGTGACTAAAAAAGTTAGTCACCACAATTATATCAAGTGAATTACTACTAAATTTGAGAAATTTTAAGTGACCGAACTAAAAATGACTAACTTAAATGACTAATTTAGTTTAGGGATAAAATATATGACTATATAATAAGTGACCAAACTAAAAGCGACTAATTAAAATGACTAATTTCGTCCAGGACTAAAATATATGACTAGATAATAAGTGACCAAACTAAAAACGACTAACTAAAATGACTAATTTAATCTAGGACTAAAATATATGACCAAATAATAAGTACAACAAGTATATGAATCGGTCATTTATGTTAGTAATTGTTAATTGTGTCACTCTAGAAATGAAAAATTGCAATTTTGATACTGAAGTGTGATTTGGCCGAATTTTATTGGTTGCAGTGTATTTTTGTGGCCCAATGGGAAGCTTCCACATGGCCCAACTAGAGGCCACCACGTGGCGCCTCCACATTGGCTAAAAAATTGTTAAAGGTCGAAAGGCCTTCGCAGGAATATTCAAACCAACGACCTGCCATAACAAACTCCAAAGCCTTACTATCTCACCTATAGGTGGTTCTCAACCATAATGTCTGTCACTTATATTTGAACGAGTACATGTATGGGCACGTTGGGAGGAGGGGTCGAGCGGTGAGCTCTGACCCCTAGTCATATCACACCCACAGGACCTGTCGCAGAGGCGGTCTGAGTAAAGGAGCATGGACAAACCCCAACTCCTAGTCATTTTCATAGCCCATGTTCACTTAGTCATGTTCACAAACCCACATATTTTAACTATAAGAAACTTTTTATTATTAATACTCTCTCTCTCTCTCTCTCTCTCTCTCTCTCTCTCTCTCTCTCTCTATATATATATATATAATTCATGGATATAGTTGCAATATTCATGCATGATTTCAAAATATATTTTCACTGATCTTTTATTCTTAGGATTTGTAGGAAAATTATCTAAAAATAAAATCTTTGAAGATAGCTTATACTCTAGTTAATAACATATTTACCATAATTTAATTTCCAGTATAATTTGAGTAAATCTTTGCATAAAAAATGGATATGAATACCTAAGGAGGGTTACTTCCATAATTATTTATGTGTTCCTTAACACTTATGTAAAAGTAAAACTATAAATGTGTAGTTTTATTAGTAGTTACTACCCACCAAGTAAATAATTTGTCCACTTCACTTCTCATTTTTTTTTATTTAAAAAAAAAATCCATATAGAATTGTAAACATATCTATATAAAATTATATTTTACTATTGAGTGTTATTAATTTAAAATATATGTAAATAATTATAAACATTCAATTTCTTAACTATCCAATTTTATAACTATCTAAAAAAATTTATCATGCCAATCAATATAATATTCTATTTTCCAATTAAGTATTTTCAATTTAATCTATATAAAATTCTATTTTCCAATTAAATATTATTAATTTAAAATAAAATATATGTAAATAATTATAAATATTCAATTTGGTAATTAACTGAAAATAAAATTAGCCTTCCAATCTATATAAGATTCTATTTTCCTTATTGAATGTTATTAATTTAAAATATTTTTAACTAATAATAAATATTCAAATGTGTGGGTGCCATAATGAATATCCTTTCAATATATGAAAATTAAAAGGGCGCCATAGTGAATATCATTTCAGAAAAACAGTGTTCTCCGCCCCATTCGACCATTTCAGAAAAATAGTGTTGTCCGCCCCATTCGACCTCTTCAATTATCTAGGGTAAACAGCGATGAAAACCCCAAAAATAACAAAATAAAGAGCAAGAGGTTGGATCACGCCGAAGGAAAAGGAGAATTTACAGCAAAGGGAAGTAGAGTACTAGTCTAGAGAATTGGGCACCACTGTAAATACATGGGTGCAACCTAACGTAAGTGGCGAAGGACTAGCAGCTCGTGAGGGGCACAACGCTGCACTCATTGATCACCGTCTATTTATATTTGGAGGTTTTCGAAAAGCTCAAGATGAATCTGAAGAGATATATTACAACGGCCTTTACATACTAGACACAGGTAATCCACTCTGTTCTCCTCTATTGTTTATGCAGGGTTATGAAATTTAGTTGGTTGTTGAAAATTTCATTTCATAAATTGATTTGTGGATGCATGTTGATGTTCCCTTCGATGGTTTATTTTTGGATTATTTTACATTTATGCTGGTTTGCTACCACACAAATGGCGTAGCACGCATTGAAATTTAATTACATTGTTGGAAAATATATCTTTGTATTGGTAGGAGGTATGTCTTTTTACATCTTTTCCTCTTTTCTTTTAAGATTATGCAATTAAAAAAAAAAAAAATTAACAAACTCTTTCCTAGTTTTTGGATGTTTTGGTTCTACTTCTATGGTTACTTGTGGCATTAAGGTTTATTTATCATTTTCTGTGTGGAGATAGGGCCAATTTAATAACTGGCTGTTGAGATCTCAAAGACTTTTTAGATCTATGGCAAATGCTTCAACAAACCCTAATCTAGCCAAACAAAAAGCTTGACAACAATTTAATAATGATCACACTAGAGATGAACCTATCCCATGAGCTTGAAAAACTTAAAAAGAAACTCAACACAATATTGAAAAGTTCACTGTACAACCACAAGTTCTTAAGAAGATCATAAGGATTTTTAAGATTTACAGTTTACACTTCAACAAAGCCTAATGCAGCCAAACAAAAAAAATTAACACTTTAATAATGATCACACTACAGATCCCCGGATGCGGGTGAATAGACAGGCCTTGCTGGAGGGCCACATAGCCTCTCCGCTGTCATGTAGCTGGCCTCACCACGAGGCGGCACCTGCTTCAGGCGCGAGAGACTTAAATAACCTTAGCTAGTTGACGGCCTCATTCATTTCTAGGCATTCACTCTGGTGTACTGAGAATTCAATTCTGCCTCAACTGCTTCGCTGCATTCACTAGCCTTTTATGGGCAATGGTGCCATCTCCCCCTGCATTCTTCACGCACCTCCATCTGGTTCTCTCTCAAGCTTGCTTTGCAAGTTCTTGTTCTCTGTTATGCTTGTCCCCACTATGCATCTACTGCTCATGCCGTCGTCCATCAGCCCTCCGCTCATCTGTTTCACGTTGTTGCGCATCCATCCCCTGCTCATCAGTCTCTTTCTGCTCACTGTGTCCCTTGCTTTCATCCCTAGCACCCCATAGAAATCATGCCTCGCCACCATCGTATGCGTTTCCGCAGTGGTGGTGGTCGTGGTGGTCCCTCTCGCCCTCCAATTCCGCTCTTGTCAAAGCGCATTGTGGCTTTCTCAGTGGCCTTGGATGCACCGAAGGTTTCTGACCCCCAGATTTTTTAAGCCCATCTCTCAATTTGAATTCCAAAAATTCAACAAGACAATTCCAGCTCTGGTTCTAGGAAGAGGTCCAGAAAATCCACACTCTCTCGCTCTTCTTCCCCAATGCCCGGAAAAATCGTGGCCCTACCTGTCAAAACCCTGGAGGAAACCTCTTATAGCATGGGCAGCAGCTCTGCTGAAGGCGTCAGGCAACTTAACAATGCGGAAGACAGGCGCTCGCTCCACCTCCATGCTGGAGTTGGCTCCTCTTCTCTCCAAGAAGGAGGAAGCTCTCTCTGACGATGGGTGCTACGTTGTGGAAGAACCTCTGCATATGCAACAACAAGACACAAAGGACCAGCTTCAGTAGTGCCATCGCTCCTTTGTCTCTAGTATTTTCAGGCCTTGCTATAGTTTCTTTGCTTACTTTTCTTATGCACAGTAATCTTAGTTTTATGACTACTCTGTCAACAACTGGTTTCCTCATCTGGGGCAGCTCCTCCTATGTTTTATGGTACTCTCTATTAGTTGGTTTCCCCCCTGGGGCAGCTCCATTTCTGATTTTTTGAACTATCACTGTGAGCTGGTTTCCCCCCAAGGGACAACATGACAGTACTTTTTTGTACTATATCATAGAAATTAGTCTTATTCAAAAAAAATAAAAAATGATCACACTACAATGAACCCATAACATCATCTTGAGAAAGAAATCCAACATAAGAGAAAAGATCACCATCCAAACATAAGAACTCAAGAAGAGAGTGTTATAGGTAAGCTGCACCGAGGATTTTTTCAATTAAACAACTTGAATAAATGATTTACTGTTGAAAATGTAGCGAGCAAGGTATTTTGGCTTGTGCTTTAGCTAGTGAAGACCTTGAATTGTCCTCATGAGTTAGACTTCAATTAGGATGAGTTATTTCTAGTTTACTATAATAATCATCAATTTAGCATGCGTGGAGTTTGAGCTTCAGTTATAAGAGGAGTTTTCGTCAGTTTAACTACATGATTGGGTGGCAGTTATGAGTTCAGTTAGAACATGTTCGAGCTTCAGTCTTGATTGAAGGACGAACGAGTTAAGAGCTCCAGTGTTGATTGGAGGGAGAAAGAGTGACTCTCTCAGCTAACTCGTTAATTAAAAACTCGAGTTCTAAATTTGAAATAGCCTAATTTACTATTTAGCATGGATCGAATTTATAAAGAGAGGAAAAATACATGAGGAAAGGAAAATTGTTTCATGCACAAAGGTTTGTGTGACAAGACATCTCACGAGTTTGTGAGAGGAGCCTTGATTGTGGAGAGTGTAGGAATTGTGTCCTAAGAAATAGGAGGAACAAGAGCGCTAGGGAATAAGAGATTGATTGTGTGCAGAGCTTGTGTCCTGAGTAGTAGTAAGTCACAAGTGTGCAATATTAAGGAGAAGAGAGTAGGGTTTGCAGAGCAAGTCAAGGCGGCAATAGAGGATCAATTGTGTGCAGGAACTGAGATCAAGTTGTGATCAAGGAAGGCCAAGATAAATTATATTAGCTGAGATTTTTGTGAGAAGAAGAACACTTTCTCAAGAGAGACAGATTGCTTTGTAATAGATCCAAGTGCTCAAGAACAATCAATAAAATAGCCACATCAAGGAGGAAGATTTTCCCTATTGGGTTTCCTGAAAAAAAAATAAGTTTGTCTTTTGTGTGATTGTGTCTTTGTTGAGAAATTCTGAGTTTAACCCTGGCCAGATGCTGCATATAGTGTTTTAGTTGCCTTTCCTAATCACACACATTCCAATATACCAGGACAAAGTAAATAAATCAACTTACTTCACCAAGCATCGTCCAAGATATACCATAAGCATCCATGAAAAGAGACCACACAATTTCCAATTGCACCCAAGAAAGAAAAGTCACTTAGCTCTTCCATCCATAGCCAAATTGTAAGAGAGAAAAATCACAGAAATTTTAGACCTTCTAAGAGATTTCTCCCCCAAATCCAACCATGATAAAATGAAAGGAAAGCACCTATATTTATAGAGGAGGTGCTCAATTTTCCTCGTAGTGAAATATTATCTTACTAAGCTAAAACCCCAATTCTAGCTTAAGGAGGTGCAAAGGCCCTCTTCTATAATTAATTAACGAAAATTACATGAATTTAGGGGAATTCATGCCACATGAACAATGATGAAGGGGAATGAGCCCTCACAAAGTGCCCATCTCCATAAATGAAGGGGATGAAGGGCTTGTTGGCATGGCATCCAACCTCCCAAGGCCCATCAACAACATAGCTTATCTAAGAAGTCTTTAAATCTGCCCACCAAAAGCCTCTAAAGTGGGCAGACAACCCCAAAAATTCTCCTCCAAGGTGGGTACAAGGGCTCCCAATGCCATTGACTAAGTGGGAGAGGGGTACCTTCAAGTTTCTCCACGGCTGTAACAAATCCTCCACTAAACAAGGGAGTTCCACCTCCAAATGTCTTTCAAAGTGGGCAATAAACCCTTTTTCTCTGATATAGGCTCATGTACCTCCAATAAATGACCCTTAAAAGGGTGTATAGACCTTCAAAATATTTATTATAAGGGTCACAAAATTGTTATGAAGTGGGCACATGGCTCACAAAGCAAGGCAAAGGAATGACCAAAGGGAAAACTACGCCTCCAAGATTCCTCCAAGTGTAGAGTGCTTCAAAGTGAAATCATCTGGCTCCTTTAAAGGTGGGAAAACTCATCCGCTGGGTCCTCATAAGCTGGGTTGAGCACCCCATTTCTTCCATGTGTCTGTTGTGCAAATAAATGGGCTCTTCAATAGGAAATTCCCCATAGGATGAGAAAATTACTCCTAGCAATGGTCACAAGACTTTACACGCACACGTAAGCCCATCATAAATTTCATTTCACATGTGTACAAATCACCTTAAATAAACGTTGGTTCCAACAACAAAATTTGATTTTGGCCCAAATTTAGGTTGTCCTCCCCCCCCCTCCTTTAATTTTCTTTTTTAATTCCAGTGCACAAACCTATATATATTATACACAAGAGAGATACCTTACACCAATTAATTCTCTTGGGCAACTTCTGCTTTGAAATTAGGCGTTGTTCTCTGTATTCTTTTCCTCCCTGCAAGTTCCAAGTTAGTTCAGGACTTGGTTTATGATTGCAGGCAGAATTTCTGTGGTGTCCTATTTACATTTGCATGCCATGCTCAAGGTCTCTTTTCAACCTCTACTTCTGTAGCTGACAGCGTTCCAAAAGATGCACCTATAGCCATCATGTTAGTTGTCTTCCCAAATTATTTGAACTCTAGTGATCATGTGTTTGGGAGTTTTAGTTGCTTGATGCCGAGTGTCATTGAAATAGGATGGGATTGTAATGATTGCATTCGAGATAGACCTCCCTGTATAGGCTTACAAATTTACACTCCTCTTGTCTTTGTCAAGATGAATCCTTAATTAGAGAGGCCCATCATCTACTGACCAAACTACTGACCACATATTTCACTCTTTGTGCCATTATTAGAGAGGCCCATTATTTCTCTTTGAAAATATTTTGTTGATTTGTTGACTTTTGTAAGGCATTTGACTCTGTCATGAGAGGCATTGTTTTAGAGGTGATACGGCATTGGCTTCTATCATGAGACTATATTAGTTAGTGCTTGGTCATTTTTGCATTGTCGACATCTTCTTAGACTACTTCAGGAGTACTATAGAGGTCAATTGGAATTCCCTCTCTCACTAAATATCTTTGGGTTCTATATCGATGAGATGGACTCCTTTCTTAGGAGCACATATAGGATGGTGCTGATTGTCTTCTACCCGATGTCTTGATCTCCTTGCTTTTAGTTTTCAACAACATGATCCTCTTGGCACCTCACCTAAGGGGTTGTAGAGACAAATTGAGGCCTTCCAACTCTTGTGATCTTTGATAGTTGAAATTTGAACTTAGTAAGACTAAGATTACGATCTTCACATGTCTCAGCATGCTCTCCTTGACTACCATTTTTACATTGGAGGGGATGGGATTCATATTACTACAACCTACACATACTTGGGGGTCAGATCTTAGGGGTCTAGTTTAGCTTGAGGCATGCTTTCTAGCTCCAACTTAATAAGGAATATGGTTTTCTTGGCTAAAGAGATAGTGCTCTAGGACATCTCTTTCAAGATGCACTTCTTTGGACATGATCATTAGAGCCATGACCCATTATGGCTTCAAGGTCTGGGGACCTGGCTTGCTTTGGGTTGATTGGGATAGGATAGAGAGATTCTAAACCCTTATATTATGATGCTTCATCTGTTTCTAACATGCAATTCCTCAATCTATCATCTAGGTAGAGTTCAGGGTATTGCTTCAATAGACCCCTCCTTGGTGTAATTGTTGTGGGTTCTTCTTAATTGCTTCAGTTAGTGGACGTTTCTATCAATCAACTTGCCCTTTTTAGGTAATATTTGGACACTCTAGGTCAGCTCCTACCATCTAAATGTGACTTAACCTCAGAGATTAGAGAGGATATCTACAAACTACATAAAAATAACTTGGATTTCCCTCCTTGAGGGCATTTGCTTTAATAAGTCATTTTATTATTTTGAGTGCTTTATGTAGCTAAGTGAATCTTATTGTTAGGCCTATCTATACTATTAGACATTGGATGCACAACCTTAGTATTCCCCTTGGTTCATTCAGAGTGGGCTCCCACTAGCTTTGGTTTGAGATAGCTCACTGCATCACACACCTCAAAGGGAATTTTCAGCTATGTGACTCACAAGAGATCAAGTTGGGGAAGAACATTGTCTTCAAATGTTCCATCTATTAGGAGATAGCACTGTTACATATTTATTGGATATATTATTGACTGATAACACTTGCTGTGTGGTTGTTTTGTCATGACTCACATATTTTTCATCACTTTTAAAGTTTTGTTTGTTGCCTAGAGTCTATAGCCCAGGGACTAGGAACTAGGCCTTGCCTAGCTTTCCATTTTAAATCTTAAAAGACAAAAACAATATCATTTTTCAAATCTGTTTTTTTAGCATTTGAAGGACATATCTGTAGGCTTATCATGGATTCCTCCCTTATGTTGGAGGAGAGCTAGCCTTATGTGAGAAGGATGATCACCAAGGTGACAATGGGTGATGTCCTCAAGTATCTTTGGGGTTTGTAGTTGATAATTGAATCTATATTTTGAAGCACAGATTTTAGAGGTAGCAATGAAGTGCGTTTCCCCTTGGATTGATGGAATGAGTTTGTCCCAACAACTTTGCAAATGCTAAATTTCTATTTTGTCTTATATCATTTTTAAATGCCTTTCTCTTTCACGACAATACCAGTCAGCAACCTTGAGGGCTATGGTTGACAATATTCTGAATCCTTGCAAACCAACATCCCTGTGGAAGTGTTAATGGTTTAGTTTTTGGATCTCTTTCTGAAGATATTATCAACCACCACATGTTAGTTGTTTTGAATAAATAACATGAGAATCTACATAAATAAGATAGAAATAAATAACTCTTTTATAATGTAAATGATACTATGTAAAGACCAACTTAATTTTGCATCAAAGTTACTCGTTTGACGACATGCATTATTTATGGTCATTGGAGCAGGTTTCATCTTCTTCTAGAGTTTGATGAGGAGGAAAGAAGTTGTTGAAGATGCCTAGTCGGTCATAATAGGCAGTAGTGGAAAACTCATCCCAATGACATTATGGCTGAGACTTGTCTGAATGATGATCATGGAAGTTACTCTTGAATCATAAATCTGTTGAAGGTTCTAGCTCAATTACAGAGTAAATTTCTTCTCTTCTCCTTTTTGCTTCATTGAAGAAAAACAAAAATAGTGGTTTTGAGTCCTTTATGTATTCTTATTCTAAGAGTTGAATTCTTCTTTTGAATGTGTTGTGTTGGTCGGAAATTGATTTTGATTGGCAATGAATGATGCATTTATAGCTTCTTTCTAAATTGCACTTTCAACCATTTCTTTGTACTTTTGAGGGCATTCATCCAAAGAGTGGTGTTCTATCATCTATGTGAGTGAGGAGGATAGAATCATGATACAATAAGACATTCATTTGGTTAAAGTTACTACGTTTAGGAAGTATTGGCCATAGTTAAGAGGTTTTGATTGGTCAAATGTTGTGAGTTAATGAGATTTTCTTGACAGGTTACACCAAAAACTTGTTTCTAAAACATTTGAGGCACCCTGAGGGGTATAGAGATTCAGAAAAATTCTTTCTATTCTTATTTACTCAAGTAGAGGACCTGTAATTATTTTGGCAGTTCATCTTAGCATAGATGATAAGAAACATAATATGATATTTACTAATATTTTTGTAAAGAATATATGGGTGGAAAGAATTTGGCATATTTTAGAAGCCTTTCTCTAAATCACTTCACTTGATTGGCTAGTCTGAAGGGGTTTCTAGCATCCAACTTTTTTTCCTATCTCACCATATTGGGTGAAATCGACTAAGCCATAAATACCCTCTCCAATGGGAACATTCTTTGTTTCAATTTCAAATGAGAATGTATCACTAATTTGAGACATATAATTGACTTATAAAACTCTAGATTCAGTGCCAACATTTTCCACTTTATCATCTCCTCATTGGAAACAAAAGACAATTTTACAAACTGTTCAAGATCAGTATTTTCAGTAGAATACCTATCAACATGAAGACTATTATGGTGAATGCAACTATGAAGTGGTAAATACATACAATATGATAAATACTTATATACATCCTTAGATCCTTCAGCATAAAATAAGTGCCCTGATCAAGCATACCTCCATGGACCACCACCCATATTTCCCTCCAAGTCCCAATTGGTTATCAAACTAATTGTAATTTTACCCAACAGCTCAAGCATAAACAACGGAAGAACCTAGAGCTACAACTGGGGATGATTGTTCCACAGATATGCACTGCCTCTAACATAAATGAGATGCATTCCATTGTTTGGTAAGATTACCATCAATGCCAAAATCAAAGGCAAAACCAAATGCCAGAGATACAAAACCACCCATTTCAATTTTCAATTGATCTAGATACAATCCAAAAGGAAGCAGAAATAAATCTTCTTCTTGTGCCTTCTTCCCCTAGTGTTTCTCCTGATTCATTGAATCAATTGCTTTCTCCTTCTCTCTTACACCATTTCTTTAGAAATTCAATTGTCCCTGCCTTATCAAGGCTCTGTGCTTTCAATTTTTTTTAAGCAGAAACATATATAGTAAGTGGAATGGTAGTTAAGTGTTGGAGCTCACTAGCACCATGCCTGGGCAATGTGATTTTTTGTCCACAACTATAGACAATGTTTCATATCCTTATTGGGAAGTACAACAAAATCAATGTGTGGCTTATTTGAATACAACAGTTGCAAATTATTGATTTTTAGACGTTCAAAATATCTTGATAAGTGAGGGAGCAAATGAGATTCTTCCTTTGATTTGTTCTGCTCAACTATCAAATCTCACTGAAGGCTCTAGTCCTATTAAGACTCAAGAGCATAAAATAGGTTGAACAACAAATTAATGGGAGTAAACTTTTGACTGGTTGCAAAACAGTGGATTTAGTGAAAGAACATTGCAACACTAATTATCAACCTGCCATCTCAAAAGTTGCAAGAATACTTTCTTTTAAGGTGCCTAGGTTAATTATTCCAGATGATGTGTGAGTGTCACCTGTTAAACAACCTATAGTGAATCATTTTGAGAGTGTTTTATTTCAATGGATGGCAAGCCATATTACCTCTAAAAAATCTAAATTATTTCTCAGAGTTCTTTTCAATTGCAATGTGAATAAAGTATGTGATATATTTTCCATAAACCCTTTAATGGTGGCAAGAAATTGTATTTTTTCAATATTGGCTATTTTTTCAACACTCTGACCCAATGCATAATAATCTTCTGCTGCAAGTATGCTGCTTATTCACTGTGGAAAATGTCACTGGTCTAGGGTCTCTAACCACAAGGTCTGCCCCTCCTCTTTGACTTCCACAGGCTCCTTATCAAACTGATCCAAAACTAGTCCTATCTAGGATCCAACACCTACAAACACTTCATCAAAGACACATACCTTGTTGACTGTTTTGCTGTAGCTCCACTGCTACAATCTAGGCCTGGTTGGGGCATATAAACCAATCCTCTAATTTCTGCCCAGAATTGCCTTAAGGAGGTACAAACACCCTTCTATGAAAGGATATGACCCTCGTTGATGATCCTGGGCTGTTATAGCCTCCACCAGCTCTTCGACCTCCCTTCAAACAGCTGTGGCACCCTACAGAAAGGCTGTGTAGGGATGCGACATCCCTTCTAAGAGTCTGCCCACCTTCCTTTCACCTCAAAACAACCCTCCCTTACTTTGGCCTTCAAAAACAACACTTCGGTCCTGCACTCAGCTCGGACCCTTCTCTAGCTACTCAGTCACCTTCCTGCAGCCCTAAAACAGACTTGTTCCCACGCTGGTATGACCTCTTCTCACTACGGCCAGATCAGAGATATGTATTTGCCCTTCAACGCTTAGGTTTGTGTTGTGTTGCACAAGGATGGATGCTAAAATGAGGATCACACACCTCTTATTTATAGCCTTTTAAGCCTCCACGAATTTGCTTGAAGAGACCCATCTGTTGGAACCCTTTTACACCAAGCCTACATGACTTGGCAACCAATAATTACCTAGTCAACTTCAAAAATTCATTTCTCTCTAACAACAACTCGGATTCGAACGATTCTCAATGAGTTGGAATCGTATCATCGAGCACTATCATCCCCATCCATCACATGTCGATTTCTCATCATGGTTTTGGCCCAAACACGATGGGTGAAAAACCCCCAAGCTTGGATCTCAAGCCCACAAGCCCATTTGTGGCGCTTTGACCTCCAACCCTCGATCACCAGGGTTTGGAGTACCTCCCAAGCTACATAAAAAATCAACAAGAAATAGATCCAATATCTAAGTTGTCGTAAATATAAAACAAGAAAAGATCTAATATCTGAGAACAAGCCGTAACAACTAGGAAACTAGTTCAAGAAAGAAAACGATAAGAACATGAATAGTTAGGTAAACCTGAGTTGTAAAATCCTCATAATGAAGGTAATGCATTGATTAGCTTTTTGTTGTGGAAATGGCAAAATACATTGAGTAGTTTTATATATATGAACATTAGAAGAGGGGGAAAAGATGAAACATTTAGTTTGCCAGTCATATAGTTGGATGAGTAAATAGCCAACTTTTATTTTAGATATATCTTTTTTACAATCATTGTTTTGCATGGAGCATTACAACATGAATGATGTTTACTATTGAATTTTGTTTTTAAAGGATGCTAAGTCACCTTCCCCAATAATTTGTTAATCTCTTTTGTTGAGCAATAAGATGAATCTAACCTGTGACTTTTGAGAATTTGGATTATCAAACAAGCTACTGTTGTGATGAAATTATATCATATTTTTCAATTTTTCTTTATGTACTTTATGGATTACTAGGATTAAGGCTCACAAAGGAAGGTATGAGACATTCAAGGATGTGCATATGACATTTTGGAGCTTAATTTCTCCCTTTTTCACTATCTACTTTTACCATATGTTTCAAGCATATATATGGCTGATGCTTTTCTTTAAATTTGTGTTGAATGATCAAATTCATTTAGAGAACAGTAGAACAGGAAAATGAAAATCTGATCAGTTGTCAAATCCAGTGAAAAATTAGTATGATTTTAGCATGAATATTTTCATTGCTAGCCATAATTGTGCCATACTTTCTGCATATGAACTGTGTTAGAATGTAGAAATGTCCCAACATTTCAAGTGGACACTATGCCCATCATCAGGGGATCCAATTGAACCTTCTGCACCCATCATTAGGGGATCTAAATGAAGCTTATGTAGTAAGAGGCTTAGTAAATGGCTATAAAAAATAAATGGCATGGAATGTTGGATAAGTTACAAGTAAAAATGAAGTATGCTAGAATTTAGAAAAAGATATCAGATAAATGTAAGGTCTGCGATCAATTTTGTAGTCATTTCTAGTTTCGAAGGGCTCCTAAGGTGGGTCTTAAAACTCAAAATACTGCTCAAATTTGGATTCCTGAAGATCATATTCCCTTTTGGAATTTTGGCAATCTAAACTGTCTTTAGGGGCACCAATGACACCATCATATGTCCTAATTTTAATTTCATTGTATTCTTTATCTATGAAATTTGAGACAAAGGGGTCATTATGCACCCATTTTTCAACTTTTGAACCATTCAACCCCATTGTATCAGGTGCAGGCCTTTCAGCAGTGTTTTCTTAGATAAGGCAGAAAACATCATTATTGATAGGTTGATCTCCGCTTGGCTCAAAAACAATGGCACTCTTTGAGCATAAATCATTCTCCCACATCTACACAGAGAATAATATTGAAGTTAACACCCTAGCCAAGGCATCAGTCGAATCGGCAGCAAGCTAGCTGATAATTGACATGTACAAGGGAGAACAACATTCCAGCTCCACCAGAAAATTACACTAGAAGTCATTCTCCAGTTACCCGTGATGAGCTTTCTCCTTTCAGGTACCTTCTCGTCTTTCCCAATGAAAGAAGTTGAAAGTTCTGAATTTGAAAAACAACTCTCTCACAGGAGTTATTGAACTGAATTTTACAAGCCTGTCTGGCCTAATTTATTTGGATTTAGCTAGCAACAATTTGTCTGGTAGTATTCTGCCTAGCTTGTGGACCTGCAAAAATATCCATTCTGTGAGCCTGGAAAGAAACAAATTAAGCGGTGAAATCCCTCCTGGCATGACATCCCTTCAGGTTCTCTCTTTTTGTCTGTACAGTGTTCCTTTTCTCCGTGCCTCAGCAATATTCAGAGCAGAGATATGTCAAAATTTGCATGTTGATATCTCAGTTGGTTCAAAATACAGTATAAGGATATTCAACATATAGTGATCATAGCTATTGCACAATCTCTCCCTTCTGAAATTCGTTTTTTTTTTCTCATAGAAGAGCATCTTATGCTTGCAAACACTTTATGCTGGCACTCTACTGTAGATAACTATGTTGGCCTACAATATTGGAGAGATGTACTTGAAACAAACTTATATATCAAAGATTCTACTTCCAATACTTCAAATATTTGAATGGATTTATGTGGCATATCACCAATGCAAAGCTTTTGTTAGAGATGAACCTTACTCTGAATTCACAGAAACCCATTCAACAATTTTGGATGCACGTTTTCTTTGAGACATCATGCAAGAATATAAGGTTGATAGGATCAATTTCATTGTACCTGTAGCTTCATGACACTAACGGTGCACATGAGTATTTCCATAAAGATGAGCTGAAGCATTCCCATAGAACTTGAGATTTACAAGTTCACCAAACTTAAAAATTTCTGTATGGGCATCTTCAGAAAATTCACCATAATGAAGGGTAACTCCTTCACTAAATTCTCAAACCCTTCTTTATCCAACTTTTCATAAGTATAAAAAATAGGAGGGGTCTTAAACATTACCATTTTATGACTGCTTCGTCCAACTTGCAGCAACAGATAACTATGTCTGTTAGTATCAGAGGTATGTTTATCACTTCCACCAGCATCTAGGAAAACAAACATACCCTCATGGAGTCGACGATCAATTTTGTAGTCATTTCCAGTTTCCAAGGGCTCCTAAGGTGGGTCTTCAAACTCAAACTACTGCTCAAATTTGGATTCCTAAAGATCATATGCCCTTTCATAATTTTGGCAATCTGAACTGTCTTCATGGGCACCAATGACACCATCATATGTCCTGATTTTAATTTCAATGTCTTCTTTATCTATGGCATTTGAGACAAAGGGGTCATTATGCACCCATTTTTTAACATTTGAGGCATTCAACCCCATTGTATCAGGTGCAGGTATTTTAGCAGTGTTTTATTTGATAAGGAAGACAACATCATTATCGATAGGTTGACTTCCACTTGGCTCAAAAACAATGTCACTCTTTGAGCATACATCATTCTCTCACATCTACACAGAGAATAATACTAAATTTAACACCCTAGCCAACGCATCAGCCGAATTGGAAACAAGCTAGCTGATAACTGACATCTACAAGGGAGAACAACATTCCAGCTCCACCAGAAACCTACTCTAGAAGTCATTCTCCAGGTACCTTCTCGTCTGTCCCAATTCAAGAAGTTTAAAGTTTTGAATTTGAAAAACAACTCTCTCACGAGAGTTATTGAACTGAATTTTACAAGTCTGCCTGAACTAATTTAGCTAGATTTAGCTAGCAACAATTTGTCTGGCAGTATTTCGCCTAGCTTGTGGACCTGCAAAAATATCCAGTCTGTGAGCCTGGCAAGAAACAAATTAAGTGGTGAAATTCCTCCTGGTATGGCATCCCTTCAGGTTCTCTCTTTTTTCTCCATCTCAAACAACAGTTTTATCAATATTACAAGTTCCCTAACAGCTCTAAAACACTGTCATAACCTTACCACATTGGTTCTGTCAAAGAATTTTAATGGGGATATGATTCCAGCTGATACACATGGATTTCCCATGCTCTGGACATTAAATCTTGGAAATTGTGCTCTTTTCGGGCAAGTTCCAGTTTGGCTCCGGAAATGTCCAAATTTACAGGTCTTGGATCTTTCCTGGAGTAATCTCAACGGAGTTATTCCTATTTGTTTAAACACTCTTCAATATCTTTTTTCTTTGGACATGTCAAATAATTCTCTGTCAGGACCAATTCCAAAGCAGATTATGGAGTTACCTAGTTTTAAGTCAATACAAATACCCCTGTATCAGCTCAAACTCCCTTTGAGCCCCCCTTATATGTAAAGCAAAATCAAAATTCTTTTGGGCTGCATTACAATTAGTTATCTAATCTTCCCCCTTCGCTATACTTGGCCAGAAACAATCTCAGTGGCACTCTAAGCCCTGAGATTGGCCAGATGAAAATGCTTCATATTCTAGATTTGAGTCATAATATTTTCTTGGGGATAATCCCAGACACACTGTCTAACTTGACAAATTTGGAGACCTTAGATTTGTCAAACAATAATTTTGTTGGAATCATATCACCATCCCTGAAGGATCTCAAATTCCTAGTAAGGTTCAATGTCTCTAATAATCACTTTCATTGGTTAATACCTTCTGGACATCAACTTGATACCTTTAACAAGTCTAGTTTTGAAGGAAACCTTGGTCTCTGTGGCCAGCCTCTTACTACCACCTGTGTCAATACCGGGGGTACCTATTGCTGCACACAGAATCAATAGGCTGGACAGAAATACCATTCTTGGCATAACCATGAGTGTTGGTGTTGGGATTTCTTTTCTTCTGGTTGCGGTTCTTTGGAATCAATCAAGAAGTCAAGTAACAGAGCAGGGAGTTTCAGACGAGATGGATTTTGACATGCCTCACAGGCTTTATGATGCCTTGGGATATAAATTGGTGCTGTTATTCCAGAATCATTGTCGTAAGGATCTTGCTATTGCTGATCTCTTGAAAGCTACTGGTAATTTTTAGCAGGAAAACATCATTGCCTGTGGAGGCTTTGGATTGGTAAATAGATCCACTCTGGAATATGGCACACAAAATGCAATTAAAATATTGACAGGAGAATGTGGTCAGATGGAGCATGAATTTAAGGCTGAAGTAGAAGTTTTATCAAGAGCCCAACATAAGAATCTAGTGTCATTGCAAGGATACTTCAAGTATGGGAATGATAGACTGTTGATTTATTCCTATATGGAGAATGCGAGTTTGGTATATTCTATGAGCCTATGACGCTTTAAATACCATCATAATTTCTATATATTTGTGTCAATTACACGTGTAATAGCTCTATTCTCCAAGTCACCTCATGATGTCATCAACGATGCATCATGATAATAATATCTCCAAGTTCAGTTTCAAAGTGTCTTCACAAGATGCTCCAAGATGTCGTCAAGGTGCTCCAAATAGATCTTCAACAAGATATCTTCTACTTCTTTTCAAGGTGCTCCAAGTCCGTAGGCCTTAACTCTTCTTCAACATCCTGCTCCTAAAATGTCTCCAATATTGCAAAGAAAAAGCAGTTATAAGCCTTAAAAAATACCTTAAAAGAAATTCACCAAAAAATCCCTTTAGACCTGTTATTATTTCACTTCAAATAATGCCCAGTCTGTTCTAAAGCTGCTAACCATTGTCCTCAACATAAAACAAGTTTTCTTCAAGCCTTCTAAAAAATGTTTTCCAAGATCATCTTCAAAAGGAATCTAAATTATGTGCAAGAGGCTTGGACTAAGTACACACGGTCTTAATTTAGAGCTCTTAGCCTAGAATGTGTCGCAACAGAGAATTGATCAAGCACCAGATTCACATGTATAGGTCAAGAATAGGTTCAAGTCTAAATGCTGAGATATACCTTCTCACCAAGCTCAAAATTTTTCCCACAAGTCCGAATAGCCTTTTTTCCACACACAGGTCTGAACTCTTGAGCAAATCTGAGATACAAGTTGTAGATCTGAGGAATATATATGATGAGCCGTCCTCACAGGACCAAGATGCCAATTAGCTTGTTTGTTGGAGGTTCAAGTCTCCATAGAATATCCTCAAGACCGAAGTTGTTTGAGGACTGAAATTCACAACAGTGTTTTAGCTTTGTCCACAGCTCTGGTTTCCACTGATCCAAGGGTTTTGTAGCTTCCTCTTATAGGTCCGAAGGTATGGAAATTTTTGTTACAGGTCCAAAATACAGAGAGTATCTTTCTGTCTTATCCACCGAAATCTTTAGAGACATGCGAAGTCTGGACTGTCCAACAAAGAAATCTGAGCCAAGAGTCTATACACAGTCTGAAATTGCTATAGTCACTATGCATGAATCACTATAATCTTCCACAGTTCGATCAAGAAGTTCACCACAAAAAATACTAGTGCTGTAGCTTGGTTTGCAATCCGAAATTCTGTCTTCTAGCACAATTCTTATCACAAGTCCGAAGGAATAGATAACCATCACAGATTTTTGAACCAAACAAATTTTATTCCTCGACTTCCAAGTCACTCCTGCGGTTATACTCTACTTCTTTCACCTCATCCTCAGGTCCGACTAGATGCATTTGAGATTTGTATCCTTCCTGGATCTACTGTCGTTGTGATATCCCTTAAATTTACAAGTTTGCTCCAGTGGTCCAAAAGACTTCCGATTTTGTCCCCTTGTTCCTGAACTTTGACAAAACATAGTAAATAAATTCACATTTATAGAAATTTCAACAACTAGACAAATGAATATATGAAATGAGACCATCCATCGAGTATAGGTTCCTCTGTGCATGAATTGTTATGATGTATAAGCATGTTAAGTAATAGCATCACGGTTACTTGTATCTATCAATTAATACGCGCTTCTTGTTTCCTAGAAAACATTTGATCAGTAATAATATTACTGTATCTGTACTTGCTTGATATTCATATTACAAGTACTAATATAAATAACTAAAAAAACTGCAATGGCCCAATCTTAAAAATTGAAGTGCCAAAATTTGTTGCTGAATTAAAACAAAATTTTTGAAATCCATTAAAAATCCCACATTGTATGAGACCTTGCCTTCAAATTTAATTATCTGGAATATACAACAGGGGTGCACTGCATTAAGAACTTGAGCAACATGCAATGGCCCAATAAACTTGATAAATGTCCCAACTTTTAGTGCTTTGGGATGCCAAAGTACTGCATTTTAACTATTAATTTCCATGAGGCTTCATAACTTATCCCGCTTAAATATATTCTGGGTGTAACCATTTTGCTTCCTGATCTTGCCCAAGGTCATGTCAAAGTTCTTTCTCACAAAACATCTTTGACCTCAATCTACTCTATTCCTTGTTCTTAACTTCATGTTCAACATCAATTGTGGAGATATTGTCTCGATCTTTACCTTTCGACGCAAACTTAGCCTCTTCCTCTAATTTTTTTCACCTGAGCAACATGTTTCTTCCCACAAAGATGCAAGTCAAAAACAATTTGACTGTTACAAACAGCATTACACAGAGTACATACCTTAACTTCCGCTATTGCAATGCCAACTTCCAATAACCTTTGTCGTTTGGTAGCTATGTCATATGTTTCTTTTGCTTTAAATTTTCTTTTCCCAGTGTTAGAATTAGAAAATTCCCCTTATGATTTTTTTATTTTGTCTGGATGTGTGAGCTTCCTACTGAATTTTATTGTCAAAAACTAAGGAGCGGAGGTTTATATTTATACTATTTTACCATGTTTTAAAGGAAACGTACTTCTAGAAGAGGAGGCTGACATGTGTGCCAAAGTGCAGGTCGGCTCACTGTTAGGTGTAATTTTCTTTGTCTTAAAAATTCAATGTCTCACAAACTACTAGGAGTTTCGGGACAAATAAAGGCTCATTGGAAAGGAAAAAATACACTCTATAAGATAGTATAGGAGCAAATTTGGAAGGATGCCTCTAAGGTGGTAAAAACAATTTTTTTTTGTGACTGTCTTTAATGTTTGTGTGTGCCTTTGTTGAGAATTAGGTAGGGCTAGGTTTAATTCAAATTCTATTCTTGATAATTACTTGTTAGCTTACTTCTTTTACTTATGTCTTCTCTTTTTAGCTTATTATGTCTTTCATCAAGTCAATTACCAAAACACAAGAGACACAAATTTAGGCTCTTCGAGCTAGGGCCAAAACCTCTCCCTCTTGGAGAGGAAAACCCACAAGAAATTCTTATTATAGAATTTTAGATGACAAGTACCATGACCATGACATAAACCCTTGACCCTTGTATGCCTCCAAGACCTTGTCACTGCTTCTTCATTGAATCTTTAAGCTAGTCCTTCTTTTCTACACTATCCTGCACTGTCTTGCTCTTTTCTACACCAGGACTAGAGAGCTCGGTCTAACTGTATTTCCCTTCTCCGACTGTATGTGATCCTTACTAAGATATCAACACCTTGTTATAGAATATCATGTGCACACCTTGCACCTTCACTTTAACTTGCTCATTGGTCTTCAACATACACACATGTCTTATTTCCTTTCGATGAACAGTCCACCATTTTCATACTCTAATGATACCCTTACTTGTGTTGCATTACTTCGTTGAGCACACTTATTATACTTAGCACTTCACACAATCCTGTAACTACTAAACACAGTCCTGTAACTTCTTCTTCTTCAAGAAATATATCCAGGTCTTGCGGGAGAAGTCATCTATAAAAGTCATGTAATAGGAACATCCTCCCAAGGATGTCACGGGCAGCATATGAGATAAATCAGAATGTATCAACTGCAAGATATCAGTGGTCTTTATGACACTTGAGGGGAATGGTCCCCTTGTATGCTTCCCTTCGGCACAATTCTGACATATACCTTCATGATCATCTTTAAATTCGGGCATCCCCATCACCACCTTCCTTGCTTCAGGAAGGGCTTTGTAATGAAGGTGTGCAAACCTCTGATGCCATAACATTGTTTGAAGAGTTGTATCACATCACATAGCCCCCAATGGACTTCCTCCAACAAAGTAGAGTGTATCAACTCTAAAACCAATAGGAAGAGCTTCTTTGAAGTTCCTCTTCCAGATGCGTACCTTTCCATCAACGAATGCCACCTTGAACCCTTTGCCTTCCATTGCCGAAATAGACATAAGGTTCTTCTTCAAATCAGGTACGTACAAGACATCTTGTAAACAGACGACCTGACCTTGAGATAGATGAAGGGTCACAGTCCCTATCCCTTTCATGAGATATGTGGCATTATCTCCAAGGATAATTTCTTAATTAGTATCCTTCTCAATCAAATCAGAGAGGGCTTCTTTATAACTAGTGAGGTGCCTTGAAGCACCACTATCAATCAACCAGACATCCAGGGTGTTGGGAGGAGATGTAACAGAGAGGGCAAATACAATAATATATTCATTTTTCTTATTATCAAAAACATTAGACTCACCGTACCTGGAATTTCTTGACCTATTGAAAGGTTGCCCATTTCCACTACGATTAAAGGGAGCCTTCCTTTTTCCTTTGAACCTGTTGTTCCTTTGATTTCCATTCCCCCTGAATTTGTCGTTGTCATCATCTCTGAGAGAATCCCTTCTATTGGGGCACTCTCTTGCATAGTGACCAGAATTGTTACAAGTGTAACATCTTCCCTTCCTTCATTTGGGCCCCACTCTACCATGGTTTTGATTTCTCGGGCCACTATGGTTCTTCTTCTTTGCATGAGCGGCGAAGGTAGTAGGGTCACCTCTATTTCCATTAGAGGGATGATCTCTCTCCATCATTCTTGTCTCCTCTTGAGTGCATCTAGTCAAAAATTCATCAAAATTAGGAATCATCTTATTATTAAGAATCGTAGTATGAAATACATACCAGTCTCGAGGAAGTCCTCCAAGAGAAATGAGGACGAGCTCTCGATCAATTACTTCTCCTATGGCAAGGAGATCATTCCTGATTTCTGTGAGCCTCATAAAATATGATGGATGCTCATGAATCTTCCCCTGCACATAGTCCATGAAATCTTGATCTTCTAATACCAAATCCAAGGACATCTTCCATGCATGATAAGCAAACTTGTTAGTCAACTTATCATCAGACCATTGGTCCTTGACAAGACTTCTTCTTTGGTGATTTCTTTTCACACTATCTTGGACTTTGTCTTCACCTCAGCTCTGATACCATGTTAATTTTATATAAACATGGTATGTTCTATATGCTTAATGCAATTTTACTTTAATATTTCTTATAGGCCCAATTCAACACATAAACATTAAAGTAAAATGCCGATAGAACATAATAATAGATCAACAGAAGACGAGCCAAATAATGTAGATTAGATTTTACAATTCTTCTTGTCCAGCAATGATAGAGAGTGATGTGCGTTACGACAGTCAACAGTATGCATCATCCAGCAAAGTCTTCTCAACATCAGATCAGCCAACCTTCCAAGCGTCACACACACCCCTCAAAGACAGCTCCAAAAGTCAACGCAAGTCAACAAAAGAATCCCTCATCCAGATTTTCGACATCATCCATATTTTCGGCATCCATTTCCGGCATCATTTCTGGCATCCATATTTTTGGCATCATCCATATTTATGGCATCCATTTCCGGCATCCATATTTCCGACATCCAGATTTCCGGCATCATCCATATTTCCGGCATCCATATTCACATGTGGGAGAGAGAGAAGTCTCTTCTAGGCTATACGAACCAATTATATCATGAGGAATGTGTGTGATGAGATGATGATGAAATGGACATCATATCTCTCCAATTTATATCAGTCAGTGAGGGTGTGCGACACATCTATTCGGCTTCTGACCCTACATTACAAATCTAGCCGACGTAGCACATGTGTGGAAAATAAAATCAAAATATATGTTCTCATCCAAACAAGATGATCTTTAGATCAATCTTGCACCTCTACGAAAGAGGAATCCAACAAAAATATAATCATCATCATATGAGCAGTGCAACCTGGAGTTTGGACCTAGTTGACCAAAATTAACAGTGTTGCTACTCTAACAACAGAACATGATGGTTAAATAAGAAAGGCCACTCTAAACAAATTGGCAAATGCTTACAATATTCTCGGTACTTTGTTTTGGACACAAGATTTTTTTTTAATGGTCTAACAATATTTACTTAGAATATATCTCAACATATATTTATTACTTATATTCTACATAAGCCACATATTATTGAAAAAGTAATCTGCATGGTTGAAATTGTCAGCATAAGTTTCAAGTTACGAGTCAATATATTACTTTCAATTTATAATTGGGCACTGCCTATTTGGTGTATGTTTGTTGCTTTTGTACTTATTCTCATTTTATATTTCGTGGCTTTGAGAAACAGTGAAGGTGTTATACTTGATTTCATATCGTGGAAAGTCATAGTAATTCAGTCCGGAAAGGAAATATTTGCAAATCTCAAACTTAGACATTAGAATATGCTTATCACCTTTTTAAATAAATCAACATTAAGATCAACATGACATAGTCTTATTCTATCATCTTTTCGTAATGGAGAAATGGCCCTCTGTATTTGATGTGTTCTTTACCTCCAACTACTTTTCATCAACACGTTCTTTACCTCCAATTGCTTTTCATCCACCATATAAATGTTTTAATCTTATAATTATTTGTCAAATTCACTGAAGACTTGCACCTTGCTTCATATTTTAGAAACTCTACTTGCACATCTTGCTCCTTGTGTAAATATTTCAAAAACTCTATTTGTTACTTGACTCTGTTGTGGGCAGGTTACAAGAAATGTGAATGGAAAAAGGATGGGGAGACAATGCAAATCATGTCTTGGATATGATTCGTATGATGTTGGAGATCCTTTAAGTACCTAAGCCATTGACTTTGGAAATGTTTCTAGGAGGGGTTTCCATGCTTTTTTATGTTGTGATTCTTTCACCTCATGGTTATTTTGGGCAAGAAAATGTTTTTATGAATGCCAGAAAAGACATCGGTGGAAAGGCATTTTTTTATAATTGCAATGTCCATTCCATGATATTCTCTCTTTTTTGTTTGATTTTATTTTGAACATTTCTTTTGATTTTGTTTTGTCTTTTAACTATGAAATTGAAAATACTTGATATCATTTCCATTTAAACAACCAAAGCTTAAAGATGAAATTAGTATTACATGATATTGATTGAAACCTTTTTAATTGTTTTGTGTTAAAATATTTTCATGACTATTAGAAAAAATTACTTTCATGTTGTTATTTCAACACATGTTTTTTATATACTTGGCCAAGTGTATGCGTTAGAGAATGAAATGTTGTTGTGAATAAAAAGACAATGATTAGACATCACATCTCATATTATTTGTTTTCACAAGTTATGTACAACTCGAGTTTTTTAGCATGTAACTTAGTTCACATGATTGTGCCTAAGCTTTCCTTGAATGTTGAATACTAAGTTAGTAAGGTGTTTTTTTTATGGTGACGTTTTATTTTCTTTGTTTATATAGGTCATCTGGCTACATAGTGGCCACTATCGCCCAACTAAAGAAAACTTGTTCGAGTTTCTTGCTTTTATGGGGAAAATTGACTTTGACATTGTTGATGTTGAGGTATATGTCGTATAAATAGTTTATAGTCTACTTCAGTTTATATTATATTGTTCATCATATTTCATGTCTTACAGTCTGCATTGTATCTTCTTTTGTTTCCAGAAAAAGAACTCATTATTGATGGTAAGAAGTATGAATTGAAGAAAGAGGAGAACGATAACACTGGAGCGACAAATGCAAAAAGAGTGAGAGAAGAGATGGTTCTAGTGATACACTTCGAGCCAATATCTTGCATAAGACACATACATAAAGACTGATGGTCAAGTCTTCAAAGTTGGTGAATTCACCTGCAATATGGGGAGACAATGCATAACACGTCTTGAATATGATTCATTTGTTGTTAGAGATCCTTTAGGCACATGCACCATCAACTTTGGAAATGTTTCTAGTAGGAATTCATATGGCTTTTAATGTTTTAATTATTTCACCTCAGGGTTATTTTGGGCAAGCAAATGTTTTACGAATGCTAGACACGACATCGGTGGACAGGTAAACAATTTTTTTATAATTGCAATTTTCATTCCATGATATCCTCTCTTTATTGTTTGATTTTATTTTGGACGTTTCTTTTGATTTTGTTTTGTTGTTTAACTGTGAAATTGAAAATACTTGGTATCATGTCCATTTAAACAACAACCAAAGCTTGAAGATGAAATTAGTATTACACGATATTTATTGGAATCCTTATAGCTATTTTGTGGTAAAATATTTTTATGAATATAAAAAAAGCTTACTTTCATGTTGTTATTTGAGCACATGTTGTTTATATACTTGACCAAGTTCATGTGTTAGGAAATGAAATGTTTTTGCGAATAAAATGACAAGGATTAAACATCACACCTCGTATTATTTGTTTTCACAAGTTGTCTACAACTTGAGTTTTTTAGCATATAACTTACTTGACATTATTGTTCCTAAGCTTTCCCTGAAGGTTGAATTCTAAGTTACTAAGGTGTTCTTTTCTATATATTGTGAAATTTTATTTGCTTTGTTTATATAGGTCATCTAGCCACATTATAGCAGCCACTATTGCTCAACTGAAGAAAATTTGTTCGAGTTTCTTATTTGTATGGGGAAAAATGGCTTTGACATTGCTAATGTTGAGGTATATGTCGTATAAACTATTTATAGTCAAATTTAATTCATATTCTAGTGTTCATTGTCGTTCATGTCTTACACTCTGCATTGTATTTTCTTTTGTTTTCAGAAAATGAACTCAGTATTGATGGTAAGAAGTAGAAATTGAAGAAAGAGGAGAGCAATAACATTGGAGTGACAAATGTAAAAAAAGAGAGAGAAGAGAACTGGTCTGGCGATACCCTTAGAGCCAATATACCACATAAGACACACACAGATATTGATGGTCAGGTCTTTAGAGTTGGTGAATTCATGTGCAATGCCTTGGCAACGCAATGATAATGTTTTGAAGTGATGAAACATCATTTCATGTGTAAATTGTAGTCCAACCAATATTAAGTTGGAAACTCATTGTAAGACTTTAACATTTCATATAATATAATTTATGTTGTTGAAATTATTTATAATTGCATTTGATATTGTTTAGTATTGTAATTAACATATGCAACTTTACGTTTTCATATTAGATGAACATGTACATTGTATGATATTTTTTAAATCATACAAATTAATTTATGTTGATTAATAATGAACACATAAAATCAATTTAAAACTACTAAATTAGTAGTTTATATTGATTAATGATGAACACAAATAAAATAAATATACGACTAAATTAGTCATTTATAATGATTATTAATGAAAGTAAATGAAATGAATTTAAACTACTAAATTAGTTGTTTATATAATGAATATGAAACTACTAAAAAATGATAAATGACCACTGCAGATGATAAATTTGTGATTACAAATAATGACTAAATTTCACATATATACGACTATTAGTAGCTAATTTACAGTATCTTATAACACGACCAACATTTTGGTCATATTTCTTTGGTCATTAATTGGTTTTCTCAAGTGATTATATAGTAATATATTTTGTTGTATATTTGGTCATTAATTGTCACAATTAATGACCAAATGAATGATTAAAACAATGACCAAATCAATGACTAAATTAATGACTAAATCAATGACTAAATTAGTGACTAAATTAATGACCAAATATACTACTAGACAACAAAATTGAGATAACCAATTAATGACTAAGCTAAAAACGACTAAAAGTTGGTCGCGTTATAAGATACTGTAAATTAGCTACTATTGGTCACCGACCGAAAAATAGTCGTTTATATGCAAATTTTAGTCATTTTTTTAGTAACTAATTAGCTATTTTGTACTAGTGTGCATAGTCTGTCCTCCATGACCACCCAAACCCGCACCCCACCTATTTGATATCAATTGATTAAGGATGGATCCTTAAGCCAAGTGGAGTTGAATTTAAAAGGGATACCCTTCCAAATTTCATCCAGTCTCCATTTGAAAATGATGGGGAAGTGGTCAGAGATAGGGTCTTGTACAACATAAGATTGATAATTACCCATAGATTCCAACAGTCCCCGGTGGACAAGCAAACGGTCCAGAATTTTCCCCACATATGCATGACCACTATGGCCATTCTGCTACGTGGGCACCAAAGGGCTCGATAGGACATCATGCAAATGACGATCATCTCATAGTTGTAATAGATAGTTCGACAGGGGATCCCCGTGGGATGTGATACCCCAGTGCTCATGAGAAAAAAGAATAACATTGAAATCACCAACAATGATAAGAGAACAAATATCCATGATATTAGAGTCACATATCCTATCCCAAAAGTGTCGACGGTCCGAGTATGCGACATAGATGTTCCAGATGTGGAAACATTCCTTCAAGCCATGAAAGTAACCTGATAAAAGGATGCCAACCAAAAAAATGAAAGCCCAAAAGTTAGCAATATGGGGATCCCACTGAGTAATGAGACCCCCAAATAGGCCAAAAGAATCTGTGGCAGACATGGACCAAGATGGGAAAATGGCACGGAAGTATTCAGTGGCCTTATGGGCAGGGGCTTTGGGCTCCTGAACAAGAATAATGGAAGGGTGTTGAGAGAAAAATAGATGACAGAGGGAGTGTATTTTGGTGGTGTCCCCCAGACCACATATATTATAGGAGAGAATGGTCATCATGAGCTAGTAGACGGGGGAAAATCAACCCTAAGGGCCCTAGAGGGAGAAGAATCAAGCACGGGAATGTCACGTAGACTGTCAAAATAAAAAATAAGATGTTTTCCATGACTACGGTAACAAAAATGTTGGCTGCCCCTACCATTCTTTCTGTGAGTAGTAATATTCTTACCAGAACGACGACTAATAGTGGGGGAGGATGTACTTGGGCCATCTTCATGAACAATGAGGGAAGCGAAATCAATATGCGAATTGTGCTTAAGGAATTCTAAGTCATTGTCCACATAGTTGTGTGGTGAAGATAAGAGAGTAGGTTCAGATGGAGGGCATACAAAATCATGCGGTTTAGAGGAAGTAGGGCCATGTAGATCAACAGAGGGAGGTGGATCAGTCAGACATGTAGGGGGCAAGATCCCGGTATGAGTGGAAGATGGGGGGAGGTCGACAAAGACGAAAGATGAGGGTGGTGCATCCATGGAATATGGGGGGGGGGGTAGGGGAATGGTATTCAAGCTGTGGTCCTCATGGGAGGAGGGAGGATCATCAAGGTGAGATGGAGGCACTTCAAAACCAGTGTCAATAGTGTCATCAAAAGTTTTAAAGGTACCTAGTTCAGAGCCGATGTCTCGTTGAATCGTGTCGTGGTCTCCCGATAATGTGTCAGAAACTCCATTGAAATGTCGTTCACCCCCCAAGTATGCATGTGAGTGTAGATGCCATGCGCACTGTTCCAAGATATGTCCAGTTCGGTGGCATAGCAGGAAATGAAAATGCACATTCCAATAATCGACCCTCTGTTGGAAACATAATGAACCCTACCAGAGGATGATCTGCTCAGAGAGTCCGCCAGTCATATCAACCTCCACTGGCAACCAAGTGAGTCGTTTGTCTCGCACACCTAGTATTTTAGGGTCCATGTAGAGGAAATACCCCAATGCATTACCAATCTCCATGAGAGCCTTCTTTGACTAGAATTTGAGGGGGAGCCCCGACAACTTGACCCATGTACATTTGTTCCACGGGGTATTTGAAATGGGATTGAAGCCCACATACCAATGGTGAAGAAAAAGGAAACTGCAACCTCACACCTAGGGCATGCCAAATATTTTCACAGTGTCGACCTGATGAAGAAAATGAAAATTGTACCAATGATTTGATAGGATGCCAACCTTCGGGGTATATCCCAGAAGAGGCTTCAACTTCGCCAACACCCAAGCCTCCATGTCCATGATATTTCCCCCAGCAAAATACCATTGCCTAATTAAAGCCCTATTTTGAAGACTTTGAACCCGATCCCATAAAATGTCATGGCCAAAACTGAGTAATTTAGGTTCTAGGGTACATTTGACAATCTTCTTACTAGTCCCGTGTCTACGGGTCGCCAACGTCGTAGTCTGAAGAGAGTGCTCTGAGGGTTGATTGTTAGAAAACCCATTCCCGCCATCTCGATCTCATGTCACCATCCCCTCATGCAACATACTAGAAGAAGAACGTGGAATGGACACATCTTCATTTGCATGCAAGAGAGGTGTAGTGGCATGGGAACCCCCGTCCCCAGGCCACGTCCCCATCGAAGGATGCTGACCTCCATGTCTTTCAACATCCAAGGTGGCATTCAGAAATCTTCATGTGCCGATGTGTCCCTGTCCAGAGATGCCAGATAGTCCTCCATAACGCCCGCGTGATGTACGCACGTACTTAGAGAGCCGCCATAGTGAAAAAAGAAAACCCACAGATCTAGGCAAACCGCTGTTAAAATGAGAAGTAAATTTAAAAAAATATAAACATACCTCAATGTCAGAAGAAGGCAACGACTCCAAGAGAGAACAATGCAGGTGCAATAAATAAAAATGCCTTCCCGAACAACCAATTACAACAAAATACCAAACATGAATAAAAAGCCTGAAAAGGCCAAATTTGTCGACGATGATCCCAAAAGATCCCCCGTGTGAAGTACAAAAAGTAGGTGATCAGGGACAAAAGACAACTCCCACGTCCTCCGGAAAAAAGCCCCGGTGAAGAGAAAACGACAAACAAGCCGGAAGCCGACCATCCACCAACGCCACACCACACTAGCCACATTGCAACCCCAGAGCCACCAGCACAAACAGACAAAGATAAATAAACACCAGAACAGTGGGAGGGAAAACTGCGGGTAACCACAACCCATAAACACAGTCGTATAGGGAACTATTCACAGCAATAGCAGCACCAGTAGCCCCAGATGCGAAACCAGTGGTGACAAAATCTAAAACTGAAGTCCCGTAAAGGTTGAGAGATAATGAAGCTATAAAGCCACTGTCGCCAAAGAGTGGGCAAATTCTCGTCGTTCCTGGCCTCAAGGTCAATAATGGGGCCCCCAACAATAAAAGATTTAAGTGAGAGGGTCCAAGGAACCACCTGGTCGAGCTCAGAGGTGGAGTGATAAGTCCTTAGAAAGTAGACCTAATAAGGTGGTGGAAATATGTAAACCAGATGTGGGTGAGGATGCAGATGGCACAAGTGAAGAGCAGAAGAATATGAAGGATTTCCCACATCCCAGAGGAAAGAGGTAGGATGGTATCAAATGAGCGATACCAGAAGCCCCCAAATGAAGAGGCTAATGAGAATAGCAGCTGAGAAGAGATGAAAACCAGCGCTGCCAACCGCGAAAAGCATGCACCGATGGGCCGCCCCGAAAAACTGAGTGAGGGAGGTCCAAGAGGATGATGCGTATAGGAAGAGCAAATATATAATGTGAAGCAACAACGAGACAAAGAAAACCATAAGACATAAAAAAAAAAAAAACAGGGCACTAGTCAAAGTGCCAAGACTAGATCCAGGTGAATCAATGGAGAGGTGCATGTTGTGGGGAACAATAAACAGCCATGTGGGAAGTAGAGAGCAAGCACATAGAAATTGAGAAATACCCGAAAGAGTAGTGAAACTTACCCGACACATGGTGGATAAAATGAAAGCTGAGACTAGGAAACCGATCACCCTAGTAAATGTCACAGTGGATAGGCAAACCAAAGTGTCCAGCGCCATATACCCACCATAAAAACCCTCCTCAAGTTTCTGTGTTCTCACTGAATATCAAAACAAAATTAAGATTGGAGAACATATTTGGCAGCTTTAAATTTTACCTTCGAGTTACTATTTAAATATTTTGTAAGCGGAATTTGAACTTTATTCAATAAATTAAATAATTTATAAACCGAATTTAAACTTTATTCAATAAATATAAGATCCTTGCTCTGCAACGAATTCTGTTGACATGAAAACTGCATTTTTCAACATTCTTATTGTCTGGTCTAAACCCATAGCAGCGGGCATTGGTTATGCTCCCGAGGCAACCCCAAAATTTTGTGTAAACCATGCGTGACATTTTATCGTACTTGTATAGTTTATGACGTGACTTTGTGCTTTATCCAACGAATAAGTTCTTGATCCGCGGTCGATTCTGTTGGCATCGATATGAGGACTCTGCATTTTCAGCATTCTTCACAAAATAGCACTGTGTCATCCAAGCCAGGGGAAATTGGGTTCCCCGCCAATGTCAAAGTGGGTTCCCAGCCTATGCCAAACTGGATTCCAAGCTCCTGAATCGATGGATTTGGCGGCATTATACTTACCTCTTGCCATGCATTCGACTACCAGCTTTCATGTAAATTCTCCTCTGATCAGATTCACGCATCAATTCATGATGGACCAGGTTTATATCCACATACCATATTTTAACTAACTCAAGTACTACTCTTCACTGGCAATGGCCATAGTAGCTTTATTGATATCCCCAAAAGAATACTATACATGGAAAAAGAACGTACAGAGTTTTTTTGGTGTAGTGCATCAGAGTAGAGTTTATTTGAGCACAGTTTCTGCGACAGTGGAAACTAGGGGAAAACCTAAGCGGGGTTCTCGAAATAAAGAGTCCGGTGGCATTGTTGGGGACGTCAGAACACTTGCCAAGAAAGGGAAACTGAAAGAAGCTTTTGATGGATTGTGTACGATGGATCAGCTAAGAATAAGACCGGATTCACATACTTATGCTTGTCTTGTGCAAGGGTGTATAGCTATCAAATCCATAGCGATAGGAAAACAAGTCTATGTGCACATGAAGCAAGTGGGATTTTGGCCCGATGTCTATTTGCAGACAAAACTTATCACAATGTTTTTAAAATGTGGAAGTCTTGTGGATGCACGCCAAGTGTTTGACGAAATGCATGAGAGAAATGCTGTCACCTGGACTACCATGATTGCGGGGTATGCTCTTCGTGGGCAGGAGAGAATGGCTCTGGCGCTATTCTACCAGATGAGACATGACAACGTGAAAGCCGATCATTATATTTATGCTACCATTCTCAGGGCATGTGCAGGCTTAGCGGTTTTTGAACAGGGAAAGCAAGTGCATGCGGATATCGTCAAGAGTGGATTCCAGTGGGATTTAGTTCTCTGCAGTGCTCTTGTGGACATGTATGCCAAATGCAATAGCATTGAAGATGCACGTAAAACGTTTGATGAAATAAAGGAAAGGGATGTTGTTTCGTGGAATGGTATTGTTGCAGGATATTCTAAATCAGGGAATTTGAATGATGCGTGCCAAGCGTTTCATGAAATGCCTCTAAGGAATGTTGTTTCATGGACCACTTTGATGGTAGGATATACACAGCTGGGAAATGGTGAAGAGAGCCTGATACTTTTTAAACAATTGCAACGGGCAGGCATTAGAGCCGACGAATTCACCCTTGCCAGTGTTTTTGCGGCATGTGCTGATATATCAGCTTTAATGCAGGGCAGGCAAGCTCATGCCTACCTTATTAAAAGAGGATTTGAGTCTGACCGTATTCTGAGGAGTGCCCTCGTCGACATGTATGCCAACTGCAGATGTATGGACGATGCATATGAAATATTTGATGAAATGCCTCAGAAAGATATAGTCTCTTGGAATGGAATCATTGCGGGATATATGAAATGTGGGAATATGGTGGCAGCATGCCAAACATTTAATGAAATGCCTGAGAAAAATGTAATATCATGGACTACAATGATTGCTGGATACATAGATCACATGCACTGTAAGGAGGCATTGGCACTTGCCCGTCAAATGCATATTGAAGGAATTAAGCCAGATAATCGCACATTTATCAGTTTTCTTCAGGCATGTGCTGCCCTGGGGGCTCTGGAACAAGTCAAGCAGGTCCATGCTCAAATAATAACTAATGGGTTAGGGGAAAATATGGTATTGGCCACTGCCTTTATTGATGCGTATGCAAAATGTGGTAGCATAGATGATGCACGCGCTTTGTTTGACTGTATGCGTCACAAAGATGTTGTCTCCTGGAATGCAATTATTACAGCATATGGAAAATGTGGGTTTGCCAAGGAGGCACTCCAACTCTTTGAACAAATGCAACAGGCAGGCACTAAGCCAAACCATATTACATTTATTGGTGTTTTATCTGCCTGCAGTCGGGCAGGTCTTGTTGATGAAGGCAAGCGGTACTTTGACAATATTAGTAGAGATAGTAACATTGCTTGTACAGCGGAGCACTATGCTTGCATGATTGGCATTCTTGGTCATGCTGGGCGATTAGATGAAGCACATGAATTTGTTAACCAAATGCCTATTCGATCTACTGCTGAAGTGTGGGAGGCTCTGCTTTCTGCTTCCAGGGTCCATCACAATGTGGAACTAGGAAGGTGTGCAGCAGAATTTCTCATTGAGTTAAAGCCTCAACATGCAAGTGCATATGTGGTGTTATTGAACATTTATGCTGCAGGTGGATTGTGGGAAGATGCAGCAAAGGTTAGAAAATTGATGGAAGATAGAGGAGTGAGAACTGACCCAGCGTGTAGCAAGATTGAGATCAAGCATGTAGTACATACATTTCTTGTAGGGGATAGTTCACACCCTCAAATAGAAGAGATTATTGCAACATTGAAGGCATTAGATAAACAGATGAAAGAACTTGGGTATGTACCAGATGCAAACCTTCTGCTGCATGATGTGGAGGAGGAGCAGAAAGAACACAATCTTGAGTACCATAGTGAGAAGTTGGCCGTTGCATTTGGACTTATTAGCTTGCCTGGTGGGACACTTGTCCGGATTGTGAAAAACCTTCGAATGTGTCCAGATTGCCACACTGCTGCCAAGTTTATATCTAAGATTGTCAGGCGAGAAATCATTCTAAGAGATGCGACTCACTTCCATCATTTCAAGAATGGGTTGTGTTCCTGTGGGGATTATTGGTGATTCTCAGTCAAATAAGCATCCAAAGCAAGCTATTAGACTATTGACTGTGTCTTGGAAGGTATGGTGTTTATATGTTTTTAGTTTCCTGGTGTCCTTTAGATAGGATGATGTTTAGATTAATTAACATGTGGCATGTTAGTTGATGATTGTGGCATACTGATAGTTTTTTCAAGGGACATTTCATGGGATATTCTTTTGATTTATCCAATTTCATGATAGTTGAAGGCATGCCAATTCACTTTAATTTCCTACTTTTCTAGATCCAACCATAGTCTTACTCTGGAATGTCAGCTTATTAGCCTGCTCCCTGGGATACGTAGCTAAATTGTCAAGAACCTATGTATATGTCTGGATTGCTACACTGCTGCCAAGTTCATTTCTAAGGTTGTTAGGCGAGAAATCATTCTACAAGATGTAACCCACTTCCATCATTTCAATGATGGGCTGTGTTCCTGTGCAGATTATTGGTAATTCTCAGTCAAATAAGCATCAAGTGCAAGCTATTTGATTTGATTTTGATTATTTATTTTGTCTTGGAAGTACGAATTTTATTTCGTAGTGAAGGCATGCCCATATTCACTGTAAAGTCTACCTTTTTGGTCCTACAAGCATTTGATGAACATCATTACAAAAAATAAGTGCAAAGTATAAACCTTAGAATGTCAGCGTATTAGCTTGCCCCCTCGGACACTTATTCCAACTGTCAAGAACCTTTGTATGTGTCTGGATTGCCACACTGCTGCCAAGTTCATTTCTGAGATTAATTAGATAAGTGCAAAGTTTATAACCTTGGAAAGTCAACATATTAGCTTGTTCCTTGTGACACTCAATCTGAATTGTCAAGAATCTTTCTATGTTTCCTGATCACCATCGTTATGTACCAATTACCCTAAAGAGCATACAAATAGAAAGAATAAGTAATTCACACCTTACTAATGATAGAGAGTTAATGAATAAGAAGCCTTTTTGAGGGGGCGGCCTCCTTTTACAATATATCAAATGCACAAGACGAGATGCTTACTCAAATGAATTTTCTTGATTTATAAATAGGAGATAAAAGAGTGCATGATGTATTCTATAGTCTAGGCTGAACTAACTGTAATCAAAATAATTATGATGAAAACAAGTTAGTACTTTAACATAGTTGCCCTCTTTTGAAAAAGCTTTGCGAATCTTCAGGTGCGATGTTCTCAAGAATTCTATGAGGGCTTCTATTTTGAATGTATGCTGCTGCCATTGCTACTTCTCCCCATAAGAATTTTGGTAAGTCTTGATCAAGGAGCATTGTTCGAATGCCTTCTTCAATTGACCTGTTCTTTCTTTCAGCTACCCCATTTTGTTTGAGATAGTAGGGAACAGTGAGCTCCCTCTTAATTCCTGCTTCTTTACAATGTGCAATTAATTCTCTATAAGTGTATTCCCCACCATTGTCGGACCTCAGAGTTTTTATTCTTCTTTCAGTTAGGGTTTCCACTTCAGATCTAAACTCCTTGAACTTCTTAAATACTTCATCCTTCTTCTTGAGAAGGTAGAGCCATGTCTTTCTAGAGTGATCATCTATGAAAGTTACAAAGTAAAGATGACCTCCAAGTGATTTGTCAGACATGGGTCTACACACTTCAGAATGAATGAGGTCTAATATTTCTTTAGACCTTGTTTCACTATTTGAAAATGGTTTTTTTGTATATTTACCCAAAGAGCATCCCTTGCAAACTCCTTCACAATATTCTTTGATATTGGGGATGCCATGAACTAGTTGATTAAGAGTAGGAATGACCTTGTAATGAAGATGACCATATTTCCCATGCCATAGATCAATGGGATTGATTTCCATATTGTTAATTTTAGTTAACCATGGTAAGTTCTATGCGTAGAGCAGTTTATTTCAATCTTTCTTATTAGCCCAATTTAATTTCAGATATGCAATCACATAACCATTGAAAGTAAATGTTGATAGAACACAAAATAAATCGATAGAAGACAAGCCAAGACAAGAGACACAAATATTCTTGAATTCTTCTTATTCAGCAGAGAGAGAAAATGTATTTTACAACAGTCAACAGGATGCCCTAGCCAACAAAGACTTTGCTAGTTAAACCAACACTTCAACCTCCAATCAAGCTCTGTCAAACTTGGTCAAATTCGTCCTTCAGTCAAAGTCAAACACCCCAAAACAGTCCACAAAACTGGTCAACACAGAAGTCAAACTCTTTGGTCAAAACAACAAGCAATGATGCGGTCAGCTGCAGTCAAAGTGAACGTCTTGCCTCGGTTTTTGTGCCTCCAACTTGCGGCCTCTCCAAATCGGATTTTTGAGCTAAAAAACACAGTCAAATGATGAAAGTTGACCCAAAGTCAACGCTGTCCAGAAAGTCCTAAACCTGTCCGAAAATTGCAGCGTCCTATTTCACTTGTGTGGAGGAGAGAGAAGCCTCTAAGGCTGTATGAACCAATCAGATGAGAGAGAGATGTGTGAGATGAGTGAATGATGAAATGAGCATCATGTCTCTCATTTTTATATCCATGACTGTGGGTGTGTGACACAACTTTTGGGGCTTGTGAGCCTACATTACAATTCTGGCCGACCTTGACAAATTGCGCATGCGTGGAAAAATAAATTCAAAATACAACTTCTGCTCGTCCAAACAAGATGATCTTTAGATAAATCTTGCACTCTTCGAAAGAGGAATCCAACAAAAATATCATCTCCATCATATGAGCAGTGCAACATGGAGTTTGGCCTTAGTTGCCAAATTTAACACATACGAACCAAAGCTTCAAGAGGTGGTGTAATGACTCTTTATAGGCTTCCTTCACAAACTCCAATAACCCTAGCTTTATCGATACTTGATTCTTTTCCCCAAACCAAAACTTTTCCATCAACAAATGCAACTCTATCCCCTTTATCTTCTGAACAAGAAATAGAACGCAAACCCTTTTTCAAACTTGGAACATATAGTATATTGTTGAGATGTAGCTTAGCTCCATTTTCCAGCTTCAAAGATGTTGATCCCAGGCCTCTAACAACATAGCTTTTGTTGTCTCCCAATTCCACTGCATGAGAAGATGGTTCCTTTGATAGAGTGTGAAGTTGTTTTCTTTCTCCTGTCATGTGTCTTGATGCTCCACTATCAATTATCCATGCATTATCATCACTAAGAGAACCTGTAAGAGCAACCAAGAACCCTTGAATCTTGACCTTGTTGAATAAGTAGTGGAAGATCTTCTTGATCCAGCTTCCTGCAATATTGAATCCCATTCTTATATAGCTTGTCACAGAGGGAGTAGACATTTCCTTTGAGGCAACAGAGTGATCTTCAATCTTCCTTGACCTTAGCTCTGATACCATGATGAGAAATCAATGCTAGTAGAATAGGGCTTGATAATTACTTGTGAACTATGTTGGCTTCTTTTACTTCTTTATTATATTATCTTTGATCAAGCAATTACCAAATTATGTGTGTATGAAGATCACAAAAACACGAGACAGAAGATGTAGGCACTTTGCCAGGGAAAAACCCCTCTCTAGGGGAAAACCCAGTCAAAATCTCTTCCTTCATTAGTTTTTCTTGAGACTCTTCAACCTAGACACAACCTCCTCCACACCAAGTCAACCCTTACTTTGATCTAGAACTTCAACCTTGTAGCATCAACAACACTTCGACTTGGCAACAACAACAACTTCGACTTGATAAAAGACTTCGATCTCCCAAAGTAGCCCACACGAGAGAGAGATAGATAGACCAAAATTTCGATTTTCTTCTTCTCTTCTTCCTTAGGCAAACTCACACTTCTTTTGACCTTCTTCTCCTACTTCATACTTTTACCCAACTTCCTCTTGGATATCGAACTTGTGAGTGAGAGTGTGTCCAAATGAATTCGAAATGCTTCAATATATACCTTTTTGGTGAGGTCGAATTGCCCAGTTTGAGGCCGACTTGATCTCCTTTAGGCTGACTTGGTGTGGAGGTGACATAATTCATATTTGACACAAAAATAATTCTTTTTACATGATTCGGAAGCCTAAGAAGGGTCTTATAAAAGGTACAATGACTCTAATAACTCAATAATAATCCTAGGAGTCCACAATTGGGACTTTGACTAATAAAAATGGTGACCCAAGCATGAAACCCATGCTTTAATAAGTCATTGTAATAATAATAAAATTTTTCTTTTTCATTCTTTTAACAAGTACATTACATAGTGACTCTATTACATTTATGAAGATCAAACCTAGTTACAATTTTCAACACCCAGTGCTGGAGAGAAAAAGGTGCCATGTTACCCATCTAGTCCTTGAGAGGGCGACGTAGGGCACCTAGAGCATGGTTTTGGGCATGGAGGCACTTCTTGAGGCTTCTCCTTAGGATTTGGAGTTGATTATGGTGGTGGAACATCTCCTTAGCCCATTCCACACTTTATTGTGGCATTTATTGCTAAAAAAGTAGATGTTGTCATTCTTGTAGAGGAAAGTGACTCACATGTGTGGGAATTTATGGCATTATTTTGTTGTTTTGAGCTATGAGGTTGGCTCATGACCTCTTGTCTTGTTAAACACTAAAAAATAAACTTGTTTTAGGGCTTGCAGGCTTAATTATTTTGTAAATGTGAAGGGATAGACCTCATATAGATAGAGGATCCCTCCACTTCATTTTAGCGTCATCACACATGTGAATTTGGCCTCCTTAGAGAGAGTGCGAATTACATTTGTCTAACTCTCTACTTGGCACAATCTGATTTTTATGGAGCATTTTTTATCTTGGAGATTGATTCTTTGCATTGGAGATGTCTTTTTGGAATTCAAAGAGGAGTTTTGTGGTGGAATTTGTAAGTTTTTGCTGATTTTTTTTATATTTCACATGTGAATGAATTTAAGCTATGGTTTCTAAAATGTTCCATGTCTAATGCATATTGTTTTTTGGAAATCTTGGTGAAATTTTTTATGTTTAAATTATTATTCCTTGAAACGTATAGAACTCCTAGGTGTGTCTTAAATCCTACTCAAACTTCATCTTCCTTTAAAATTTGCCCTAGAAACTGTGAAAATTTCAACTTTAAATCCTACTGCATTATCAGATGTTATTTCTTTTACTTATTATTCAAAAAAAAGTTATTTGCAGAAATCTCTTCAATAAATATCGAAAAAAATTCAAATGCAGACTTCACCATATAATTACTGAGCAAAACAATAAGAGAAATACTAGCGCACAAATGACACAGATATTTTGGACAATTGACACCGGAAAAACCCAATGCAGGAAAACCGGTGCAACAGATGAGGGTTTTTGTTACTCAATAGTAATCTTCTTGTACAATTTACAATCAGCGGTAATGAAGAGAAATTTTCTATGATAACACTGGAGAACCTTCTCACAAAAATAGTCTAATGAGAAATGACCTCAGAAGGACCCTCCTGGACCTCTTGCGTCACCACTACACTGGATTTGCATGGGGACTGCGCAGAACTGCGTCACCCTTCTGTGTTGTTCCCTTTCTGCCCCTGCGTTGTCTCTTCTTGCCGCTGCGTCACCTGTTCCTGCACCCCGGACTGCTACTGAACCCTCTCTGCATCTCCTCCACCTGCATCTCTCCCTTTGGACCAATTTTCTCTTGCTGAACTTCAGCCACTGATAAAATCGATTTACTCGGGTGTTAATTTTGGGCAACTAGGTCCAAACTCCATTTTGTATTGCTCATATGATGATGATGATATTTTTTTTGGATTCCTCTTTTGGAGAGGTGCGAGATTGATCTAAAGATCATCTTGTTTGGATGAGTAGAACTTATGTTTTTATTTTATTTTCCACACATGTGCAAATTGTCAAGGTCGGCCAGAATTGTATTGCAGGCTCACAAGCCCCAAAAGATGTGTCACACACCCTCATTGATGGATATAAATTGGAGAGAGATGATGCTCATTTCATCATCATCTCATCACACACATTCCTCATCATCTGATTGGTTCGTACAACCTAGAAGAGGCTTCTCTCTCTCTCTCCCACGTGTGAATTTGAAGCTGGAGAAATTTTGGATTGTTTTTAGGGCTTTCTGGACAACGTTGACCATTGTTGACTTTAGATCAACCCTCAAGCTTTGACTTCGATTTGACAGCAGAAATTCTGATTTTTGGAGGCCGTATTGGAGGGCACATAAATTGAGGAAGGACGTTGACCTTGACTGCAGCCCTTTGACCGCAACGTTGACTAGTTTTGTTGACTTGCGTTGACTGTTTTGGGAGTTGTCTTTGGAGGTGTGTGTGACACTTAAAGAAGGTTGATCTTGTATATGTTTGACTGAACCTCTTGGAGGTTGGAAGAGCTTCTTTGACCAACAAAAGGCTTTGCTGGCTAGAGCATCCTGTTGACTGCTGTAACAAACATTTCTCTCTACATTTGCTGGACAAGAAGAATTACAAATTCTGATTTATTATTTGGCTTGTCTTCTATTGATCTATTATTATGTCTATCAACACTTACTTTCATGTTTATGTGATTGATAATATGAATTGGGCCTACAAGAAAGATTGAAGTAAATTGCATTAAGCATATAACATACCATGGTTATCTAAAATTAACATCGGGCAACTGAGTATCTGCACTGGTGTATCTTCCAAATGACCCTAAACTATTCCTTTATTATCTTCTCTTTGAGATACCAACGGTCGAGATTAGATCTTTAATCAACGACTAAGATCATAACTTGACTTGATTCGTGTTTTTTAGAAGATTCACACTATGTTTTATTAAAGCCCTTTAATTATTTAATTTCCCTAAGTTTAGATTTAGGGTCTCCATTAAAATAATTAATTATTTTAATAAAACATGTTCCAAGTGGAATTTCGACAAATGATTTCTAGGTTCTTTGGACTACATGTGTCTAAGCCTCTCCCCAAATTTAGAGACTTAGAGCACTTCCGATGCTACCAAAAATCAACACTCCCTCTTAGCGAGGAAGGTGCTCTAACAATATACCTGTTTCATACTGCTCTGATCTTGAAGCATCCTCTGCGCTACTGATATCTGACAATCTGTTCATCAACCACTACACTGCTGTTGCTATTGTACTGCTACCCATGACACTGCCACTGCTGCATCCATACTACAACTCCCTATTTATTGCTGTTTTATTCGTTACTGAAACATATTCTCAATCATCCCCATATTTTCCCTGAAGTGAACAAATTTTGTTCTCCCTAGGGCCTTGGTGAGAATATCTGCTACCTGTTCTCCCGTGGGGATATATTGCAACTGTACTGCACCCCGCTGAACACAGTCTCTGATAAAATGACACCTGATGTAGATGTGTTTCGACCGATCATGAAAATTAGGATTCTCAGAGAGCTTGATGTAACTCTGATTATCACATAGAATACTAGTCGCCTCCATCTTCCTTCTGAATTAATTCACGAGCAGTTTTCTAAGCCATTTGGCCTCACACGAAGCTATGTTGGCTGCCATATACTCTGCTTCAGCTGTGCTCAGTGCTACAGAATTTTGCTTCTTGCTGCACCAGAAAGTCATACTTGATCCAATGTTGAAGCAGTACCCTGTGGTACTTTTCCAATCTACCAAACTTCCTGCCCAATCTGCATCTGTGAATCCACACAGAATGATGTCATTTCCTTGGGTGTATTTTAATCCATATCCGACTATTCCTCACACATATCGGAGAGCATGCTTAGCAATTGCCCAGTGCGCCCTTTTCGGTTCTACCATGAATTGACTGTGGGAGTTAACAATGTAGCAAATGTCTGGCCTGGTGTTGACCAAATACATGAGAGACCCTATGAGCTGCTTGTACAAGGTGTGGTCCACTTCCTTATCTTCAGATGCATCAATTTTCTTCCAATTGGTGATCATTGGAATAGCCATGGGTCCACAGTCCTGCATTCTAAATTTCTTTAGAATTTTTGTAGCGTATCTCCCTTGCCCAAGGAAGATTTCTCCCTTCTGCTGCCAAACTTCCAATCCTAAAAAATAGTGCATCAGCGCCAAATCCTTCATGTCAAATTCTTTTGCCAGATTCTTCTTACAGTCTTTGATGAGTCTAGATGATCCTGTCAAAAACAAATCATCTACATACAAAACCAAAATCAGAGGCTCATTCTCTACTGTGAGATAGTATCATAGTAGAGATTGGGATCAACGTCACTCTTGACAAATCCCATCAATTCGACTGTACCATGCTCTAGATGCCTGTTTAAGTCCATCCAAGGATTTCTTCTGCCTACATACATGAGTTTTATTCTCATGTGTTTCGAAGCCTTCTGGTTGTTCGATGTAAACCTCTTCTTCTATCACCCCGTTCAATAATGTAGTCTTGATGTCCATCTGGTAAATATCCCATCCTATCTGCACTGCAAGGGATATAATGGATCTGATAGAGGTATATCTGGCTACCTGGTCGAAGGTTTCTTCGTAGTATATCCCTTCCTTTTGAGAATACCCCTTAGCCACAAACGCGGCCTTGTACTTCTCTACACCGCCGTCTGCAGTATACTTGATCTTGTAGATCCACCTAGAACCTACCACTGATCTGTCCTGTGGTCTAAGGTACGACTTCCCAGATATCATTGGTCATGATAGAGCTGTACTCCTCTACCATAGCATCCACCCAAACTTGATGCTGTGCGGCCTCCTGAAAGCTAGAGGGCTCTTCAACCTGAGCTACCAATGCTTGGTATCTGTCAGGCTGTCTACGCTGCCTTTACTCGGCTTTAGGAGCCCTAACAAACTCCTCTGCGTCCCTCAGCGTCTGTCGTACTTTTCTGTTGATTCTGCTATTGGTAGTGGGTGGCTCAATCATCCCCTCTTCTTGTTGTCTCATCTGTTGTGAGCTATCTGGATTTTCTTCTCTTGAAGAAATGCTTGTACTAGTCACAGTGCTTGATCCTGATGGCTGTCCATCTGCTAGATCTTCTCCTAGCTGTTGCTCGACAAGAGGTTCATCCTCAAACTGTTCTTCGATAGGCATTTCACGGGATTTTCTCAAGGCTCGATCCTCCATTAATTTCACATCCCTCCTTACTACCACTTTCCAGTTTCCCGGAATGTAGATTCTGTACGCCTTGGATGTCTCGCTATATCCCACGAGATGCCCTTTCTCAGCAGTCCGATCTAATTTGCTCCTCTTCTCATCTAGGATATGACAATACGCCACACTCCCAAAAATCCTGAGGTGACTTACCTCCGACTTTGTCCCTGTGAAGACACTCTCGGGCGTTGTCTTGCCTAATGCTCTATTAGGGGTCTTGTTCTGGATATATACAGCTGTGCTGCATGCTTCTGCCCACTGAAATCTAGGCAGATCTTGGTCATACAACATTGCCTTTGCTGCCCCAACAATAGTCCCGTTCTTCTGTTCTACAACTCCATTTTGTTTCGGATTGTAAGGAGCTGTCTATTCTCTTCTGATGCCCTCCCTTGCGCAGAAGTCTGTAAATTATTTATTAGTATATTCATCACCGTTATCTAAACGTAGTACTTTGATTTTCTTCCCAGTCAGGTTTTCTACCAGAGCCTTGAATTCTCTGAACTGATCAAAGACCTCATCCTTGGTCTTAAGGAAGTAAATCCAAGTCTTCCTTGAATGGTCATCTATGAAAGTGACAAAATATTCACTTCCATCAAGAGCTCTACTGGACATTGGTCCATAGATATTTGAGTGTATTAGTCCCAATACACTTTTCGCCCTGTTGTTGCTCCTGGAATACGCTGCTTTAGCGTATTTGCCTAAAACGCACACTCTACATACGTCATCATGTTTGGTACTAAGAACTGGAACTCCCATAACTGTTTCTCTGAGCATTCTCAAAGCTCCATGGTGTAGATGCCCCATTCACCTATGCCATAGTTCATTCAGATCTGATTCGCCACTTAAATTGCTGCCTATCAATGCCATTGGTGACTGAAGCTGCAACTTGTATAGTCTGTTGCTTCGAGTCCCAATCTGAGCCTTCTTCTTCCAGCTTGGATGCTTGACATAGACTTTTCTTCCGATAGAGTATACGTCATATACCTTGCCCTGCAATTGAGATACTGAAAGTAAATTCATTCCCCTACCCAGACATGCAGCACATTAGTCGCTTAGAGACTCCCTCCTGCTTTTGTCTGAAATGCTACGGTCCCTTTTCATACAGGGGTACACTTTGTCTTGTTTCTCATAGTAATTTAGAAGTCCATTTGTTCTTCTTGATAGCTAGAGAAATGCTCTCTTTCCCCAATCATATGGGCTGAAGCCCCGCTATCAATATACCAATCATTTGATGATGCAGTGCTGGATAAGCACGCACATTCTTTTTCCAGCCTAGATGCCAACTTTGATAAAACTCGATCTTCCATCTTCTCCGTGCTTTTCCCTTCTCCGACAATGTCTGCAAAAGGAGTGTGTAAGCCCTTGGGGGTACGATTTTCTGCCAAAGCAGCACCACAAGTTCCCCTTTGGCGTAGATCCTCTTGCTTTCTTGCCTAACCTTGCTTTGATACCATGTGAAAATTTCAACTTGAAATCCTACTGCATTATCTTATGTTATTTCTTCTACTTATTATTCGGAAATAAGTTATTTGCAGAAATCTCTTCAGTAAATATCGAAAAAAATTCAAATGCAGACTTCACTATATAATTATTGAGCAAAACAATAAGAGAAATACTAGCACACAAATGACACAGATATTTTGGACAATTGTCCCCAGAAAAACCCAATGCGGGAAAACTAGTGTAGCAGATGAGGGTTTCTATTATTCAACAATAATCTTCTTGTAAAATTTACAGTCAGTAGTAACAAAGAGAAACTTTCTATGATAACAGTGGAGAACCTTCTCACAAAAATAGTTTGATGAGAAATGACCTCGGAAGGACCCTCCTAGACCTCCTGCGTCACCACTGCACTAGATATGCGTGGGGACTGCGTAGAACTGCGTTGTTCCCTTCCTGCCCCTGCGCTGACTCTTCCTGCCACAACATCACTTGCTCCTGCACCCCAGACTGCTGCTGAACCCTCTCTGCCTCTCTTCCACCTGCAACTCTCCCTCTGGATCAATTTTCTCTTGCTGAACTTCAGCCACTGAGAAAATCGATTTACTCAGGCAACTGAGTATCTACACCGGTGTAACTTCCAAATGACCCTTAAGTCTTCCTTTATAATCTTCTTGTTGAGATACCAACGGTCGAGATTAGATCTTTAATCAACGACTAAGATCATAACTTGACTTGATCCGTGTTTTCTAGAAGATTCACACTTTGTTTTATTAAATCCCTTTAATTATTTAATTTCCCTAAGTTTAGATTTAGGGTCTCCATTAAAATAATTAATTATTTTAATAAAATATGTTCTGAGTGGAATTTCCACAAATGATTTCTAAGTTCTTTGGACTACATGTGTCTAAACCTCTCCACAAATTTTGAGACTTCAAACACTTCCGATGCTACCAAAAATCAACAAAAACTCCATTAGCCCTTGTAGGATTAGGCAACAGCCAAGCCTATGTTGATCAAAATACATCAAAACTTACATATTTTCCTTTTCTTTACCTCTCCTAGGATTTTTAAGTTAAGTCGCTAGGGTTTCCTAGGGCTGAATTGTCACAAAAGTTGATTTTGAGTGGATCATTGTGGATGAAAGTCCAAGGTTTAGCTTCTTGAATCCTTAAATCACAAAATCTATCATTTATAGCGGTTAAACTTAACTACTTAGGGCTAACATCATGTTTTATTAGCTCCTTTGTGCGATTGAAGCCCTAGTCCTTAGCCAAGCTTCAACTTGAAGCCTATCCGAGGGTTTCCTTATCCCTTTGTTGACGTAAATTATTGAGGGAATCCTTTCTTTGACTTCTGCATATCTAGATACTACTTGTCGTTGCCTATTAATAAACCCTAACTTGTAGCAGTCCTTAGCTAGTTTGGGGTTAGAATACTTGTTCCTTTATAAAGAAGACTTGAGTCTATTTTTAGATTTAAAAGTATCTTTCCCTAGGCCACTTGTATCATCTTGAGCCTTCTAATCAGAATACCCTTATTGATGAATATAGGGAAGCCTCCCTTTTATGAAATTTCGTTAAAGAGTAGGAGGAAGGTTGCTGAGGTGACAATGCCAACCCTTTCTCATTATTGCCATAGGGTTTGGCCCTTGCCTCGTGAGTCCTCTGATAGGAGTTGCTAGATTTTGTGACAATAGTCCCCAAAACCTTAGGCTTCTAACTCTTGAGTGGCATGGGGCTAATCTTCGTTTCTGCTTCTCTTCAATGTAGTTCTTTTTGGATGGAGAGGTCCAACTGATCTCTAATACTCTATGAATTTCCAATAAAAGGGGATGAAATATGCACTTCTTTTTCCCTAGCTTCCACATGTTAGAAAAAATTGAGAGAGCACAAAGATTGTTCACACAACACAAATCACACTATATTTTTATTGATCATCACGGTTACATATATAGGATGTAAATCACTAACTTCTACAAATCTAGATCCTAAGAAAGTGGATCTACGATTATGACATAACACAACAACAACTCATTCACATGGGAAACAACCACATCGAGAATAACACCTCGAAATACTCACTGACAACTTGTAATACACATGACACACATGACACACATGACATGGAAGCGTTACTTCCAGCACCCTTCCTTAATTCTTACATGTAACAAATATAAAAACATATATTACAACAATAAATGAATCTGCCACATTTGTCTGATATGGTCATCACTAGCACTCATATCCACTGATATCCACTTTTGAGCTTCCCACTTGATTCATTTAAGACATACCGCTTCAGACCCGCTTTAGACCATCGTTGACGTGTTTTGCAGAATTGACGCTTCTCAATCTCCCCGAGCTCAATGGGTCAGTCTCGATACCGAAGGATCCTATGGAACTGCCACCATCTGTTGAATATATGGCCTTTCGCTATATTCATCAGTGATCTTGAATAGCATTCTGGGTACAAAATGTCTTCAGCAGACAATTCTACAACTTAACCTTAATAAAATAACTTGTACTGACGCTCTCGGAGCACGATGGGTCACATTAGTCTATGCAATAGTTGGCCTGTTCTTTGTGGTTCTGCATCATTTGATTCTCACACTTCATTTGAACAATAGCACACAACAACATAATAAAACAACATCATACAAATTTCTACCAATAACTTTTTATTTTTATTTTTTAATAATGACGAAGTTAATATGAATTCTCCATTGCTCTTGCTCGACGATACTTGGCAGAATCACTGAAGGTTCCAGGGATAAATGGTATTATAAGCAAAAACAAGATCACACAAATGCTTTATAAGAACTACTAAGACAGAAAACATCTTATTCTTTTGCAAACTGGCATTGCTAAGTGCCACTGAGGCTTTTTCGGGTTTGGCTCACCTCCTGCACACTGATGGCAAAAGCCTTGCTCAGCACTTCGTAGGAAATGGAAGGAGTTGAAGCAAAAGTAGCCATAGTGACGATCATAGTACCCGAATTTTGACTGTTGAATGCACTTACTATAAACACAATTATCTTTCTGATGTTTTGGAGGTAATGCACTGTCCCCTTGGGGAAAACGAACACATTGCCAGCCACGAGCTTATGAGAGAAGAGCCTGTTGCTGGTATCTACTAACCCCATGTTCAATGCCCCTCTCACTGCGAAGATGGTTTCACTGCCTCTCAGATGAATATGGGGAGGTATTGCTGACCCCAGGGCCATAACTATGCAACCCATTGTCGATCCGAGCGTGTTAAGACCCGACATGTTAACTGGGGTCGTAACAATGACACTGAATCTCAAGGGATTGGCTGATAAGTTCCCTGACTTGCACAGAGCCGATGTCATGAAGTGCTCAGGAGAATCTTCGTTGGGATTCAGGCAAGGCAACCCATTCATGAAAATAGGAGACTTTGTGTCCGCCACATAGAAGTCTTGCAACGCCTGTGGATCTGCATGGACACTATTCATTACCATCAGAGAAACAAAGAGGATGCCCACAAAAGCTGTGCAACATGTGGCCATGATGATCAACGCATGTTGAAAAGTGTAACTAGGTCGGTCTTCATGTTGACTATGTAATTATGTATTTATGTAAAGAAGAAGACAAAGATAATAAAATGTATTTTTGGTGTACTTGCTTCATGGGTTTCATGAGCAAGATTTTATTATGTAGATATACTTCTTCTTGATGTCTATTAGGTTTTTGTCTTCTAGGAATAAATAGAATTAAGTGTCTCATACATGAATGATCTAGTCTAGGAATATATGCTCCAAGACCTTGTGGAAGAAGCTCACAACAACACTCAATGCAACGATGAAAGTCAAGCTTTAAAAGCTGTAAAGAAGTACCTCTTCAATTCTGGAATAAACCTTAGCTAGTCGGCCTAATTCACCATGAACTAGTTGGCCTAACTCACAGCTATATGGTCGGTTTGTTTAAAGGGATGTGCCCCATATATATACATATGATATGCAGTCATTTGGGGGATGAAAAATTGCTGAGTATAGAGGTACAGGAAGCACAGAGGTACAAAATACTTTGGATTTTTGGAGTCTTGTTCAGGGTTTTTCAGTGCGGATTTGTGAAAGAAGAATTGCGGATTAATTTGTAACAGAAGTGCGAATTCTTTTGAGGATAAATTGCGAACTGTTCTGAACTAAAGTACCTTGTTTTCAGGAAGAAGTGTAGATCTCAGCCAGGGTTAAGTGCAGATTCTAGTGTGGAGAACAGCATTTGATCAAAACTAAACAAAGTGTGGATATACTACAACAACTTGAAACAGTGACATTACAGTGTGAAGACAGTAAGGAAGGTAAATATATAAAGGAAAGACAATATATCCCAAGTAAAGTAACCTCAAGTTAATAAGAAGTTAAGGGTCCCGAGTGACCTAGCCTAACATCTGAACAAGCTTATGGAATGGGACTGAGATAGAGTGTTTGAGTAACCAAGTCAACAAAGAAAGACTTAGAGATCATGTTCTCTAAGTGCTGGTGTAAGATAGTGTAGGTCAGTGCAAGAAGAAGAATCAGCGTTGGAAATCATCAAATAAGAAGAGACAAGGTCTTGGAAGCATACTTAGGTTAAGGGTCTGAGTCTTGGTCATGGTACTTGTCATTTGAAGATCTATAAGAAGTATTCTTTGCGGGTTTTCCTCTCCAAGAGGGAGAGGTTTTGCCCTGGCTCTAGGAGCCTAACTTTTGTGTCTTGTGCATTTTGCTAATTGACTTGATGAAAGATTAACTAAGCTAAAAGAAGAGAAGACACAAGTAACGCAAGTAAGCTCACAAGTAATTATCAAGAAGAGAATTTGTATTAATCACCAGCCCTCCAAATTCTCAACATGGAATTAGAGCTAAGGTGCTAAACTCAAGGGCTGCTTGTCAAAGAAGACACTCTCGGAAGTGAAGATCATAGTTTGGGTTGAAAAGTAAAATCAGTTTGCAAGGAAGACTGTAATATCCCCAACGGGAAATAAACAGTAATACACAGAAATACAACAAACAGATATATAGAACAAAATGCCGGAACCAGAATATGGAACAAATACACATAAAATGCCAGAACACTAAGCCATTTTATTAATCTGAGAATACATGCATATGGGTACAAAGATAATCAGAATGAGTGCACCTATCCTCGCCCTAGGCAAGTGGAGACCCTCTCAGAATAAGAAATGGCTGCAATAGAGACTGCGTCCTAGGCCCAGAATTTTGGAGAAGCTAACAGTAGGCTAACTGTACCGCAGTAACTCTTTGGAACAGAAGTGATCCTCAACTTTGGAATGAAATTTGAAAACTGGAAGGCTAGCTGAACTCAACCCTCCGGACAAAACCCAGAAATTGTGAAGCAAATGCTCCACCTCCGAAAATGCACCAAATAAACCCTCTCCAGAGAAAACGCTGTCTCTCCCAGTGACAGCGCAGAAGCCCAAGAAAACGCTGGGAAAAAGAGCTGAATCCACCTACAAATCCTCCGGATGAAATAGCAAAACTCCTCAGGGCTGGAAAACGCTGAAATCACTGCCAAATCCCCACACAACAACCCTGCTCAACAAATCTGCGTCCTCCCTAGCTGGGGCTGCGTCCTCTCTCCTAGACAACGCAGTCTCAAAAGAGGCAACTCCTCTGCAAAACGACCACCAGAAAACCACTGCAAATCACCACTGAAACTGAAGGAAAAACCTTGCTCGAGCAGGCACTCAAAGTCCCCCGGAGCCAAGGGTGAGATCTCCGACCGGAGACACTCAGTTCGCACTAAACAGTGCTGCAGACCGACTAAACAACCGACGTGCTGAAGTAGACAGAAGTCTAGCTCTCAATATCAATATCATATCAACAATGCCAAATGGAGTGAAACCCCCACCTTTTATAGTGCTAGCTCCCTCAAAACCCTAACTGCGTCCTTGAATTCCTCCTTGACCTGCGCAGTTACGTTAGGAGTTTACGTGAGGCCTCTCTCATGTGTGTGTGGACCCCCAAGGCTTTCCCCTTTAAGTTACAACGTTGCCTCTACTAGGGAAACACTTTATTTTATTTAAGTGAGTTAGACCCCTTTTTCTCACTTTTATTTATTAATTAACTATAGTCGGCAAAACTATACAAAAATCAAATATTCCAATTAGCGGTGCTAATTAGGAATATTACAGTCTCCCTCAGCAAAACGTTGCTTGTCCTCAAGAAACTGAAGTGATGGATGTTGTAAAGTCTGCTCGCTCTCCCAAGTGGCATCCTCATCCGGCAAAAATTGCTTGTTCTCAAGCAATGCTTGAACAAGCCTACTCTCTAGCTGATGCTCCCCACCGATACTGCAAAATGTGCCTGGGTCCCATTGAAACCTCTCTGTCTCCTGCATCACCCTGATACGAAGGGATATTTCAATGCCAGGATCCCAAACTGGCCTCTCACGGTACCAGCCAACCAATAGTCCTCCCGGATCCCATCGCCACTGTGGCCAATAATCGCACAAGTCCCACGGCTCGGACTGTGCACTGCCTCTGGCTATGACCAATGCTCTAAGAGGTGAAGACCACCAACAAGCATCAATGCTCTCGGGCTCCTGCTCGGCTGTTCTCCCTACAAAGACTACCGTACCATCTAGAGGGTACCAACTCATGATCTCCCGCCAGTCCATCCTAGAAGAAGAATCTGATGTGGCAACAACAACGGTATATGGAACATGCTTGGGATGTTGCCGCCAGCCTGTAATCAACTCCCACTGCTCTACCCTGTCTGTCCATGGAAGCTGCCTGTAGAAGGAAGCCCCTCTCTCTATAATGGGCAAAAGTGGGCAAGGTATGCTGCAAACTCCATCGATGTACTCCTGGAGAGAGCTACCCACTAAAAACGCTGCAGCTTTGCTGACTGCAAGTACATCTATCTGCGCCTCATCCCAGCGTCGACCCAAAGATGGATGCTCCAACATATCCAACAACTCCTGTTGTCTACTAGTTCCCTGCAAAACAATCCCATCAACCTCCAACACCTCCAGAGGATATGGATCTGCAACAGCTGTCACCGTACTCGATGTCAATGCAGCCGACTGCTCCTCCTCAATGGCTGACCCTGCGGTTAGCTGCATATCCACCACAGACTCGATGTGAGTGCCCATCTGGCTCTCTCTCAAAGGAATATCATGCCTGATGTGAGTAGTGCCCTCCTCTGTCGACTCAGGCTCCATCACCTGCTGCTCTAGCTGAATTGTCACAAGTGACTCTTCACCCAGAGTATCTCTCGCAGAGTCCCATGACTGCTCACCCTGGACACTAGAATATAACTCCAGTCTATTGTCACCATCCATGCATGACTGCCCTCGCTCCCCAGAAGTGACCTCAACTGATCCTATGGACTCATGTGAAAAGGAGTCCTCACCCTGGCATACAGAAGGAATGCCCTCCTGTTCTACCTCCGCCATCTCATCCGCATCGAACATGCCATCCACCCTCTCGACAAAGTATCGATACAGTGTCTGGAGCCCAGACACATACTGGGATACTACCTCTGCTGTACCCCGTATCCTCTGCTCATGCATGATCTCGACATGCCCTGAGGGAAAAATGATGCATGTCTCCCTCATGACCTGCTCCCCAAGCGTAAGCTCAGTGATCACTGATGCACCACTTCTGCAAATGATCACCTCATCCCCCAACCTGTGGCTGTCAACTAGCACACCAACCCAGTGCCACTGCTGAGAAGTCTCTCGCCTAGTGTACTGAGTGTCATCCAAATATCTTGGGTGAACCTCGCGTACCCTGCTGCTCACGCCCAAGGTGCCAAAGGTCAAAAGCATAATCGACTGTACCTGTGAGTGATGTCGAAGCGAGTCAGGTGTGTGAGTCCCCACAGATACTGCCAAGTATCGCTCCTCTGTCTCTCCATCGATCCTGGGTGAACTACTCCCAAAGGTAAGCCCGAAGTCCCTGTCCACGAGTCTCTCTGGAAGCAATGCTCTAAGACCCTGCTGTGCAGCACCGTGTGCCCTCGCATACCACTGATCATCGGTACACTCCTCAACATGCCACTGCACACTGAGGCATACCTCGGTATGCTGCTGGATACCATGTGCTACTGCTGTAGCACCCTGTACGGTCTCGTGTCCTGACTGTGTCCAGGCATCGGTCACTCTCCGCATGCCCTCAATGTGATGTAGGATACTCCTACTCCACAATGCAGTCCCACACACTATGGTACACCACCATGCTACTCCATGTCCACCGGCAATCCACTGCTCAATGCTAGAGGCTCCCACACATCCCTGGATGTGGTGTCCTAGAGTTGTGCCTCTACAGGTCCGACTACCACCAATCGGTAACATCGTCTCCACCGTCGCATCACTATACCTGCCGACGAAAGGATCATCACTCCAAATACTCCTCAAGGGGTCCGAGAAGTGAATCTCCCTGTGTGTCAGTAGTGTCACCACCACTGCTCGGCTTTGCTGCGTCCTCTGTGCCCCACACAAAGGTGAAGAATCCTTGGCCCCATACAAGGTGCCATCTGGTGGCCTGCCAATGCCACCTCCTCCGACAAGCTCCTGCCAAGGTGTGCTGACCACCCCGTGATCCCGTGTATGAATGTCATGCCAAGACAACCTAGGGAGTCTGCCCATAAACTGGTTGGCCACTGGAGCTGACCGAAACCGCACATGCTCTACTACTAGGCCAACTGCACTCTCCAAGACATGGTCAGCCAACCTGCCTGGGAAACGATAGGTGATCCCACCTGGATCCCAATGCCAATCTGGGGTTCCTGTAATCCCCATGCATAGAAACTCCTGCTGAGCTACACTCGGATCCATCAGCATCTCCATAGCCCGCTCCATCGAGTACCTACTCAAAATCTCTCTCCATCCAACCTCAACATATGGATGCTGTACCCTGTGCAACTCTGATCGTCTCATACCGCTATCCAACTCAACATATGAGATCTGACTAGGTGGCTCTGCCTCTCTCTCTCCAACGGAAAGAGATGACCCAACAACACTGCTAGTCCCATCCATGCATGCCCGAAGGGGAATGATCTGACGCTCCAACGTGCCCTTTGGTTGTACCATCAGGGAATCCAGCTGTTCCCCAATGCGGACCAACTTGGCCGCCGACTTGGCACAAGTCACTCTCATACCCTCCAGCTCCTGGTCCTGCAACAAAATGGCCTCCCGTACTGACGTGGCCTTCTCTCTCAAAACTCGAAGGTCCGTCCGAAACCGATGATACCGCTGTCTGCGACCATCATCCAATACCTCGGTACCTGCTAGTGCCTCATCGAAGGTGGATACATCTCCTGACACTGCACCCATCTGTGTGCCGCTACCACCCGAAGACTCGGACGCGACTCCGGTCATCACCTCAATGGATGGCTCTACTGGGGTCGGCTCTACCTTCTCCACTACCACATCAACCGTCACGGCCAAGGAGGTCTCCACTGAGGGTGAATCCTGTGTCACACTAGGTGTAACCTCGGACTCCCTGCAATCCTGTGTGCCATCATCCTCCAAGTGCGAGGTAACCATTTTAATGGTTTTCCTCTCCGATACTCGGTCAAGCTGGAAAGAGGTATCCAACTTGTCCACCCAAGCTTTTTCTGAGCGCCTGGATGACTCGTCAAATGTCGGTAGATGGAATCTGCTAGCTGTGCGGTAATAGTCTCCATCATGATGACGTCGGTGCCCCCGGTGATGATCGCGGGGTCTAATGCCATACTGGAACTGGATATAGTCTCTGAAGGTGATAGAATCCATGAACGCCGGTCCGTAAGCCTGGTACTCTACAAAAAGGTCAGCCATCCGACCTGGATCTATCTCTCGCTGCACTGCTGGCCCTGCGTCCTCTGCCAGGAAGGTAGGCATGGTAGGTCGCGTGGGTGCATGAGATGCCACAATGGGGATAGCATCATGCACTGGTATGTGGTGAGACCTACCGGATCCCTCACCGATCTGGGTAACCCTGGGAGGTTTCCTCTGTCTGATCTCTACGGCCGTGAGCCTCTGTGATATCTCCTGCACGTGATGGAGGAGTGCATCCAGTTTCCTTTCTGCGTCTGCCATCGGGTCCCGCTGCTCTGTGTCCCTCACAGGCTCCTCAGAAACTGCACGGCTGCTGCAAAACCATACTGCTGCTTAACTTCGACCTCCGATTTACCCACTGAAAACTACTCAGAAAATTCCAGGAATTTGGGAAGGTGATCCTTGCCCAAAACCCAGAAAACCCAGAAAACGTTTCTTCTAATTCCAAACTTCAAAATTTGACCCTTTATATTTTGGCCCTTTTTCCAATTGCGTTTTTGGTATTGCAACTGCTATTGCTCTGTATGATCTCTTTCCCGATGTCATAGACCACAGGCTGAGCCAGAATTATGCTCTGATACCACTGTAATATCCCCAACGGGAAATAAACAGTAATACGCAGAAATGCTACAAACAGATATATAAAACAAAATGCCGGAACCAGAATATGGAACAAATACACATAAATGCCAGGACACTAAGCCATTTTATTAATCTGAGAATACATGCATATGGGTACAAAGATAATCAGAATGAGTGCACCTATCCTTGCCCTAGGCAAGTGGAGACCCTCTCAGAATAAGAAATGGCTGCAATAGAGACTGCGTCCTAGCTGGCTGGAGAAACTGCCGTAGAAAGCTGCTGCTGCAATGCACTGGAACTAGGGGCTAATCCCCTCACTGGAATGAGTTGGAAACTAGAAGGCTAGCTGATCTCAACCCTCCGGACAAAACCCAGAAATCGTGAAGCAAATGCTCCACCTCCGAAAATGCACCAAATAAACCCTCTCCAGAGAAAACGTTGTCTCTCCCAGTGACAGCGCAGAAGCCCAAGAAAACGCTGGCAAAAAGGGCTGGATCCACCTGCAAACCCTCCGGATGAAATAGCAAACTCCTCAGGGCTGGAAAACGCTGAAATCTCTGCCAAATCCCCACACAACAACCCTGCTCACAATAACTGCGTCCTCCCTAGCTGGGACTGCGTCCTCTCTCCTAGACTGCGCAGTCACAAAAAGGGGCAACTCCTCTGCAAAACGTCCACCAGAAAACTGCTGCAAATCACCACTGAAACTGAAGGAAAAACCTTGCTCGAGCAGGCACTCGAAGTCCCCCGGAGCCAAGGGTGAGATCTCCGACCGGAGACACTCAGTTCGCACTAAACAGTGTTGCAGACCGACTAAACAACTGGCGTGCTGAAGTAGACAGAAGTCTAGCTCTCAATATCAATAACATATCCATAATGCCAAATGGAGTGAAACCCCCACCTTTTATAGTGCTAGCTCCCTCAAAACCCTAATTGCGTCCTTGAGTTCCTCCTTGACCTGCGCAGTTACCTTAGGAGTTTACGTGAGGCCTCTCTCATGTGTGTGTGGACCCCCAAGGCTTTCCCCTTTAAGTTACAACGTTGCCTCTACTAGGGAAACGCTTTATTTTATTTAAGTGAGTTAGACCCCTTTTCTCACTTTTATTTATTAATTAACTATAGTCGGCAAAACTATACAAAAATCAAATATTCCAATTAGCGGTGCTAATTAGGAATATTACAAA